>OY757908.1:28518109-28968109 GCA_963585895.1 Sepioteuthis lessoniana
TATTCATGTGAAGTTTGCGGATTAGCATTTTCATGGAATTCAAATTTAAAACGGCACATGCAAACACATACTGGTGAAAAACCACATTCATGTGAATTTTGTGGATTAGCATTTTCATTGACTTCAAATTTAAAAAGGCACATTAAAGCACACACTGGAGAGAAGCCATATTCATGTGAAGTGTGTGGAATAGCATTTTTGCAGAGTTCAGATTTGAAACTTCATGTTAATATACACACTGGAGAGAAACCATATTCATGTGAAGTGTGTGGTTCAGCATTTTCCAAGAGCTCATCCTTAAAAAGACACTATCAGACACACTGGTAAGGAAGAATTTTTAGTAAGTTTTATGTTAGAAAGACTCATGCACACACAGACTCAATAGAAACAGTATTCCTGTTTAAAAATTAAACATTACAGCCATGAATACACTGGAACAAATTCATATTTTTGTGAAGTGTGTAGATTGGTATTTTTATTGAATTCAAATTTGAATTTGAGAGAAGCTATAATCTTGTGAGGTTTGTATTCAAGCATTTTCACAATTAGGCTGAAATATCACATGCATGGACATGCAAGAAGGAAACCATATTCTTGTGATGTAAGTGGATCAGCATTTTCATGGAATTCAAATTTAAAAACCTTATTGGGGAAGAAAAAGATATGTTCATGAAAGTATGTGGATCAGTGTTTTCACACATTTGATTTTTCAAAATACATATAAAAACACACACTGGAAAGAAATTACATTCAAGTGTGGTTACATTCTTATGAAGGTCACACTTAAAAATTCCCAAAAGACATTCTAAAATGAAATAATATTGTTGTAGTTGATACACTTTGACTGGATTATGAAGTTCAGAGTTTTAAAATCACATGCAAGTACACTAGAAAGAAACTTTATTCATGTAAAATATTTCAAGTGGACATTTTAAACAGTGCCATTTAAAATAAAACTCGGAGACACTCTAAAGACAGTTCATATTTTTGTAAGGTTTAGCATTTTCAGCTACTTTAATTTTCAAAAGATACTTGCTAACACATGCTGTATAGGAACCATATTCGTGTGAAATGAGTGGCTCACATTTTCAAAGAGATCACATACTGGAGCAAAAGCATATTCATGTGAAGTGTGTGGCTCAGCATAATTGTGTGAAATGTTTAGTATTTGACATATAAACATTGTGAACCAGATGCATAGTCTTTGTAGTCTATGACTTTCGAGGAGTTCACCTTTAAAGACTCATATACAAGACAAATTTTTATGAGGTGTGTGGATAATCATTTTCACAGTCTTCATTTTGAAAAATATTTTTGTATTTTCAGATAATTTTCACAAGAGAAAACACATCCATAATTATGGAAAATAAGTACTTCAATTTTTCCTCTTTGTTCAACTTTTAAAAACAGAAAAGTTACCATACATATGTGTGTGTAGGGAGGGGTTTGTGTGTGCATGTTTGTTTTCTAGGTTTTACTTAGTGATCATGGCAGAGAAGCACCAGGTGAGATTTGAACTCACAACGATAACTAAGAGTCACATGGGATGAACTTAATACCATCTTGCTGCTGGAACATATACCTTCTTGCTTAGGTACTTGGTCAGAAATATTCTCGTTTGATGAATATCCTTAGTTATCCTTTAGTGAGTATTGAACTCACAATGGACGTGAATTGGTTTGTACATTGCTTTAAGGTAGAGATTGCAGCAAAAATAGTAGTAAGTTTATACCACAGTCTATCTGGCTTCTCTTCAAGCCTTGTCAATACAATGTATCAGCGCTTACGTGAAAATTCTCTTTTTTAGGAGGTGCTCATGGTGTAATGGTTATCGTCTTAGGAAATGGACATGATGACATGAGTTCAAATCCTGGACGAGTTTGATTGCATTTCACAAAGCACTAACACCCTTGCAAAATTTATGAATCCTCATATTCTCCTTCCAGCTCTGGATAAATAGTTGGACAGACTGGATTTTTCACCCTTGGTTAGGCACCCAGTTTAGGAGAAGGAAAAACTCTAACCCTAACCTGTTAAATTCTGCTTAAAGATTGACCCTGTGTCATATCCTGCCAATGCGTAGGGGTTGGTAAATACATACATGGAAATTCCCTTTTGACTAAATGATATCTTAGCTAAGGTATGGATGATGCTAAAAATTGAGTTGTATCCCAGAGCTGCCAATCCAAAAGAAACAATGCAACAAATAAGATATTATAAATAGGTGCATAGCATAATGGTTCGTGTCTCAGCGAGCCAACTTCAAATCCTGAATAAGACTGTTCGCAGTTTTCTTCAGCACTATTGCCCTTGGGAAAGGCATGAATTCTTCTTCACTTGTGAAAGGCATGAATTCCTGTTTTCTTTGTACAGTCATGAGTAAATAGTAAGGCATAGTGGGCTCTTTGGCCTCGGTAAGACAACTGATATTGGAGAAAGAAAAATCTTTCCCGGATATAAAACTAAGCTATATCCAATAGCAAGGTTCCAGTTCTGGAGCTCTGAGGAATGTGAATCATCCCTTCTTTGCCATGATTCCCAGGTTCACTCTGACCTGGAGTAATGGTACCTGTTAGGATCCCATGTGTGAGTCAAAGAGATCTATTTGAAAATCATTTGTATTACAAATATTTGAAATCGTACAACTGTCAATTATTTGTATTAAGAATAGATCTGTGAAGCTATAATTGTTTACTTATTATGATTATCATCATTTACTTGAAACCATATTGCAAACAAAATATTAAGAGATTTTAAGATTAATTGTAAGTAGAGTTAAGTTGTCTCCCTTTAGTCAAGGGTAACCAGAAGGCTCCCTTTTCGATAGCTACTACACCAAGGTATAGGGGAGGGCACTACTCCTTTCCCTGGATTGCTCCACTTTATCTTGATCCATACCTTATAACGCTGAGTGTTAAGCAAGGAAGTACCAAGTACCATTTTTTAAGTCTTTAGTATGATTTGACCTGGGAGTGAACCCTGGTCTCCCGGGCTATTGGCGAAGACTCTACCCACTGGCCAAATGAAACAGAAATATTTGTTATTGTAAGTGAAGTTGGGGACCTTGGTCGAGGGTGACACGAAGGCTGCCTTTTCAATAGCTACTACATAAAGGTGTAGGGGAGGGCACTACTCCGTTCCTTTGATTGTTCCACCTTACCCTTGATCCTTACCTTATAATGCTGAGTGTTAAGCAAGGCATCATCAAGTACCATTTTTTGAGTCTTTGGTATGACTTGACCTGAGATTGAACCCTTGTCTCCTGAACCATTGGTGAACTCTTTACTCATTAGGCCAATGGCCCAGTACAATTGTTATTGTAATCATTTACAAATGAATCAAATTTCAGCATGATATAACCCATCAAGATGTTGATATACTGATAAACGAATAATAAAAAAATGTTGAATTTGAAAGAAGGGGTCATTGAGATATTAACTTTATAGCGGAGGGGTTGGGTAAATATGTATAAAAGCCTAATTACTCTGAAACTGTTGCACTGTCGCTAACAAAGGTGTGGCTGCAACTGAATACTTCTTAAGGGTGCAGAACAGAGTTGTTAATTACTATCTTCCATGGAGTGATAGTGAGAATGTAAATTTTAAATAGTATATCTTCACCGCTTGGATGGAGATATAAAAGTCTGCTTTGATTATTTCATTTTATGTATTGACCAAACCTTCTTGGCCCAGTTGGCTGGGGCTGAAGAATACACTGACTACATCTCTGCAGAGGAGAAAAACAGCCCCAACAAGTATCCTAGATATGACACTGAACAATCTGATGGTCAGGCTTCAGTAATGCTGGAGCTTATGGGAATGGGGAGTACTCCATTCACTGCCATTACTCCCAGGTCCACTGTAGCACAGAATGGTACCAACTGATAGGGTTCTATCTATGGGTCAAATAGAATTGTTTGACTTACAAACTGAATGCAAACAAATGACATGCTAAACTGATTTGCTTGAAATAGAACTGTTTTATATGATCATTTTAACTATGTGTAAACAAATGACAGATGTTTAATTGAATTGTTAGTGATACATAACAATACTTGAAAACATTAGACAGTGTTGAAACAAATGATTAATAGTAAATAAAAATATTCATATTAGATAGAAATAAGTGAAACAATTTAACTGTGTGAAAAAGAATGAGCTCAGGCTCATTCAGAAATGTTATCTACAAATGTGTTTAGAAATCATATATTTAATATATATGTATAAAGAGGATTTGGCATTAAACAACCCACAATGGTTGATAGGCCATAAAACCTAACCAAACCAAATCATATATATATAATATATATGTATAAAGAGAATTTGGTATCAAATAACCCACAATGGTTGATGGTTGATATACCATAAAACAAAAAAAAAACAACTCATATATATATATATATATATATATATATATATATATATATAAAATAAGGATTTGGCATTAAAGAACCTACAATGGTTGATATGCCATAAAACACAACCAAACCAAATCCTATATATTTAATATATATGTATAAAAAGGGTTTGGCATTAAATATCTGGTAATGGTTGATAGGCTATAAAACCAAACCAAAATCTATATATTTAATATATATAATGAGGATTTGGCATTAAATAGTCCACAATGGTTGATAAAACTCAACCAAAGCAAAGCAAACCTTCTGAATGTGACGCAAAGTGAATTTTCCATTTTGTATTCAGAGTTTTACTTCTCGACTGTTTGTCATACCATAGCTAAAGTGACTAGTCTACCCTACTATTGAGCTGTAGCTGTTGGGAAGAGATAAAATGGATACATATCTCTCCATTAAGCATGAAGTGAAATGCAAGTCCATTTCTAATGACAATAACTGCTCCACCATAAGTTCATTCACTATATCCTTAGTGATATCATTTGAAAATTTTTGAGAATCAAGCCAATAAAAAAGAAGTTTCAGTCATTTTTTTTCAAAAGGATTATTATTTAATTTCTTTAGTACTGTAATTATTGTGATAAACCTTAAGAATTTCAATAATCTTTGTCAACATTATAGTTACACAAGTGGCAAGAGTTCTATTTGGTTGGGTTTTATGGCATATCAACCATTGTAGGTTATTTAATGCCAAATACTCTTTATACATATATATTAAATATAGAGGATTTGGTTTGGTTGGGTTTTATGGCATATCAACCATTGTAGGTTATTTAATGCTAAATTCTCTTTATACATATATATTAAATATAGAGGATTTGGTTTGGTTGGGTTTTATGGCATATCAACCATTGTAGGTTATTTAATGCTAAATTCTCTTTATACATATATATTAAATATAGAGGATTTGGTTTGGTTGGGTTTTATGGCATATCAACCATTGTAGGTTATTTAATACCAAATTCTCTTTATACATATATATTAAATATATAGAATTTGGTTTGGTTGGTTTTTATGGCATATCAACCATTGTAGGTTATTTAATGCCAAATACTCTTTTTACATATATATCAAATATATAGAATTTGGTTTGGTTGGTTTTTATGGCATATCAACCATTGTAGGTTATTTAATACCAAATTCTCTTTATACATATATATTAAATTTATATGATTTGGTTTGGTTGGGTTTTATGGCATATCAACCATTGTAGGTTATTTAATGCCAAATACTCTTTTTACATATATATTAAATATATAGAATTTGGTTTGGTTGGTTTTTATGGCATATCAACCATTGTAGGTTATTTAATGCCAAATACTCTTTTTACATATATATTAAATATATAGGATTTAGTTTGGTTGGGTTTTATGGCATATCAACCATTGTAGGTTATTTAATGCTAAATACTCTTTTTACATATATATTAAATATAGAGGATTTGGTTTGGTTGGGTTTTATGGCATATCAACCATTGTAGGTTATTTAATGCTAAATTCTCTTTATACATATATATTAAATTTATATGATTTGGTTTGGTTGGGTTTTATGGCATATCAACCATTGTAGGTTATTTAATGCTAAATACTCTTTTTACATATATATTAAATATATAGGATTTAGTTTGGTTGGGTTTTGAGGCATATCAACCATTGTAGGTTATTTAATGCTAAATTCTCTTTATACATATATATTAAATTTATATGATTTGGTTTGGTTGGGTTTTATGGCATATCAACCATTGTAGGTTATTTAATGCTAAATACTCTTTTTACATATATATTAAATATATAGGATTTAGTTTGGTTGGGTTTTGAGGCATATCAACCATTGTAGGTTATTTAATGCTAAATTCTTTTTATACATATATATTAAATTTATATGATTTGGTTTGGTTGGGTTTTATTGCATATCAACCATTGTAGGTTATTTAATGCCAAATACTCTTTTTACATATATATTAAATATATAGGATTTAGTTTGGTTGGGTTTTATGGCATATCAACCATTGTAGGTTATTTAATGCTAAATTCTCTTTATACATATATATTAAATTTATATGATTTGGTTTGGTTGGGTTTTATTGCATATCAACCATTGTAGGTTATATAATACTAAGTTGTCTTTATACATATATATTAAATATATAGGATTTGGTTTGGTTGGGTTTAATGGGATATCAACCATTGTAGGTTATCTAATGCCAACTTCTCTATACATATAAACATTTCAAACAATTCAGTTTAATTACACAGTTCAGTTCTATTTATTCCATTGAAAGGACCCTATGAGGTGCTACCACTCTGGGCCTGAGTGGAACTGGGAGTGATGGCAATAAAGGTATACCCACATTCCCCAAAGCTCCAGCATTACTAGAGCCTCACCATCAAATTGCTTAGTGTCATATCCAGGACACTCATTGGGGGAGTCTTAGCCCTCTGCAGAGATGCAGTCGGTGTATTCTGCACCTCCACCCGACTCGGTCAATAGAATTCTGTTTCAGTTGAATTCATCACTTATTATCATGGTTTTTAAAAAAATAACTTTAAAATGAATCTTTTTTTTTTTTTTTTTTTTTTTTTTTTTTTAACTATTCTAACTGAAGTAAAATCCATAATAATATTTCTGGAGAAATGTAAAGAATTTGAAATTCATTTCAAGTGTTGAAATCTGAGAGGTATTTTAATATTTCAAGTTCCGTTGATCAGAAGGCATATAAAACAGATTAAAGAAACAACCTTCAAAAATATTTATTATAAGAAGGAACAATATGTACCATTTTGTTTTATTATTGTCACCACTTTTTTAAAAGATTATATTGTTTAAATACTTGACTTTTCTTATGAAGTTCTACTATGCCCACCTAGTGATTGCTTTTGGTATTGTTTGCAGTTTCACGATGAATGAAATCTTTTAGTTCATCAGTTATCTGCAGCCTATGTTTAAAGACTTGAGCATTTTGGTGTTCTCAGGGGATAAGTATTTTGATATTTCAAATTAATCTGATAAGAAGGTGTATAGATAAATGAAAGAAACAAACTAGGAAAACTTGAGACAATAAATATTTCCCAAAAGCTGGGATTGATCTTTATTCTTCCTAGAACATGTGTCAAATTGAATATGAAATTAAAAGATAAAATAAATAAATAAAACAAAATGAAGTCAAAAAGTGTAGAAATTACCAGAAGCCCCTAACAGGAAGTAGGAGCAGTGCTTGCCCCCAAAAAGGACTGTCCCCGTGCTAAAGAGGAATTCTACTTCACTTTGGCTGCCACTGTAGCACTAAATGAACCCTCTTTTATGCAGCTGCTAGCAGCGAACACGTGTGCTGATTAGGTCTTAGAGCCTAATACCTAGCCATGTCTGCTGCCAGCGAGCTGACATCACTGAAATATACATAATAAAAAATACCTACTTGACATGACCAACGACTTTGGACTTATTAACCAATGAAAATGACTAGTACATTTCTACACCTTATTTGGGAGATGCAACTGTTTTCTAATGGAAAAGCATTTCTTTACTACAGAATAGCCATATTGGACCCAGAAATAAAGTTGAAATCAAAAAGGTATCTTCATCTCTTTCATCCTTCCTTCAGTAATTCCTTTGCAGCCTTCACAAACAAAGAAGACACCAACAAATTTAATGGGCTAGAGAAGAAACAAATGGAGTTAGAGACGCTAAACCCAAATACCCACAATCTATGAAACCAAACCAAATAAATAACTAACCAAATCTGGATCCCTATATATGGCACATGATTTAGTGTACATTTATATAACATACCGGACATTGGCCTAGCGGTTAGAGTGTTCGCCAATGGCCTGGGAGACCTGGGTTCAATCCCTGGTCAAGTCATACCAAAGACTCAAAAAATGGTAACACTCAGCATTATAAGGTACGGATCAAGGGTAAAGTGGAGCAATCCAGGGAAAGGAGTAGCGCCCTCCCCTACACCTTGGTGTAGTAAGCTATTGAAAAGGGAGCCTTCGGGTCACCCTCGACTATGGTCGCCTACTTTACTTTTACTTACTTATATAACAATACTGAATGCTATTGAATTCTAAATGAAACACTCAAAAGAGATGTAGTGATCAGGCATGAACCAAGACTTACATAAAGATGGAAATCCTTTTATGATATAATGGTTAACAAACTAGTCTTAAAGACGCATTGCTACTGAATCGGGAGCTTGATTCTCAATGGATGCTCTGTATGTGCCAAATCTTACCTATTCTGTTTTATGGGCATCTCACATAGTGTAATTGTTAACAAGCTGGGCTAGAAACCATTGTTTTTAAATTTGATTCTCACTATGTGCATCATATTTCTGGCCATGTGCCAAAAAAAGCTCAGCTTAGTAAATAAAGATGTTATTTGTTTTGTTTTTACTGTCATATGACTCACTGTGTTGAGTGTATGGTTTCTCTTTAGAAATAACATGCTGAATGGCATGGAAGTTGGTTGAAATATCCATACAAGCAGGAAAAGTTTAAAAAACTGAGTACTTGAAAGTTTTACTCAAATGAAAAAAAAAATCCGAAAAGAATTTGAAATTTTATAAAATCTTGTATCTTAGTTATTATTCTATACTTTCTTCTGAAATAAATATTTAGGATCTGGCAGAATGATATCTTGGGTTTGGAATGAAAATAAAAAGGCAACATTGATCCTATTGAACTTTTTATTTTACTATAAGAATAAACAAGATTTGCCATTTTGTTATTGTCGTCCCTTTGTTTTAAAGATTATATCATCTAGATTCTTGACTTCACAAGCTGTGCATTCATGAATCTTCATTCTGAAGTTCCGCAGAACTCACCTTGACATTGCTGTAATTTCATGATTTCAGTTCATCATTTATCTGCTGTCTACACAGTTAAAGATTTCTGCTTTCTGTTATCTTCAATGGTTGATGAGGAGTATTTAAATATTTCAAGTTCAACTGATCAGAAGTCATATGACAAATTAAAGAAATAACCCAAAATAATATTTATTAAAAGAAAACACAATATTTGCTGTTCTGTTTTGTTACTGTCATCACTTTATTTTTAAGATTATATCATCCAAATGCTTAACTTAGTAGAAGTTATCCCTCTGATATTGTGTAACCTTTCAACTGCTCGCCACTGGTCCTGTCTCTCTGTTTCTTTCTCTCACTCTTACTATCACTTACTACATCAATACACTGGTTTGAACAATTCTGCTGTCAAGCAACAACCATGTGGGCCATTTTGCTCATCACTTCTTTCTTTCTTTCTTTCTTTGTGGCTATGAAAGGAATTCAATTTACACAGCTTCGTTGTCACATTTCTTTTTTTTTCATTCACTTGGTTCACCACCTGAACAATTCTGCTGCCAAGCAACAACCATGCCCCTTCCCACAATGCTTCTTTTATACTGGTTCTGCTTGACCAAAATTTGCATATGTTGCAAACCCCATCCCACCAGAGACGCATGACCTGCAAATTGCATTCCCAATGACACTCACGCTTCTGTGCTCTACATGCAAGACACATTCGAGCCATTTTCAAACTTCGAGGTAGGCCATTTTGCTCGTCACTGCTTCTTTCTTTCTTTCTTTCTTTGTGGCTATGAAAGGAATTCAATTCACACAGCTTCGTTGTCACATTTCGTTTTTTTTTCATTCACTTGGTTCACCACCTGTTTTTTATCCAGCTGTTGATGATTACTGAATTCACGTAAACATCAGCTGTTGTGCCTGCATATACAGCATGCTGTTCATTGTCTCTTTGAACGACAAATCTCGGTTGGTTCATTGGAGACAATAGTCTGCGGGTTCTGCCTTTTGTAGAAGCAATACAGTACTCACCATTGCAATGGGATTTTTGATTTCAGTCTAACCAATACCGCAAGCATGTCAAGTAGTTTGCTCGTGTTGTCGTTGAAAAACTCAGCAGAAGTGTTGATAGAGTTCTAGAGAGTTTTGTCAGCACAATTATATGGCTGAATGTTAGTCTGTGTTGGAGGAAGATAGGTCATTTTTGTGGACACGTTCCAGTTTATTCTGAACTTTCAGAATTGTGAGGACATTTCCAAGTTCAGTGGGGGAAATTTTGCAGTTGGTGTTTTTACAGGCTTAGTGATACTGTGGGTTCTTTGGCTAGCTTTAGTAAGGTGTGCATGTCACCCATAGTTGTGATGCCAAGTTCCTTAAGCATTGCACAGTCTAGCATATGCAAGCTGTCTCTCATAGTCTTCTCAGTAGAAAATATGTGTATAAGTCTGGGCTGAAGCAATAGATATCATCATCATCATGTCGTGCCGCCAGCACGGATATCCTTGACCATCTCTCGCCACTTTTCCCTATCGTTCATCGCCTCCGGCAGGTCTTCTGGATTACATCCTGTGTCCTCACATAGCTGCTGTATGTAAGTTCGGGCTGGTGATCCTGCTTTTGCTTGGTCATATGTGGGGGTCCATAGTAGTACGTCACTTACGAGCTCGTCTTTGCTTCTCCAGCAGTGTCTGGCGTGTCTGGCTCGTCTGACCTGTATAGTTTTCGTGATGGGTGGCAGGTGGCCGTACAGTTGGCGTATCGTGGGGTGTTGTCGCCAGGACTTGTTCAATATTGCTCTCAACATTCTTGTGTAGTTGCCGTCAAGTTTCTTCTCCAACCGTTTGGTTAGCGTCCATGTAGTGCATCCATATAGCAGTATCGATACAACCGCTGCCTGGTTGTGCCATGTTGAGATGAGTGAGTTCGAGCATTGTTGTGTTAAGCAATAACAACTAAGTATAACAGAATCTGTATATAGAGCAATTGGAATATTCCATTCTTGCATCTGGGTGATCTCATTCCTTTAGTGTTGATTGGCTGCTGGTCTCAGTGTCAATATGATGCTAGATAAAAATCCATCATTATGCTTCCAGTGACATGGGGACTGAATTGAGTTACAGCTTGCTCTCTCATCTGCCAACTGGATGCTACTTGGAATCCCACTGCGACAGTGAGTATCATATTGCTTCTACCATGTCATGGGGATAACTTCTAAAGACTTTACTTAACAAGTTCTGCTATGCCCACTTAGTGATTGGTATTGTTTGCAGTTTCATGATGAATAAAATCTTTCATTTTATCAGTTATCTACAGCCTATGTCTAAAGACTTGAGCTTTTAGTTCCAGAGGAAATAATCTCAAGAGCATAGGTCTGGTGAGAGATCCAGCTACAGGATATCACCTCATAGTGAGATCAGGTACCCTTGAAAAAATTTTCAGAATTTCCATAGATGCCATTGCCATGGCAACCACTGCTTTTGTAAACCTAGGGGTTTATTCTGTCAGACCCTGTATATTTAATTGAAAATAGTACATTAGTATTCAAGCTTAACATTTAAACATTGTTATTAAGTTTTTGAAATGCCAGATACTTGACATAAATGCTTTTTAAAAATAAAATGAATCCAAAGTGTAAATATTTCACTTATTGTTTCAGTATATTTTTTCTTAAGATAAAAATTTTTCATTTTTTCACTTTAAATTTACATTTTAACTTTGAATAAATTTTAAAAATATGTTCTTGAGTTTCATCTTTGCAATTTGTATTTTCATTTTTTTTTTTTTTTATCTATCAAGTGATCCTTGATAAGAAATCCTTACACGGATGTCCAGTGTGTTTCAAAAAAATTGATATCATTTTGTAATCAAATAACTCGACCAATTCTTGTTCGAATGATCTCAAAATTGAACTGCATTTGTAGAAATGACTTAAAATTCTATATTTAATGTTTAAACACTTCTTTTCCAGACAACCCAGTTAGCTAGGGCTGCAGAAAATACTGACTGTATCTCTGCGGAGGAGGAAGATCCCCACTCCCAATAAGTGTCCCAGATATGACATTAAACCATCTAATGGCAAGACTCTGGCCTCGGACGTATGGGGAATGAGGTGCATACCTTTATTACCATTGCTCCCCGGTCCACTCTAACCTGGAGTGGCAGCTCCTGCTAGAGTCCTATCTATTGGTCAAATAGAACAACCTATCTGTGCAAACAAAGGACTGATGTTAAATTGTGACTGTCATATAGCAATACTTGAAGCCATTTCTCTGAAATGTGTTTTACAAATCATATACGAATTAAATATATATGTATTAAGAGGATTTGTCAATAAATAATCTATGATGGTTGATATGCTATAAAACCAGACCAAACCAAATCTTTTCCAGTGAACCAAATTTCTATACCTGGAAAGAAAAACATTAAATGTAGAATTTTCATTTTTATCATTAGGGGTTTTCGAACTATTGTCTTCATCTTTATTGTTATTCCCCCAACATTTTGGTTAATATGTCCTCTGGCCTTCTTCAGGTGTTTGTCGAACTCGGGAACCTTCACGGAACTTCGAAATACGTCCTTTATTGAATCCACGGGGGTCGCCTGTTCTGATTCCATTAGCCATAACCGGGTACAAGTGTTAAGTATTCCTGTATTATTACCCCCCTGCAGTCTGGATTGAACCTGCATGCAACCTCCAGATGATTGTCTCCTTAGAAGATTTAGGAACCAACGCCTATAACCATTACGCTATGTGTCCTGCTCCACACATGATGTTAAAATTTGAGATCATTTGAAAGAGAATTGGTTAAGTTATTAGATTTTGAAATGATATCAGTTTTTTTTTTATATTTAATGTTTAAACACTTTTTCTTTCCCAGACAGCCCAGTCGGCTCGGGTTTTAGAAAACTCTGTATCACTGCAGAAGGGTAAGACCCCCACCCCAATAAGGATTCTGGATATGACATTAAACCATCCATATCTATCAACCCTCTCCACTCAGGCAGGATATGACACAAGGTCAATTTTTAAGCGGAGTTTAACAGGTTTGAATTCAGTTTTCCTTCTCCTAGACTAGTTGCCTCACCAAGGCTGAAGAAACTAGTCTGCCCTACTATTTACTCATAGCTGGACAGAGAATAAGTGGATTCATACCTTTCCTAAGGGTATTAGTCCTATGTGAAATGAAATCTGTCTTGTCCTGGATTTGAACTCGTATCACCGTGTCCATTTCCTACGAAGATAACCATTACACCACAGGCAGCACCTGTTGTCAAGATTCCAGCTTTGGAGATTTTGGAAATGTGGAGTACTCCTTCATTACCATTGGTCTCGGGTCCACTCTGAGTGATAGCACCTGATAGGGTCCTACCTATGGGTTAAATACAACAAACTGTATACAAACTAATGTCAAATTGTGACTGTTATTGATCAATGCTTAAAATCATTAAACTGTGTGCAAAAAAGAAACTCAGGCTTGTTTAAGAATGTTATTGACAAAATGTGTCAACACATCATATTCATATTCAGTATATATGTATAAACAGTATTTTTGCATTAAATGATGGTTGATATGCCATAAAACCCAACCAAACCAAATCCTATATATTCAATATATATGTATAAAGAGGATTTGGAATTAAATAACCTACAATGGCTGATATGCCATAAAACCTAACCAACCAAATCATATATATTTAATATATATGTATAAAGAGAATTTGGCATTAAATAACCTACAATGGTTGATATGCCATAAAACCAAACCAAACCAAACCAAACTAAATCATCTCCTGTGAACAGAATTTCTATACCTGAAAAGAAAAACATTACATGTAAAATTTTGGATGGTTGGGTTTTATGGCATATCAACTTTTATAGGTTATTTTATACCAAATCCATTTTTATACAAATAATCAGTTCTATTTCAAACAATTCGGTTTAGCATGAGTACACAGTTTAATTGTCATAGACATTTCTATTTCAAGCTATTCAATTTATTCAAACAGTTCTAATTCAAACAATTTGGTTTAGTATGAGTATAGATTTTATTTACACACAGTTAAATGTCAAAACAGTTCTATATTAAACAATCTACTTTAGCATAAGTACAGTTTCAATGTCAAAAACAGTTCCATTTCAAACAGTTCAGTTTAGCATAAGTTCACTATTTAAATGTAAGTAGAGTTTAGTTGTCAAAATCATTTCTATTTCAAGCTATTCAGTTTAGTCAAACAGTTCTAATTCAAACAATTTAGTTTAGCATTAGAAAGCAGTTTAGTTCTATTAAATCCATTGATAGAGCCCTATCAGGTGCTACCATTCCAGGGTAGAGTGGATCTGGGAGCAATGGCTATGAAGACGTGCTCTGCATTCTCCAAAGCCCCATCATCACTGGAACCTCACCATCTAATTGTTTAGTCTAAGATCCAGGACACTTGTTGAGGAGGTCTTACCCCTCTGCAGAGAAGCAGTCGGTGTATTCTACAGCCCCAGCTGACTGGGCAAGTAGAATTTTTAGTTGTTTCCACACAGGATGTAAAAATTTGAGATCATTTGAATGAGCATTGGTCAAGTTATTAGATTACAAAATGATATTCCGTATTTGAATGTTGAAAGAATCTTATTTTGAAATGGTGAATTAATTACTGAGTTATTCCAAATTCAATTTGCCCAGTCAGCTGGGGTTGTAGAATACACTGACTGCACCTCTGCAGAGGGGTAAGATTCCCCCCAACGAGTGTCCTTGATATGACACTAAACAATCTGATGGTGAGGTTCCAGCAGTGCTGGAGCTTTGGGAAATGTGGAGTATCCCTTCATTGCCTCTTTTTTAAATATACACGTATATCACTACGGATCTCAAATAGAAGGTTGCACTGTTTCTGCACCAAATAGGACATTATACCGTTACACACCAAATGTACGGTTGTAACATTGGACGGCACAAATAGATGCTTGATATTCAAATAAAAGTTCTTGTTGGTGTAGTCCCAGTAGACATTTGTACTACTACTATGCATAGGCATTTGTACCACCAGGTGTTGAACGAGTTTATGCGTATTGTGCTACGTGCTTAAGTGTTAGTCGGACCCTGTCGTTACCTTGCCATGGGAAAAAGTGATGAACACACAGAAACCCTATCCTGGTTCACTACTACACCTTTTAAGGTGTCGTTGTAGAGAGAGAGAGTATGAAAACTAAGTCGACTGCGTTAGCTCGCCAAAGAGAAACAAAATGTCGTGAGGAAAAAGAGAGCTGAGACAAACCTTGAATTTTCTTTCTCGTTTTCTGTTGTAGTTCTAACATACTTTTTCTCTGGTTTCTTCTCCACACCTATGTATGTGTCTGGTGAGAGACCCTTTTTCGGAGTTCACTTCCAAAATAGGGGCCTCAACTTTCAGCTGTCTTCACATTGCTGTGTCTCATTTTCAACTGTCTTTAACTTGTCGTGTCCGGCTGCCAACTAACTCTTTCCTGTTTTCTATCCGGCGACCACTGCTCTAACGGCGTTTTCATTTGGGTTCCTTCAGCCAATCAGAACTCGTTGTCGATTTGCTACTGATACGTTTCTATTCTTAACCTAGGCATCCTAATTATTTTACACGCATTTCAAATTTTGTCAGGTATGCCAAAGTTAAGTTTAAAATCAGAAACATATTTTGCAAGTAAAAGTACAGTTGGTGACCGTAGTCAAGGGTGACCCGAAGGCTCCCTTTTTAACAGCTACTGCACCGAGGTGTAGATGAGGGCGCTACTCCTTTCCATGGATCGCACCACTTTACCCTTGATCCGTACCTTATAATACTGGTTGTTAAGCAAATCGGTATCAAGTAGCATTTTTTGAGTCTTTGGTATGACTCGACCTGGGATTGAACCCCGGTCTCCTGGGCCATTGGGAAACACTCTACCCACTTGACTAATGGACCGGATTTAATATCCTGCTATATTTCCTACAGTATTTTCACATATTTTTTTGAGTTATGTTCAGTCAATGTTTTCCTCAAAAGGAATTTAACACCATGTAGATATTTTTTTTTATTAAACTCGTCAGCTGAAAGGTTTAGAATACCGAACAGTTTACGTGACCTAAATTAAGATACAAATGCAATTCAATTCACTGGAAATTCACTTACTATCTTAACCATAATTCGGTGACCGTTGTCAAGATATTGTTGGGTGCTAAGAGTGACGAAGCTAAAAGCCTCCAATGAATACAATATGACCAGTGTTTGCTCTAGCCCTCAAAACAAAGACAAAGACAACAAGCATAAAGAATGACAAGAACTACTTAGACATCGAAAAATTCAATTTAATGAAAACGAAGACAAACAAACCTTCGAAAATCGACATTAATACTCAGACGTCCAGCTCAAAAGCTCTGAAGGAAACTCGTTTCCAGCTGACACCACATTCCACCATCCAGCATTCAACTCCACAAAATTTTTCAAATAAACAGGAATAATGATAGCTTGTAGGGAACGAATAAATAAATAAATAAAAAATTCAAAATTAAATTTAAAAAATAAATAGATAAATAAATAAATAAATAAATAAATAAAAAGAAAACTATTAAATTTGCCGAAAACTCACTGGAAAAGGGGATCACGCATGCGTAGAAGAAAAAAGGCATTCCTTTTGAAAAAGGAGACCTTATTATCTTTCTCTTTCAGGCGGTGACCAGCATTTTGATCACATCGTTGCTGTCGTTTCTGGGCACCACGCCTACGTCTTTGGATGTAGCGATGGTTAGTCCCTTTCAACCAGTAGCAGCACTCTCTCGGTCGACATGATGCTGAGATATACAAGATCCACAACTGAACTATTAGCTAATTCTTTACAGGACTTTGACAAAACTTCCAAAAGGAAACTAACCCTTATGGAAGCCCGAAATACCAAATGCGGACCATACATACATGAAAACGATTTAACATATTCTGACATCTTAACTGGAGGATTCGCCATTTCAATGTATTCAGGAAAAATTCCCTCATACATGGAATGCTTGTTGAACCCAGTTAATAAAGGAAAGTATGAAAGAAACGTCTTCGTCTCTTATCTGCTTATATTGTGGGGTTTAAAATTTTTATGGTAGTCAGTGGCTAAGGGCAAGACTGTGTTGCCGTAAGATATCTGACTCCATATTTTGGTTATTTTGCTTTACCCCACGTTGACTTGGCCGGTGCAATGCCTTGCCCAAAGAAGGTCCATAAGAAATATAAAAAAAAGATAGAGACAGATAAAAGACGAAAAACTTTTCTTTCAGACTTTCCTTTATTTACCTGGTGAATGGACTAACCAACGCTACGTCTAAAGACATAGCGTGGTGCCCAAAACACCAGATAGTAAAAACGGTGTTGTCGGTTCGACGTCACTACCCGAAAAGAGAGAGGTTCACAGAAAACCTGAGTATTTATCTCTTTTCACCGGCTCCAAATTCGCCATTCGAAAATCCTTCTAATTTTGGCGCGACCACTTCTCATTGGCTACTTTACATTTTATTATTTTCTTTTTTTTTTTATTTTAACCGGATGGATGCGTGGAGCCTTATGCGTGGCGACGCATTTATACATTTTGTATCAGGCAGCCGACGAGTCTACATCCGGTTGGGAGTTCTTTGGTAATTCCTAAATCGCCACAATATCTTTTCTTTTTGTATATTTCTTTTGGGACTTTCTTTGGGCAAGGCTTAGCGCCGGCCAGTCAACGTGAGGTAAAATAATATAACCAAAATATGGAGTCAGATATCGTACGGCAATACAGCCTTGCCCTTAGCCCCTGACCCTCAAACCTAAACCCCACAAGCTGTATAATTGTGAACACAGCCAAGAAAATCCGATGCATTTTCAATTCGGGTCCACATTCAACACTAAAATCGGATACATGAAAAAAACACTAGCAACTAACAACTACAGACCTCAATTCCATGTTAATCGTTTCAACCCGAAAAGTGACTTACATGAATTCACCTGTAACATACTTCAATTCATTCAACTGCACACAACGCAATCTTCATGGAATTCACAAGCAAAAACAGTTTCCACATCTACAAATATCAACACATTTACGTTCCTCACCAGTCACACAACTGTGAGTTTTTCTTATTTCTGACGGACACGACACGTCAAGCAACAATTCACACCCAACCACGTTCATCCAACATTTTCGTCCAACACGACAAAGACACCATGACTCAGCAAGGTATATACAAATATACCGACACCATCAACTATATCAAACCAAGAATGAGGAACACATCTCGATATGAGCCTAACACAAGACACGTAAGACAAATTATTCCAGCGAATTAATTTAAACCCAGCATACTTGGTTATAACCTACAAAGAACAGCACGAGCTTACTACTATAAGAGCCTCGACACGGCAAGCTGCTGATGATGACTTTTTCGCTCGCCATTTCATGCGACAACTTTGTTAAAAAAGAAAAAAATTTGTTGTATTGTATGAGTTTTATTTTTCTTTCATTTCAGAGGACTCTTTTTTCTTTTTTTTTATTACAGCTCCTTTCCTGAGCCAATTTAGCACACACACACACACAAACCAGGATACAAAAAAGAAAATTTTTCTTCTTCATTGTTATAGAGTTGTGTTTTGCTGTTTTTGTCTAGCATCATGAATTTTATTTCGTTGCCCCCTTTTGCAGATGATGCAATTCTTTGATTTGCTTAGGTTGATGCTTCTTTCCAAGTTCACGAAATTTCGCCCGAACGGTAATTACATTTATTGTTTTGTGGCATGCCCCTTCCACTTGCGAAAACGGTTCGTGAAATTATTTATTATAGCCCGTTTTTTTTTTTTTTTTTTTTTTTTTTTGCCTAACGTGCGTCGTGTTATTGGGCTTACAGATTGTCGTGTTATTGGGCTCACAGATTGGGCTCACGCTTTCCTTAAATGTCATCGCGCTAAAGATATGTATTAACTTGTATCGATCGTTTCTCGCGTTGGCATGAAAGCATCTAATCCACGTACGACTCACTGTACGGATTACTGATGATATGCTCTAGCATTGCAACCTCCAGTCCACGTACGACTCACTGTACGGACTGCCTAATCCACGTACGACTCACTGTACGGATTACCGACGATATACTCCAGCATTGCAACACTTTATCCACGTACGACTCACTGTACAGACTAGCAACCACATCGACACCCCCCCCGGTTAATGTAATGTACTTTGAAGTCGATCATCTAGCTACCTCCTATATGGTACTAATCTTGCTTTACCTGGGACTATGTTCACTCCTGTAGGTTTATTTTGAGTGTGACATCACTTATTTTGGACGTTGCTGACACACCTAATTTTAATCCCTTGCAATCACCCTTATACACACCTACACCTTTAATTTCGTCTCCATCCACACCTGATTCCTGACCATTATACAAGACAAAATCAAGAAGGACAGTACACTGGCCGAAGAAACTCATTTTATTTCATTCGACTTGTTTGTATATATATTCTGTTACTGTTTGTATTTTACACTTTGTGCTGTGAGACTCTGATGTTATTTTCTTTCTTTCTGTACAACTGATGGTATTGTCGAACGTCATGTGCTTTCCACATTCGTTCTGGTGGCGGAGCTCTTGTAGCAAAAAGAAATAATTTCAAATTAATTGTTTAGCGCGGGAATTATTTTGGCCGTTGAGGTTTCCATTTATATTTTTGTCCAATTCGGATGATTTAAGCCATACTTCTCGGATGACTTTTCCGGATAGTATAAAAGGCTGCGCAAACGCTCTCTCAGCCTCTTCCTCCCTCATTCTAGCAGCAGAACAGACCAACATCAACATGAATAGGAGAGCGCATTCAATTTTGGATCATTGTTTTCTCTAGAAGATCATTCCTTTATCATTTATTCATTCCTTCTAGACCAAACTGGTCCTCGAAGCTTCAAGTTGGATGCTTAATTCCTGCTCTAACATCCGCAACTGCTTTCTTCCATTTGTACGACTCACAGTACAATATTTTCTCTCAAGCTGACATTAAAGTTGTTGGAACTCATCAATATTCTCGTCCACTCATTTGTTTTACACCTTTTCTTAACATAACAAGGCAAAAAAACAACAATTTGCCTTTGTTATACCTCCTTGCTTAACACTCAGCAATGTAAGGTACGTATCAAGGGTAAAGTGGTGAAATCCAGGGAAAGGAGTAACGCTCTCCCCGACACCTCAGTATTGTAGCTATTGAAAAAGGAGTCTAATGGTCACCCTTGATTAAGGTCCCCAACAACTTACTTACATGTTATATGACCGAAAGAGATCTCTTTCTAATTCATCGTACACACAAAATGATGATTGCAATTAGCGCCCACGAGAGCATTCACCGGATGTTATCGGTGCTGAGACTCTCTTCAAAATGTAAAAAAGGGGTTTCTGCGCATAAGATCAGCGCATAGTGAAACGTCGATGAAATTTATCAAAAAATAAAAACAATTAAAAGTAATTTTTCGGCCAATCCGTAATCTTCGCTGTAAAAAACAAAGAAAACCCAATTTGATCCGATCGAGAAAAATTTCTTTTATATCGTTTTTCTTTTTTGATCGGATCAAATTGGGTTTTCTTTGTTTTTTACAGCGAAGATTACGGATTGGCCAAAAAATTACTTTTAATAATTTGTATTTTTTGACAAAGAAAAACGATATAAAAGAAAATTTCTCGGTGGCGGAGCAGATCAAAAGAAGGCAGACGACACCAACAGACTAGAAACTCCTACTCTGAGAGAGAGGGGGGGGAGAGACAGGTGAAAATCGAAACCACGCATCACCCTCATTGACTTTCCTCTTCTCCGCTTTGAAGGTAGCAACTAAGCCGTAAATCACCGAACACCCCTCTCCTCTCTGCACCCGTAACATTTGATTGACCGCGTGCGCATAAGTCTAACAATCCTACCACGATTAAGCATAGGACATTTTTCTACCTTTTAATTCAATATCAACACGTTTATACAACCCAGCTATTTGAACTTTTTACTTATTTGTTTTCAATACAATTGTTAAAATTTTTACGTGCCTTCGTGTTCTTTGTTGTTTTTTTTTTTTTGTTCTTTCCTTGCAACCATATGTTGATATATATATATATATATATATATATATATATATATATACCAACCCCTCCGCTCGGGCAGGATATGACACAAGGTCAATTTTTAAGCGGAGTTTAACAGGTTTGAATTCAGAGTTTTTCCTTCTCCTAGACTAGTTGCCTTCACCAAAGCTGAAGAACCTAGTATTTCCTACTATTTACCCATAGCTGGAGGGAGAATAATTGGATTCATACCTTTCCCAAGGGTATTAGTGCTATGTGAAATGCAATCAATCTCGTCCAAGATTTGAACTCGTGTCACCGTGTCCATTTCCTACGACGATAACCATTGCACCACTGCCTGATATAACATACAGAAATCCCTTCTGGTTTACTAATAATTTCCAAACTAACTCACAAGCAAGAACAATAAATAAATAAACAAATAAAACACCACAAATGTGCATTTCAAAAGCCGGATGTTGTCTAGACGATGACCAAGACCAAAATGAATAAAACACGTCGCTGCGCAGGTAGGTTCCGCGCATCCATCCGGTTGAAATGTAACTTTATATCGACAATTTAAAAGATTCTTTACTTTTTTTCATCAAATCAGCAATTTAAAAGTCAGTTGGCTCCGAGACCGCGAGAGAAAATATCGACCGCGTAAGTCTGTGAATAACCCTACCAATACAAATATTGAAACATTATATTTCTTGATTTTCACTACCATTCAACACACATAAAATTTCCTAAAATCAACTCAGTCCTCTCAACACGACTACTGTGACACTATGTAGGTGGTCCGCCAAGCAGACGATCCCTTTGTCTGTTTTGGCGCGAAACCATACAAAGGGTTTGGACTCGAGATCTCGACGCGACCGGAATTAGGAAGAGAACGCCAGTCAGGAGTTGGAAGAAGGAACCCACAGAAGGCAGTTGGCGACGGGCGAGGCAGAAGGACAGTTGGAGTTGACACCGGACAGCAGAAAAGACCAGTCGGCATGAGATAAGTTCCAGGATCAATGAGGGAAGACCAGTCAAGATGAGTCAGCACTCCTCGTGGTTTGTAGAATTTTCGCTAGAAATCCACGCTAGCGTTAGTCTACATATGCATAAGTAATGCAGAGTGTCACAACTTAACCTTCTTGCACTTGAGTTAACCCAAGTCCTCGTTTGTTCTGTGGTTTTTAAAGGTTTTTCGCGTCGAGGATCACCAATGTGGGGTTTGATGGTATTTAGGAGGTCAGGGGCTAAGGGCAAGACTGTGTTGCCGTAAGATATCTGACTCCATATTTTGGTTATATTATTTTACCCCACGTTGACTGGCCGGCGCAATGCCTTGCCCAAAGAAGGTCCCAAAAGAAATATACAAAAAGAAGAGATAGAAACTGATAAGAGACAAAAACATTTCTTCCATACTTTCCTTTATTTACTTGGTGAATGGACTAACCAACGCTACGTCCCAGGACGTAGCATGGTGCCCAAAACACCAGACAGCAAAATTGGTGTTGTCGGTTCGACGTCACTGCCTGAAAAGCGTTCGGTTCACAGAAAACCTGAGTATTTATCTCTCTCCACCGGCTCCAAATTCGCCACTCCAAAATCCTTCTAATTTTGGCGCGACCGCTTCCCATTGGCTACTTTACTTTTTATTATTTTTCTTTTTTTCTGATTTTTAACCGGATGGATGCGTGGAGCCTTATGCGTAGCGACGTGTTTATACATTTTGTATGTGGCAGTCGACGAGTCAATATCCGGTTGGGAGTTTTACTGTTAATTCCTAGATCCCCTCAGTTCTTTGTTCTTTTTCTCCCACTCCCTTAATTGTATTTCTTGTGCCATAAAGAAATGTGTGATACCCCTATCGGAACCACTAGATGATCACCGGCCAAGATTGAAAGGGTTTAAAGAAGTTGACGTATTCGGAGGGCCGAGGGGGTATCGTCACACTACGAACATTTTCTTCTCAATTTCACTGACATTTTTAAATTCACCAACACAGTTGTTTGAACCTTTTGTTTCTTGTCTGTTAATTTGTTAAATTTTTCACTTGTCTTCTTGTTTGATTTGCAACTTTATGTTTTGTACTTTCCTTGCAACCATACGCGTATTTATAATATATATATATATATATAGTACTGCTTTTGAATAATGATACTAAACATTAATAAAAGTGAGTCTATATCCTTTACTTTTAATAATAAATATGGGTAAGTTATGATGATGATGATGATGATGATGATGTTGTTGTTGTTTTAATGATAATAATAATCAAGGTGATCCACTGGGAATTATGCAAGAAATTAAAATTTGACCATACGAACAAATGGCATGTATAGAACCCAGAATCCTTTATAGAAAATGACACACACAAACACCGATGGGATTTTGAGATACAAACGGATAACCCGATCTCGGCCAGACGACCAGACCTTATAATAATTTGAAAAAAAGAAAAACAGAGAGAACTTGCCCAATTGTGGACTTTGCTGTCGCGCCTGACCACTGAGTAAAATTAAAAGTAAACGAAAAGACGGATAGTACTTGGACCTTGCTAGGGAATTGAAAAAACTATGGAATATGAAAGTGACTAATTGTAATTGGTGCTCTTGGTAAAGTCACCAAAGGATTTGTTGAGGGACTGGAAGAGGTGGAAATAAGAGGACGAGTGGAGACCATCCAAACTACAACATTGTTGAGGTCGGCCAAAATATTGAGAACAGTCCTGTATTGGAATTATTTTATTGAAATGGGAACACTTTCTTGGAAGGGATTTTTATGGTCGTCACCGACGGAAGGAAATGACACTGTCTGCTGAGAGAATAACGCTTTTCGCTCCAGCCACGAGGCTGTCAAGACGTCAATTTTAGTAGTCTTGTGAATTTTTGTAGGATGTGCTGGTTTTTAAACCTTGCTGTTCCCCACTGTTAAGGGGAAATAGTGAATTGGAAGCAAATCCCTCAGAGAATTTGCTGCTGTGCTGGAACTCTCCGAGCAAATTATGCTGTTAGCTATATTTGTGAATTTATGCTCTCTTGACTTTAACCACGAGTTGTTCTAGAACTACCTTGCTGTGCTGTATTCCTGACAAAATGTGCTGTTGCCTATAACTGAGAAGTTGTGCTGTCTCGACTTAGACCATGAAGTATACAATTGAATTTGCTGTCCTATACAAGTGCTTAAAGAATTATTGAATAAACCTCCATGTGTCTGCATTATTCGCTGTATTCTTGACGGAAAAGTGAACAGGTTTTTTCAAGGGATATTTTTCGCCTGAGAGACTCTTTTAAATCTTTTTCCATTCATACAACATCCCTTTTTTTGAGTTGTAAGTACCAGCAACTTTATCGAAGACGTATCAGTTCCTTGTAATTCATGAGTGGCCCAGTGTTTTTTAAACAATTTATATCATTGTCACTTGATTCAGTTTTTTGACAGGTCGCTAAAATAGCTATTCATTTTAACAACTAGTGTTTTTCTTCAAAATTTTGTAACTCCTTTTTATTTATTCTTATTTACTTGGTAATAAATAGTTCTTAGTTGTACGCACGAGTCAAGTTTGTCTTTTATTTATTTTTTTTTTAAGTGCTGTTTTATTTTCCGTGAAAGGATTCGTTTTTTATATAAAAATTAATCCTTTTACCTGGAGAGTAGTAGAGACTTGAGTTACTCAAACTCCAGCGAGAAACCATTAGCTAACATTAGCATGAAAAGCTCTTCAAAGTGTAGTAGTAGCAGTAGTAGTAGTAGTAGTAATTGTAGAAAAAAATTTACTCGTCATCCTTTATACAATCTGCATATAATACTTGTAAATACAGCTAGTTCACTAAATGTTGTAATTTACAAAGCTCTTTGCTTAGATGTGACACAAGGTCGAATGAATGGGGCACGCAATGAGACTCGAACTCACTCGTGTAGGTTATAAGAAAATTACGAATTGTCCTCAAGACGGCTGTATACTCGGATGTAAAGAGGCCGATGGTCGTTGGAGAAGGCAGGATGGAAGGCACTTGAACACGGGACTAGAGCACAGCCAAACGAGGCAGAAGCGATTAGGGTCTCCACGAGGCGAGACATGGATAAAAGTCATCTAGGAAACAGAAGGTGTGAGCAGACCATCCAACTCTTCAAACAGAACCCAGAAAACAATTTGAGCCCTACGAAACCAAACGTCCACAGCCCTCTTAAAACATTCTTTCTGTATATTTTCTGGTTGTGTTTAAAACTGTTTTAAGAGGGCTGTGGGCGTTCGGCTTCGTTGGGCTCAAATTGTTTTGTAGGTTCTATTAGTAGAGTCAGGTAGTCTGCTAACACCCTCTATATCCAGGCTCTCTTTTTTTCTTTTTTTCCACGTCTCGCCTCGTGGAAACCCTGATCGCTCCTGCCTTGTCCGGCCGTGCCCAAATTCCGTGCTCAAGTGCCTTCCATCCTGCCTTCTACCTCTACCCCCCGCCACTTTACATCCGGGTGCACAGCCGTCTTGGGGATAACACGAAATTTTCTTATAAGGTTTACTAATCTAGCTTGCTGACCATTACAACACCAGAGGTGCCTGAGTTCACAAAATGTATCAAATGAAAATATATGTATTCGGTTTGAGAAGCTAAAATGATACAATAACATTTTATGTTTGCCAAAGAAAATCCCGTTCTTTCTTTTCAGTCTGAACTTTAAAAATTTACACAGGGGTGTAAAAAAATTGATTAGGCTTGGTTTAGTTGGGTTTATGGCATGTCAACGATTATTGGTTATTTAATGCCAAATCCTCTTTATACATATATATCAAATATATATAATTTGGTTGGGTCGGGTTTTATGGCATATCAACCATTGTTGTTTATTTAATGCAATATTTTCTTTATACATATAAATTAAATATTTAGCGAGGGTGAATGCTTTGTTTTTAGCGATTTTCAGCGAGGAAAATATGTAACGTGTTTGTGTTTATTTTTAGTTGTTTCCTCGCTAAGTTTGTAAAGTCCCTCGCTAATTGTGAGAAATAAAAGGATGATGAAGAAGTAAGACAACGATGCCATTTGTTTTTACATAAAGGTTTTATTGGCAGCATGAAATATAGAGTTTGTGTTTGTGCTGCAAGCCTCGTGGAAAAGGAAAGATGTAAAGAAACGAAATGGAGATATGATAGAGTTGAGAAAGCAGCGCGTATCGTTGGACGTGCGAAGGACTGTGTTCGCCTTAGTTTAGCGAAAGTCATGTTTGCCGTTGGAAGAAATAAACTTTGGAGTCACCGCGAGTTTTGTGTGTCTGGTGGTTTTGGGGAGAGGCGTGCGTGTCTCCATAAATGTTGCCCAGAGGTAAAATGAGAGCTAGGTACCGGGAGCAGGATTAGGCATCGCATCGACATAGCCAATTTTGGGGGTGACATAAAGTTGTTCCTATGTGTGGTGTATTGAATGTATCTAATTCATATTCAACTGGGATCCCTTGGTCTAAGAGAAATAGACGCAAGGAATCCATAAATTAGATAGGTTCCCTCATGTGTCCATGCTGCTGCTGCAATTGAAGAACCGCCAGTGAGACGTCTGCACTGGACGGCATTGTTCAGCCAGAGAGAGTGTGTTTGGCAGCTTGCCCGATTTCTGCTCTCCGTAAAGGAGATCCGGGCTGAATAGGATAAGTCATCCTGATTGGGTGAAATTATGCGTCGAAATAAATTGCGCGCCAAACCAAAATACAAAAATTCCTTCCGCTACAAATATATAAGATTTGTAAACACATTTTGTTGATAACGTTTTTAAACAAACCTAAGCCGTGCACACATTTAAATGGTTTTAAGTATTTCTAATATGAATAATTCTATTTACCATTTACCACTAATCATTTGTTTTCACACCGTTAAATGTTTTCAAGTATTACTATTTAACACTAACAATTCAATTTAACATTTATTTACACACAGTTAAATAATAAAATAGTTCTATTTCAAAGAAGTCAATTTAACACGTCATTTGTTTGCATACAGTTTAAATGCCTAACGGTTCTATTTGACCCATACATAAGACCCTATCTATCTATCTATCTATCTTAATTTTCCATGGAGTAATGTATACTCTTCCTACCTATTCAATAAATGGTTCCACTCTGAATATTTTCTCAAATAAAATACGTATATTTCTACCAGGTAATGCTATTTAAAAAATTATTTATATTCCAGAATTCAGATCACATTTGACTGCGCTCAGAAAAATTTTAGTTAATGTTTTAAAATAATGTTTAGATGTTAGACTTCATTTTAAGAACTTTATATCCAACAGACTGGGTCATTGGCTTAAATGGTTGAGTATTTGCCAAAAGTCTGCGAGACCCAGGTTCAATTCCAGGTCGAGTCACACCAAAGACTCAAAAAACGGTACTTGATGCCTCTTTGCCTAACACTCACCATTATAAAGTCTGGGTAAAGTGATGCAATCCAGGGAATGGAGTAGCACTCTCCCCTTCTCTTCGGTGTTGTAGGGAACCTTCGGGTCACCGTCAACTATGATCGCTAATTTTACTTATATCCAATTGGATATCTACAAATTTTAACAATATATAATGCTTTAAAAAACTAAATCCTTTTTATTACTTGTAAAATTCTTGTTAAAAAGAACGATGTAGTTGTTAATTCAATTCAAATTCTTTATTTCACCTTAAATATTTTTTTTTACTTTTACCAAAATAAAATTTAAATTTCAGTCTTGAGGTTTCCCGTGTTTTCTAATTATCTCCCTTGATTTTTGCTCTTCAGAATTAATTGACCAAAGTAAACAAAAAAGGAAAAAAAATCTCTATTTCATTCCTGACATTTGGAAATATCCAGTCTTTTCTCTTATGTTCTGAGGTTGACGAATAATCTGACGAAAAAAGTAAGTAATTTTCTCCTCATTTCTTTGTTTATACAAGTAAATCAACATTTGCAAAAATTAGAGACAATTTTTTTGTCTTATTTTGTAGACGATTCGTATTATTGTGATGTTTTGAAATCTTAACATTAATTTTTTTTTCAATGTATAAAAATGATGACAAATTAGATGATTTTCTTTCTTTGATTTGTGTCAGCAGATATTGCGAATATCGGTCCGGTATATCTATTTGCTTAACGAATTGTTTTTATTTTCTCTATTGACACTAAAAAATGTTAAAGATTCGGTTAATCAACGTATCTGTACTTTCAATCTGATTTGATCCTAAGTAATCAGTTTTATTGTGAGTACCAATAGATTTTAGTCAACATTTTTTTTAAATCGACATTTTATCTAAATACAAAAATAAATACATTATTTTTTTTCATCGACCTTAATGAATATATACTTTTGAAAACAGGAAATAAAGCAATTTATTATTATATGTATCTTTCATATATTTTCTTTAAGAATTATTTCATATTTGTAAAGTCGGGATTTTCATACATCTATCATATATATATTATATATTATTCTCGTGCAATGAACGAACCCTAATTTTTCGCCACGAAAAGTGCTTTTATCATATATTGCTTGTAATGAATAACCTCTCACTTTTCTTGCCCTGTCGGCTGGGGCTGAAGAATACACTGACTGTATCTCTGCAGAGGGGTAAGACCCCCTCCCAAATGAGTGTCCTTGATATGACACTAAACAATCTGATGGTGAGGTTCCAGTAACGCTGGAGCTTTAGGGAATGCAGAGTACCCCTTCATTGTCATCACTCCCGGGTCCACTCTGTATCTCTGCAGAGGGGTAAGACCCCCTCCCAAATGAGTAGGGCAGACTGGGTTCTTCAACCTTGGTGAGGCAACTAGTCTAGGAGAAGGAAAACTGTGAATTCAAACCTGTTAAACTCTGCTTAAAAATTGACCTTGTGTCATATCCTGCCCGAGCGGAGGGGTTGGTAAATATGATAAAATCAAATCAAACTAAAATCTGTGGAAAGTGTATCCCTTTTATGTATCGGATTTGATTGGTCATCCAATCAAGCCACAATATAGGGGCTTTGCTAATTAAATGACCTAACCCATACTTTATAAAGGAAGTATCCATTTTCATATTAACCAATAATATAAAAAAAACAGAATCAAATATTTGATTAATCTATCTGAAGCCGAGATTTTTTTTTTTTTAATTTCACCTGATGGACAATGATTAATTTGGGATGTTATGAGTTTAAATGAGTCAAAGTACTAACTGATCCCAAATAACATTCTTACCACCTGCTTACAACAATATATTTTACTTCTTGAACATATATTACATTTGTTCAAGAAATAAAATATGTTTTTTATGATTCAATGTGAATTGTTCAGTTATTTGTTTGGTATAAGGAAACAATATTAGTTATATATAGACCTTTGACATCTGGATAATGTGGAGTTCGTCAACAGGATATGCATTTGTGTTTAAAGGTAAACATGCTACAGTGGAAATGAATCATGTGTATTGTGCCTGAAGGAAAAATGTGTGGGCGTCCTAAAAATATTTCATGACAAAAATTTCAACCATGAAGAGGGAAGCGGTCAGTCAAAGTGTTGTAGGCAATCGGCAGCCGTTTTGGGCACTCGCCCTGGAGAGGGATGGCCCCCTGGGTTAAGAAGCCAGCCATGTATCATTCTCCCAGATTGAACTACGAAGAAGCAAGGCTCTTAATGTGTCTATCTCAACATGATGTCAATCATAGTTGTCCTCTCTCTCTCTCTCTCTCTCTCTCTCTCTCATACAGTCATTTTTTACTTTTCAAGATAAAAAGAGAATTATATTTTTATAAACTAGTGTTATTGCATCTTCATTCTGGCTATATAACATATTTAACCAGCTACTACTCCTTTATGTAGTCTTGGTCTAGTCAGCTGGGGCTGCCAAATACACTAACTGTATCTCTGCAGAGGAGTAAGACTCTCCCAATGAGTGTCCTGGATATAACACTAAAAAATCTCATCCCAGTCGGCTGGGGCTGCTGAATGCACCAATTGCATCTCTGCAGAGGAGTAAGACTCTCCCAATGAGTGTCCTGGATATGACACTAAACAATCTCGGGCTATTGAATGTACTAACTGCATCTCTGCTGAGGGGTAAGACAGACTACCCACAATGAGTGTCCTGGATATGACATTAAACAATCTGATGGTGAGGCTTCAGTAATCCTGAAGCTTATGGGAATGTGGAGTACCCCTTCATTACCATCACTCCCAGGTCTACTCAGGCCCAGAGCGTTAGCACCTGCTAGGGTCCTATCAATGGGTCAAAAAGAACTATTTGACATTGAAACTAATTGCAAACAAATGACTTCTGCTAAAAGAAATTGTCAGAAATAGAACTGTTTTTGACATTTAAACTGTGTACTTGTGTTAAACTGAATTGTTTGAAATAGAACTGGGTGGTAGGAAAGCACCCTCTCCAAGTCTATTGTCAGGGATGACAAGGTGAACATCAGACTTGCAAAAGCAAGTGCAGCCTTTGACCAACTCTGCAAGAATGTGTGGAATCGGAGGAGCATCTTGGAGGCAACCAAAATTATGGTATACCGAGCTGTTCTCGCCACCCTCCCTTATGGCTGTGAAACATGGACTTTCTATCAATGCCATATGAAGAAGCTAAATCACTTCCATTTGACCTGTCTGGGGAAGATTCTCGGGATTACATGGCAAAAACACATCCCAGACAATGAAATTTTTAACTCTGGTATCTCTTCCTAGCACCTACACCATCTTGATACAATCATAGCTTTGTTGGGCCAGACATGTTGTCTGCATAAAAGATCACTGCTTCCTGAAGAAACTGCTTTATGGTGAATTGTCTCAGGGCAAGTGCTCCCAAAGAGGCCAGAAAAAGCACTTCTAAGACACACTAAAGGTCTCCATGAAATCTTCCAGTATCACCCTTTTGCCCAGTCGGCTGCGGCTGTAGAATACACCGACTGCTTCTCTGCAGAGGGGTAAGACCCCCCCAACGAGTGTCCTTGATATGACACTAAACAATCTGATGGTGAGGTTCCAGCAATGCTGGAGCTTTGGGGAATGCGGAGTACCCCTTCATTGCCATTGCTCCCAAGTCCACTCTGGCCTGGAATGGTAGCACCTGATAAGGGTCCTATCTATCGGTTAAATAGAATTAACAGCATACTTATGCTAAAATGAATGTTTGAGTAACCTGAATAGCTTGAAATAGAAATGTTTTTGACAATTAAACCGTACTTACATTTAAACTGTGTGCTTATGCTTAACTGAATTATTTGAAATAGAACTGTTTTTCGACATTAAAACTGTATTTACACTTAACCGAATTGTTACATACAACTGCTTGAATAGTTAGAAATGGAAATGTTTTTGACCATTAAACTGTGTAATTATGCTAAACTGAATTGTTTTAAATAGAACAGATTATTTACATAAAAATGGATTTGGCTTAAATAACCTACAAAGGTTGATATACCATTAAACCAACCAAACAAAACCTAACCAGTATCACCCCTATTAGTCTTGAATATCTGGTGCAGGACAGAGACAAGTGGTTTGAAGTTGTCAAGCATGGAGTGAAAGCCTGTGAAGCAAGAAGGAATGCAGCAGTTGAACAGTGCAGAAAGCTTAGAAAACGCACTCCCACATCAGCCTCTGCCACCACATTTTCTTGTTCTCACTGTCCAAGAATCTTCTGCATACAGATTGTGGATTCATTAGCCATCTGTGTGCTCACGGGTTCTGGCCTCAATCATAGGTTGATCAGATGGTCCCCATCGATTACATTGCCCAGTCGGCTGGGGCTGTAGAATACACCGACGGCACCTCTGCAGAGAGGTAAGACCCTCCCCAATGAGAGTCCTAGATATGACACTAAACAACCTGATGGTGAGGTTCCTGTAATGCTGGGACTTTGGGGAATGCAGAGCACCCTTAATTGCCATTGCTCTCAGGTCCACCCTAGCCCGGAGTGGTAGCACCTGATAGGGCCCTATCTATGGGTTAAATAGAACCAATGGCATACTTATGCTAAAATGAATTGTTTCGCTAAACTGAATAGTTTGAAATATTAATGTTTTTGATAATTAAACTGTACTTACATTTAAACTGTGTGATTACGCTGAACTGAATTATTTGAAATGGAACTGATTTTTGACATTGAAACTGTACTTACACTAAACTGATTTGTTTAATATAGAACTGTTTTGACATTTAACTGTGTAAACAAAATCTGTACTTATACTAAACTGAATTAGCTGAATTAGAACTGCTTAACTAAACTCAGTTACTTGAAATAGAAATGTTTTTTCACAATTAAACTGTACTTACATTTAAACTATGTACTTATCCTAAACTGAATTGTTTAAAATAGAACTGATTTCATAAAAATGGATTTGGCATTAAATAACCTACAAAGGTTGATATGCCATAAAAACCCAAATAACCAAACCAACCTCATCAATTACAATGGACAAAGATTATGATGTAATGTGTCATTTATTTTTTCATTTGTCTTATTTTCTAGTTATCTATACTCTTCCTGACTTTAAATGTTTATGGAGATGTGCTGGACATGTTATATAATTACAGAATGATTTTTTTATATTAATCATTTTTCATTAATTATATTTTATCATTTGGTTTGGTTGGGCTTTGAACTATTCAGCTCTTAGTGCAAGTGCACACATATTGAGTACATTTCACGCTCGTGCGCAGAGGATATGACAATCACAAATGTCATAATAAAAGCCCCAGATAGAAAATGAGACTGGGGGTGTGAATGACGTCATGCCTGGGAGCGATGGGCTGAGAATTTGGTGATTTCGAAAAAGCAGTTAGTTGAGATTTGACTCTTGGCCGGGCCAGTCCAGCTGGGGGGTTGACTGTGGGTGATGTAGGAACAGTCAGCATAGTAATAATTGTGTCTCTCTCCTCGTGTCGAAAAACTAAAACTCAAGAAGTAAATAAACGTTTCGTACCTGAACAACGGAGTGTCGTCAGTGTTTTGTATTTCCCTGCATCTGTATATTTATATAGTTGTATTGCGGCTATACAACAGATATTTGTCAAAATTACCATTGAGTGAGTATAAATTTCTAATTGCAAATGATAAATCAATGAAATTGAATAATATGTTTTCTTTTTCAGATATTTCAAGTGTGATTGAAAACAAATGAACTCTTTTCATGGCCATGTGTGAATATTTTATCAAGGAACTTATTATTGGTTCAATATTGAATATGAAAACAACTAACCATGAGGAGTAATTTTACCGTATTTCAGTATCGGAGTTTATGTGAAGTAAGAGGATTAGTATTTTTATAAAGCAATGATTTAAAAAAATCACTTTCAAAACAGGGAAAACTATTTTGGGGGAATGTATACATCAAGATTTTAACAAAAGATTATTTTGTGAAACTGTGATTATTACTTGAATGTTAAATACAAAATCCTAACAAAGCAATGTCTTTGTATAGTCTTAATATCCATCAGAAACGGTTGCCATGGAACAATGCTAACATATAGGGAAAAGAATCCCTAATCTTGAAGTTTATGGTTCAACATTTTTAAGGAGACATGAGTTCAGACATTGGTGAGAAACCATATTCATGTGAAGTTTGTGGTTCAACATTTTCAAGGGAAACAATTTTAAAAAGACACATGAATACACATACTGTTGAGAAACCATATTCATGTGAAGTGTGTAAGTCATCATTTTCAAAGACCTCACACTTAAAACAACACATGAATACACATACTGGCAACAAAAGATATGCATGTGAAGTATGTTTTTCAGTATTTTCAAGCAAATTTTATTTAAAAGCCCACATGTATAAACACACTGGTGAGAAACCATATTCATGTGAAGTGTGTGGATCAGCATTTTCACAAAAATTAACTTTGAAACAACATATGCGAACACACACTGGAGAGAAACCATATTCATGTGAAGTGTGTGGTTCAGCATTTTCAGTGAGATCAAATTTAAAACAACACATGCAAATACACACTGGAGAGAAACCATATTCATGTAAAGTATGTGGCTCATCCTTTTCCTTGAAAAAAATTTTAACGCGACACATGCGAACACACACTGGAGAAAAACCATATTCATGCGAAGTGTGTGGATCAGCATTTTCAACAAGTTCAAGTTTAAAACAACACATGCAAATACACACTGGAGAGAAACCACATTCATGTGAAGTATGTGGCTCTTCATTTTCATTGAAAACAAATTTAAAACGCCACTTACGGACACACACTGGTGAGAAACCATATTCATGTGAAGTGTGTGGATCAGTCTTTTCTGAGAGGTCAACCTTAAAACAACACATGCGGACACACACTGGTGAAAAACCATATTCTTGTGTAATATGTGGTTCAGCATTTACAACTAGTTCAAGTTTAAAACAGCACATACAAATTCACACTGGAGAGAAGCCATATTCATGTAAAACCTGTGGTTCAGCATTTTCAAGCAAATCTTATTTAAAAACACATATGGAAACACACACTGAGGAGAAACCATATTCATGCAAAGTGAGTGATTCTTTATTTTCTCAGAAATCAACAATAAAACAATGCCTGGAAACACACACTGGAGAGAAACGGTGTTCATGTGAAATATGTGGTTCAGTATTTTCAAGTAGATCCTATTTGAAAACACACATAAAAACACACACAGGAGAGAAACCTTATTCATGTGAAGTGTGTGGTACTTTGTTTACATGGAAAGGAAATTTAAAACGGCATATGCGTACACACACTGGTGACAAACCATATTCTTGTGTTGTGTGTGGGTCAGCATTTTCAGTAAGTTCAACTTTAAAACGACACATGCGGACACATACTGGAGAGAAACCATGTTCATGAGAAGTGTGTAGTTCTGTGTTTTCAAGATCTTTTATAAAGTATACGTGTATACACACACTGGTGAGAATCCGTAATAATATGAAGTGTGTGGTTATTCATTTTCACTGAGAGTGCATTTAAAATGACACATGCAATCATGTGAAGTATGTGGGTATTTATTTCATTTAGAGCTACATGTAATCATACATACTGGTTAGAGAAACAATTCATATCAAGTAAATAGTTCTTTATTTTCAATTATAAAATGATGCATGGAAATATACAGTAGAGAAACCATTTTCATCTGAAGTTTTTGCCTCTTTTGTAACATAATTGAATCGCTCCAAGAATATGGAAATTGAATGAATAAATAAATAAGAAAAAGCAGACAGTCTCTGAATGACCAGGCCACAGCACTCATTGTATGTCAGCCAGTCATGGAGGAATGGCTGTAGTATTTATAAATGACTAAGGAAAAAAAAACAGGGATTCCAAATCTTCTGTGTAGGTGTGGGACTACTGGAAATGGATACATTCTCTCCCATTGACATGACAGGCAGAAGTAAGTGGGCTTTTCGGGTTTGAATGGGAGAATTTGAGTGGTAGGCATAGAGGGAAGTCAGGCCCAAGTTTTATCCAAAAAGAAGCTGCGACCTTTTATTAGGAAATATTAACCAGTCTTTCTCTCTTTTATTGAACAATTCACAGTAACAAGCCAGCTATAAACCCTAAAGAAAAATACTAAAGTGTCCATCTTGTTTTTCTATATCAACCTTCGGATTCTCTGACATATGCCTGAGTGACCACATAGCATTCCTGTCTCTGCTAGCTACTTACACCTATGCCTACGCTACTCTTTGTTTACATGGAAAGGGAATTTAAAATGGCACATACTGATAAACACAGGGGAGAAAACATATTCATGTGAAGAGTGTGGGCCAGTATTTTCAAAGTGTTAAACTTTGAAATGGCACCTGAAAATATATTGGTGATGAATTATATCTATTTGAAGTGTCTAGAGCAATTTCACTTAACCAACTTTGAAAGATCACGTAAAGATGTACATCGGTAAGCAACCATATTCATATTTACCAACCCCTCCGCTTGGGCAGGATATGACACTAGGTCAATTTTTAAGTGGAGTTTAACAGGTTTGAATTCAGAGTTTTCCTTCTCCTAGACTAGTTGCCTCACCAAGGCTGAAGAACCTAGTCTGCCCTACTATTTACCCATAGCTGGAGAGAGAATTATTGGATTCATACCTTTCCCTAGGGTATTAGTGCTATGTGAAATGCAATCAGTCTCATCCAGGATTTGAACTCTTGTTGTCATGTCCATTTCCTACGACGATAACCATTACACCACAGGCACCTTAATTTTAACTGAGGATACATTTAAAACAACACATCCTGACAGATTCTGGAAGGAAACCATATTCATTGAAGTGTGTGGCTCACCATTCTCTGAGAGCTTAACTTTAATATCACACAAGTAGACATATTTGTTGGAAACTATATCGATGTGATATATGGGTATTTGCATTTCAATGAGAACACCTTGATGAAAATCCTATTCGTTTTGATAATGTTGACAGACTACACATCTATCCTCTAATAACATCTACAGAAATTGGACAAAATAATGGTAACAATTAGCATCTGGAGATCAGGGTTCAATCCCAGGTAGAGTCATACCAAAGTCTCAAAAAATGATACTTGATGCCACCTTGCTTAACGCTCAATATTATACGGTAAAGATCAAGGGTAAGTGGAGCAAGAGAGACATGCTTAATGTAATGGTTATTGTTGTAAAAAATCAAATCCTGGCCAAAGCAGTTTACATTTCCCTTTACATTGTAGCAGAAAGAAAGAATTTCAAATTATTATTTAGTGCGGGAATTACTTTGGCCGTTGAGGTTTTGATTTTATTTTTTCATCCAATGAAGATGATTTAAGCCATACTACTCAGATAACTTTCCTGGGTAGTATAAAAGGCTGCGCAAATGCTCTCTCAGTCTCTTCCTCGCAGATTCTAGCAGTAGAACAGTCTAACATTCAACACGAGGAGAGCGCTTTCAACCATGGGCCATTGTTCCTTTTGGAGACTATTCCTTTGTCATCTATTCATTCTTCATAGACCAACTGGTTCTCAAAACTTCAGGTTAAATGCTTAATTCCTGCTCTAACATTAGCAACTGTTTTCTTCCATTTGTACGACTCACAGTACAAGGGTTATCTTTCTGGCTGTCATTAAAAGTGTTGAAACTCATCAATATTCTTGTCCACATTCCTGTAGTTTCCTTTCTTCTCAATGTGACAGGGCAGATGACAATTTGCCTTGTTATTAAAACATTTTTACCCTGGGAAAAGGCACAAATCCTTCTCTTCCTTTCCAACGATTGGTAAATGGTTAGACAGACTGGATTTTTAGTCTTGATAAGGCAATCAATCTTTGAAAATTTTCTTAGTTGGCAACTTTTGGGAATGGAGTAGCGACCTTCCTTACACCTCGGTGTAGAAGCTATTGAAAAGGGTACCTTTGGGTCACCCTTGACTATGGTTGCCACCTTTTTTTTTTATTATAATTTTGAAACTCTTATAAAACCATTAAAAAACTTTGTTATTTTAAATTTTTTTGATTTATTATTAATTTTTCTTGTCTTATTTTCTTAAATTGATGTTTTTTTGCAGATATCATCCGAAGAAATTAATCAAAATTCATTAAAATGGCAGATCTATCGGACTTGAAAGGAGGTCAAATTGTTGGTGCTCGTATGGTAGACGCTAGTGTAAAAAAAACCACTGAATTATTTGGTGTGACAAGGAATACTGTCTTGAAAGTAATGATAGCATCTGAGAAAGAACGAAAGATCTCATCACTGAAGCAAAATTCTGGAAGAAAGTGAAAGCTGTCTGATAGGGACCATTGGACACATATTGTTAAGAAAGATCTCAAGAATACAGCTCTGAAAATTAGAGCAGAGCTTAATGACCATCTCAAGAACCCAGTTTCCTCAAAAACTGCAAGAAGGGAGCTGCACAAAGCAGGATTTCATACTATATTAGAATAAATTTGTTTGAAATTTCCATTATTTTGTCCAATCCCTGTATTTTCTCTACACTAATACATTTGTTTTAACTACCAATTATGTTACAGGGTGTCTCAAAATAGATGCAACCCATTAATAAGATAATGATTTATTCCTAAGACAAGTGCAATGGCACTCATTAGGAACATGTCCTGTAAAAAAAAATGCATCCTTTGAGCTAGAGACATCAAATAAATGATTTTTTTAAATTGTTGTTTTATAAGTTTCCAGGACATGCTATCTTTTTTTGAGTTTCTTGTCTCAGTAATAAATCATTATCAGATTAATGGGTTGCATTTATTTTGAGACAATTTTGAATGATTTTGTCTCCGTGAAAAAAAATATTTTTTCCTCTCTTGTCCCAGGCATTGTGGTCGAGGATTAATAGATGTTGGTCTAGTGGGTCGAGTGTTCGCCAATGGTCAGGGAGACCTGGGTTCAATCCCAGGTCGCGTCATACCAAAGACTTTAAAAGTGGTACTTGATACCTCCTTGTTTAACACTCAACAATATAAGGTACGTATCAGGGGTAAAGTGGAGCAATCCAGGGAAAGGAGTAGCGCCCTCCCCTACGCTTCAGTGTAGTAGCTATTGGAAAGGGAGCCTTCTGGTCACCCTCGACTAAAGGGAGACAACTTTACTTACTTATACTATTTTCAAATCTGAAATAAAAAGGAACACAAGATTATTATTTGTAGAGTTACAAGCAGTCACATGGGTCCCATGTATATTGAGACACCCTGTATATATATACTGAGTGGGCAGAAATAATAGGGCAGTCATGGGTCCCATATATACTGAGACACCCTGTACTTTGGTTATTCCACTGTTCTGTTTAGTCCCTTTTTGCATCATGAATGAAATGTAACATTTCTGTATTTTCCTGTTCTTTTATTGAATAGTGACAGGAAGATTCCTTTGACATGCCACATAACTTCTGTGTGTGACATGACAAAATGTGCACCTGTTTACTCCAGAAAACAGGACAATGCCTCAGTTGAAATGACATGTGGGTTGTGTGGGTGGCATAACAGGATGTCCACATTTCCTAAGGTAGACAGGACACAGGTGTTCCTTAGTGGAAGTGCCACATAGGTGGCATGCGAGACAGGAGGTGTGTTCACATGTGATGTAGAAATTGTGACCATGGGGATTGTGTGGGTGTCCTGAAAATTAAATAAACCAGGAGAGAATTTTGACCTAAGCAGAACGAAGCAGAAAGGCAGAGAAGTTTCACAGAAAATCTCAGTGTCGCTTCTGTAGGTGCGCATTTCAGCTATCTCTGGCTCACTCTAACTCTACCATATGTTCATTTGGGGTAATAAAGGAAAACAAGAAATAGAACTGTTGTAACCTAACCATATGGTTACTGAATGAGAAATAACCCAAACGAAGGTTGGGAATGAAATGGAAATCTTTATAACATTAACAAAATACAATACTTACCAGCAATGTGAAGAAGGGAACTATTTTAGCCTAACCAAATAGTTACTGAATGAGAAATAACCTAAGCGAAGGTTGAGAATGAAATGTAAATCTTTATAACATCAACAAAATACAAAATTCGTCAAAACGTGAAGAAGGTAACCCAATGCAATTGGTGACTACTTAGCAAATTACTCTATTTACCATTGCTTCACCAAATGGACGAGTATGGCACAAGGCCTTTTTTAAGGTGGGTTCTGGGCTGAAGCTCAGCAGCTCCAAAAATATCTTTGACCCTGTCGGCATTTCCCTTAAAAAGGGACACCAGGTGATAAAGCTAGCCTCTCCAAGGAGGGTTAGAGCCTTGGGGACGGCCTCTTGAGGTTCAAGGAGAGTCACCCATATGACATGAAGGTTAGGCCTCCCCAGGACCCTTGTCAGCCTCAACCAAGTAACCGCCACTGTCAGAAACAATAAACAAATTACTTTCCTTCACAATAGTGTCCAATAGGGTATTAGTGCTATGTGAAATGCAATCAGTCTCGTCCAGGATTTGAACTCGTGTTGCTGTGTCCATTTCCTACAATGATAACCATTACACCACGGGCACCTTCTTTTTAGGTTATTTAATGCCAAATCCAATTTTAAACAAATTATCTGTTCTGTTTCAAAGAATTCAGTTTAGCATGAGTTGTACACAGTTAAATGTCAAAACAGTTTTATATTAAACAATTCAGTTTAGTGTTAGTACAGTTTCAATGTCAAGAACAGTTCCATTTCAAACAATTCAGTTTACCATAAGCACACAGTTTAAATGTAAGTACACAGTTTAATTGTCAAAAACATTTCTATTTCAAGCTATTCAATTTAGTCAAACATTTCTAATTCAAACAATTCAGTTCAGCAAAAATATGCAGTTAGTTCTAATTCTCAATTCAATCGGATAACATGAAGAAGAAACTTTAAGTTATTTTCATCTATTGAGTTGCATTTAAGTTTGTTCTTTTATTTAGCAACTCTCATTTTATCTTGCCCAGTCGGCTGGGGTTATAGAATTTACTGATTGCGTCTCGGCAGAGAGGTAAGACCATCCACGAGTGTCCTGGATATGACACTAAAAGTTCTGATGGTGAGGTTCCAGTGATGCTGGAGCTTTGGGAAATGTGGAGTACCCCTTCATTGCCACTGCTCCCAGGTCCACTCTGACCCGGAGTGGTAACACCTGAGAAGGGACCTATCAATGGGTTGAATAGAACTAAACTGCTTTCTTGACTTTACTGTTTTTTGCATTTAAACTGTATATTTATGCTAAACTGATTTGTTTGAAATAGAACTGTTTTGACATCTAAACTGTGTACTTATGCTAAATTGAATTGTCTGAAATAAAACTGCTTTCACATTAACTCTGTGCATTGCCCAGTCGGCTGGGGCTGTAGAATACACTGACTGCACCTCTACAGAGGGGTAAGACCCCCCCAATGAGAGTCCTGGATATGACACTAAACAATCTGATGGTGAGGTTCTAGTGATGCTGGGTCTTTGGGGAATGTGGAGCACTCCTTTATTGCGATCACTCCCATGTCCAACCTGTCCCGGAGTGGTAACACCTGATAGGGTTAAATAGAACGAAACTGTACTTGTGCTAAACTGAATTATTAAAAAAAAATATTTTTGATATTGAAACTGCATATTTATGCTAAATTGACCTGTTTGAAATAGAACTGCTTTTAAATAGAAGTAAACTGTGTACTTATGCTAAACTGAATTGTTTGAAATAGAACTGTTTTGATATTTAACTGTTTGTAAACAAAAACTATACTTATACTAAACTGAATTGTTTAAAATTTAATTCAGCATTAAATGACCCCAAATGGGTTGATATGTGGTAAAATAAAACAACAAACCAACCAAATTTACTGATTGCTGCACCTGGATTCTTTTTTTTTTTACCAGAGAGTTGTACTTTCACTCAATGGACTGTGTTTTTAACTCAAGGTAATATATACACTTCCTATCTTTTCAATAAATGGTACCACTTGAAGCTTCAGCTAAATTTCCACACACACACACACACATAAATATATGTGGTACATTCAATAAGTTTCCAGGCGTTTTTGTACAGGCATTTAAAATTGTCGTAGACTCTTGAAAATTCAGTATGTTATTGCTATACATCTTATGAGATGACTGACCAATTCTTATGATTTCAGGTTCAAATGAACAGCTACAGCAGCAATTGGAATACACCCTACTGATATTCACAGCTGGTGGATTTCAAAAATGCAATCTGACACTTTAGAAGAACGATATGCAATAAAATTGTGTTTTAAACTTGGAAAAATGCCACAGAAACGTATGGAATGCTTCAGACTGCTTTTGGAGCATCTTGCATGAATCGAGCATCAGTTTTTGTGTGGCATAAGAGATTCAAGGAAGGCAGGGAGTCTGTGAGGGATGATGAGAGGTGTGGGAGAAGTAAGGAAGTCAGTACACCAGAGTTCATTGGCCAAAGGTATAGGATTAGTATGTTGAGGTTTTAAGGGAGTTCAGCAAGAGATTCCGTAGGAAGAGGCCAGCACTCTTCAAATCGGGTCAGTGACATTTCCAGCAGGACAATGCACCAATCCACAACTGCATCCTTGTCACAGACTATTTGGCCAAGATGGGCATCAAGACAGTTTCTCAGCCTCCCTATAGCCCAGACCTTGCTCCCTGTGACTTTTGGTTATTCCCTAAGCTCAGAGACAATTGAGAAGATGAAAGAGGCTGTGACAAAGGTCATTGACACGCTCACACGAGAGGACTTCCATGGGGCCTTGCAGAAGTTGTTGGAACGGTACAACAAGCGCATTGCTGCTGGAGGAGATTACTTCGAAGGGGACTAGAGTTTCATGTGTGTACTATCAATAAAATGCCCATATGAGAAAAGTCTGGAAACTTATTTAATGATCCTCGTATATATTATCCAAAGCCAAGTTAGCTGATTGGTGGGAACGATTCTATTTTAGGAATTTCTTTTTTCAATATCCATGTAATTCAAAATCCAAGAGAGAGCTCAGTGTAGAATAATAATAAATTAAAATACAGAGCAAATAATTCCATATTGTGGTGGATGGATGAGTTTGGTTATTTCAGTAGATGTGCATCTGTACTTTACGGGTATTGCTCTCTATATTATTCCCTCCACAAATACAACACAAAACTTTACAATCGCATAAAAGAAATGGAGTAGAACACAACGAACAATTTAATATACATAAAACAGAATTTGAAAACAAATAAAATACATGATGTGTAAATGGCCTTTTGGAAAATAAAGTTTGGCAAGAAGAAAAGGTGTGTGCATGTTAACGGAGTCCGTAAATAAGTCGTTCTTACTTACATTAAGTTCATAGCGGGTTTTATGATTGTGGCGACAGCATGTCGCGTTGATGAAAGAAAGTTTGTCGGGTTTTTCTTTTGAGTGTGATTCGCGGCCATCTGGAGCTAAGTCATGAACTTTAGTTGAGGAAGGAAAGGAATTTGCCGGAGAGAGTATCGGCTACTGCTTTACTGGCTTAGTGGCTAGTGGTTTAGTCTTAGTTTGTGTGTTATTTATACCTGTGGAAAAAGAAATGAGTTAGAGAGAGTGTTACTTACGTCTTGCGGGCTCCGTTTCGGGGGATATTGTGGCCAACATGAATGTCTATCAGCTTCTGATATTTATGGTCAGAATTGAGAGTAGGAGGGGTGAGAGTGAGAGGTGATTATAACCTATATATTCAGGTTCAGTCACCTCTTTCTTGTTATTCTAAATTGTGTTACCAAGGAGACCAGAGCGTCATTTTTCTACTTAAGAAATTGGGATAGTCCTGTTACCAAACCTTGTTGGGCGGGTCGCTTAAAGAGCAATTCTTTTTTGCAACCCCGATTGCTGCCAGCACTTTAAGTATCGCCCTGCTACTATTTTTTTTTTTCGATATACCGTAATAGTGGATCAAAGAATCGTCCTAAAATTTTAGACATTTATTGACCAATCAGATTTGTATTTTACTATTTTATTTTCGAGCCTAAATATTTTCTGTTAGTTGACTTCCGATCCTATTTTTCTAGAATGTTCTATTCTATGTTTTTAGCTGATTGGTTGAAAAATATACAAATGTAACTTAAATGCTAATGCAGTTTTGATCCTAAATTTCTAGAATGTTCTTAAGTATGTTTTTATTGTTTACTTTAAGACTAGAAAAAATGTGTATCCTATAATATTAAAGAAAAATCTGTAAAAATCACTCATTTTTTGGCGATAATATTTATTTCAGCAGACCCTTTCTTTAAAAAAAAAAAAAAAAAAAATTAGATTACCATCTTTGGACGAAGAAAAGATTCTCTTTGTATGAAGATACAGATCAAAATCTAATATTAAAAAAAAAAAAGGTCTGCTGAAATAAATATTATTACAAACAAATACGACTGATTTTTAAAGATTTTATATATATATATATATATATATATAATTTTTCCCTAATCGTCATGGAGAAGAGAACTTTTTTCGGCCTAATCGCCTATTTCTTAACACTTTCATTGGCTCTGCAAACAGCCGTCCAAACTACAAAGCCTTTCTGTAATAAGGAAGATGGCGCGTGCCCTGATGGAACCACAAAAAGTGAAGATTTGACAATTATCGATCCCTATGACGTTATTAAGGAGTTTTTACCTTCCGAAATCAGCACCCGTCCAACATCTAATGAAAGTGAAATGAAACTACTGGTTGTCTTCGAATATGTCATCTATATATGTGTCTTGTCTGGAATTGCATATCTAATAATGAAGTGCTGTCCACGTTGTGGAAGCTGTCCAGATGTATCGGAATCTTCGAGGCCAAATAAAACAGGCAATCAAGAAGATGATATAAGTTTTGATTAATCTGAACGTGAACTATTGTGAAGTCTCCAGGCAACAGATGATCAAGGCGGTAATGAAAGAAGTATTGAACTGCCATTAATTCCGCTATCTAGTTCAGCCGATGACGTGGATAAAAATCCATTACATAGATATGAATCGGAAGAAACTGTCTCTATGTAATAGATACGGCTCTGCGGAAACCGTTTTAATTTATTTTAATTGTAGTCTTTGAAAGTTTTTTGTATTTTACCAACCGTAGTTCTTAAAACTTTTTTTTTAAAACCAGTCTTTGCTTGATACAACAAAGCAATATTTTGATTTTTGATGTCTATTGGTCATAATTCACTGTATTAGCATCTCTATAATCTTTCAGACATAGTTGCTGTTGTGCTATGGAACAAAGAAATTCTTTTAAAATGTTCGTTTTCTCAAAGCTTGTTAAATAAGCTTTATAGTTCTCTGAAACCTTTTTTTTTTTTTTCTTTTAAAGGATTTCTAATTTTGAAATTCGTCAGCGTCCATAATGTTGACCAGAATCTATTTTCTAAATATATTCAGGATTGAACAACGATTTTCGAATTCGAGCTTAGACTTCGATTTTCGACTTAGTCTTAGACTTCCTGATGATCCGATAAGGTGAAACCTTAGTAGAATACTTCCGACTCGCGATTTAAGTTAATTTTATATATATATATATATATATATATATATATAGGTATTATTTGGTCCAGTTAAACCGGAGTTGAGAGTAATTCCATCAGGACAAGAAAACTATTCAAGAGTGAACATTTAAATTTTCCTGGTAAAGAGCTCAATGTAACAGACATTATAGAGCAATAATTTCATTAAGAAAAACTACAAACTGGTCACATTAGGATTATAAATTTATTTCCATCCTGTTATGCGTTTTTGAAAAATCCAAAAACACGAAAAAAAAAAATTAACAGGACTTCTTCAGATTTTATGGATAAAATAAATCCTTATATATATACATATATATATAAGTAAGTTGGTGACCGTTGTCGAGGGCGACCCAGAGCTACACCTGAGTGAAGGGGAGAGTGCTACTCCTTTCCGTGGTTTGCCAGACTTATCCTTGAACTCTACCCTATAATGCTAAGTGTTAAGCAAGGCGGCATCAAGTACCATTTTTTGAGTCTTTGGTATGACTCGACCAGGGATTGAACCTCGGTCTCCCGGACCATAGGCAAACAGTCTACCCACAAGGTCAATATATTTTTTAAAAAGTTGATCCCTCCCTATCTCTCTCTCTCTTCCCCCTCTCTCTCTCTCTCTCTATCTATCTATCGGTCAACTATCTGTTCGTATCTATTTATCTATCTCAACTTGTTCATATCTCTCTTGTGATTTTAATTTTCCTGGTATACTTTTCTGTAGAGTAATATATACTTCCTACCTATTCAATGATTGGTATTACACCTACCTTCTGACAAGTTTCCGTTGCCAAGTGGTAGAGTGTTCGCCAATGGTCCGGGAGACCAGGGTTCAATCCCAGGTCATGTCATACCAAAAACTTTAAAAATGGTACTTGATACCTCCTTGATTAATACTCAGCAATATAAGGTACGTGTCAAGGGTAAAGTGGAGCAATCCAGGGAAAGGAGAAGCGACCTCCCCTACACCACAGTGTACCGCGACCGGCCGATAAACATAAACATGTCAAGCTACACGCCCGCTGTAGAACAACTATATCCGGGTACGACCGGAACTGACTAAGCCCTTTTTCTTTCTAACGACCTTGACACCTCGTTATAGCTAAAGAAAAGGATGAATTAAAAACTAATAACATTTACAAAGCACTTTGGCCGAAAATAACTAGATAAGACTAGAACTAATAGTCGTCGCTAGCCTATGACGGGTTAGAAAAACACTTTATGGCTACACTCATTTTTATGAGGGAATTTCTTATTCACGCGGCTGGGCTGTGTGTCACAGCCCTTTCGTGATATCAACAGGCCCTTTTCAACGCTCGGTGGCGCGCCCCCGGCTTTTTAGCTGGGCCGTCTGGCATTCGTGCCGGATGGGTGCTCGAAACCAAGAGCAGACTCGGGGCCGAATAGGCCCCCAGCTTCGGCTGGGCAACCTTCGGGTGGGCGAGCTGCACTTTTGTCCCCTTTGTACGGCACTAGACCAAGCGTCTAGTTTAAGCCGTAAACTGGCATACGTGCCCGGACCCACATTTGGGTTCGTGAAACTGCTTGCCTCATCAGGCTCACATTGCACTAAGTGAGCCGATGAGCAGCACAGACAAGCAGGGTTCGAGTCTCGGCTCGTTCCCGACCTTCCCCTCCCCTTTATCCCCACTTTAATCGGCCTTCGGGCTTTTGACCTTGTGTCAAGTCGTGTCTGGTGGGAGGCAAGACAAATACATGGCGCGCCCCGGCGAAGCTCATTAAGGAGGAATCCCGCATTCTGTGCGGTCGAATCCACCTTAACTTACGGCGTTGGCCCCACTTCTCGTGGTAGACCTGCCTTACTTCCACCTACATAGGTATGCTCAAAGGTCCTTTTTAGGACCACAAGAGGTCCCTGTCTGCGGGTCAGAGCATCTCTGACTGGTCAGTAATGACCAGTCGAAACAGACGGCCAGGCGGCAAACACGAAGACGGATTCTAAGACCAACCGGTCTTAACCTCGGTTCCGATTGTCCGATAAGCTGCGCAGCGCTAATGGCACGGTCCAGCTTACCAGCATCCAACGCCTAGCTGAACTCAACGACTCGACCGACCTCAGCTTACCAGCATCCACGACCGTCTAGCTGAACTCTACGACTCGACCGACCTCAGCTTACCAGCATCCACGACCGTCTAGCTGAACTCTACGACTCGACCGACCTCAGCTTACCACCATCCACGACCGTCTAGCTGAACTCTACGACTCGACCGACCTCAGCTTACCACCATCCAACGACTAGCTGAACTCTACGACTCGACCGACCTCAGCTTACCAGCATCCAACATCTAGCTGAACTCAACGACTCGACCGATCTCAGCTTACCAGCATCCAACGTCTAGCTGAACTCTACGCCTCGACCGACCTCAGCTTACCAGCATCCAACATCTAGCTGTACTCGACGACCAACATACAACCATCACGGACATTTACATTCACGCTTGTAAATATGACAAAATAAATTGTCATTTGTTATTATCGTTACCTCGCCTTTGTTCCTTCCTATTGCTTTGGCTGTTCCTCACTCACATAATTCATTTGCGGGGTCGACATATTTATCGGCTCCGCAACAAGTGTAGTACTATTTACCACCCACTCCGCTCGGACAGGATATGACACAAGGTCAGTTTTTAAGCGGAGTTTCACAGGTTTGAATTCAGAGTTTTCCTTCTCCGAGACTAGTTGCCTAACCAAGGCTGAAGAACCTAGTCTGTCCTACTATTTACCCATAGCTGGAGGGAGAATAATTGGATTCATACCTTCCCCAAGGGTATTAGTGCTATGTGAAATGTAATCAGGATTTGAACTCGTGTCGCCGTGTCCATTTCCTACGACGATAACGACTACACCACGGGCACCTACACCACAGTGTAGTAGCTATTGAAAAGGGAGCCTTCTGGTAGCCCTTGACTACGGTCGCTAACTTTTATAGGACTTTACACTCCTATAAATTATTTTGGGTGGTATGCCACTTGTTCCCACAAAGATGGCGGACGCTCAATGTTCAGTCTCGGGAAACCATTGGCCAGGAGGACCACGTAATAAGCTTACAACTACGTCGGCGCGCGTAAATTCAAGTCCTGCGTCTTGAGCCACTTACAAGACGCGTATTTTCTATAAATACGCCGTCTTAAAACACACTCTTTCTCTTTCACGAATTTTCTTCGTAGCGGCAACACCTTCTCTTTGACCAAAATTTCTCCGCAGCAGCAACACCATGCCTCGCAGACATTCATATACAAGGACTATGAGACGCTTTCCCGTCTCTAAAAAACTGCCTGTTTCAAACCATAGAAAAAGGACATTTTAAATTTGCAATTCTTTTTGTAGTTTAGTTGTGTTACACACACACACACACACACACACACACACATACGAGCTCACACATATATACACACTATTATTTTGTTAGAAGATTTAGTAATATTTTTTATGTATCAATGTAAGTTTTGTTATTATAGAATATAAATTTGTTTTTGTTCGTTCGCCTTGTTTTAAATGTTCATTTTGTCCGCGCCGTATTACAACCATTATTTGTTTCATATCTTTTACTCACTTGTTGCATATCTTCACTCATTTATTTCACTGGCCTTATTCATTCACATGTTTTATCCATGTGCTATATTATATGCTTGTATTCTACATTAATTCCAAACTTCAACATAGAATAGTCGGAGACCATAAATAAATATATAAATAAATAGCAAAAATACTTCCATACACTACACTTTACTTACTTTTTATGTGTGTGTGTAATGAACCTGGTATTTCGGTTTTGTTTTAAAGTATTGGTATGTATGACTAACAATTCAATTAAACATCAGACATTAGTTTACACACAGATATATGATCAAAGATGGTTGGGCTGGATTTGGTTTTATGGTATATCAACTATTGTTGGTTATTTGATGCCAAATTCTGTGTTTACATATATATTGAATACGTGATTTGCTATATTGAATTGTTAGAAATAGAACTGTCAGTTTAAAACAGTCAGATTCTGAATGACCGAATGAATGTACATTGTGGTAAGGTTCATGTTTTTTTGTTGACTTAAAACAGAAGAAATTTATCAAAATCTTACTATTGTATCAATATATCTATTACAACATATATATTATTGTTTGACCAAAGTGTTTCAATAAATAGTTATTAATGGTTAACGGGGAGTTTTTCTTGTCTTTGAGTTGCCAACACCCAGGCAACTTGTTCCAACCGTCAGAAGTTCTTGATAGATCGTCATGCTCCGTCTGTGGATCTTTCAAGAAGTTGACAAAACATCTAACCGGAAACTCATTTGGTTGTTACGGAGCTAAAGCCACAATCAAGTCTCGTGACGAGTATATTTTCTTAAATAAAGTACTTCTACCTGGTAATGCTATTTAAAAGAAATTTATTTATATTCCAGAATTCAGATCATATTCAATTGTATTTCGAAAATTTTTCGTAAGTTTTTTTTTTCATTATGATTTAATTAATATTAAATCCCTTTTAACAATTTTATTCCGGATATTTAAAAAAAAAAAATTGGTCATGGATGATACCTTCAAAATGACGACCACTTATAAAAGATATGAAATACTTTTTTTTCATTTGTAAATTTTCATTTAAAAATAATGATGTATTTATCAATTCAATGAAACAGTGAAGAAAGAAAAACTGCTATAAGATTTAAGGATTATTATGTACTTAAATTGAAACATTGTTTATTCTAGTAAAAACAAAAAAATAATCACGCTTTGCGTTTCCCTTCCCTTCATGAATTATCTTCCTTGATTATCGCTCTTCAGCATAAAATTGACTGAAATAAAACGAAAAGACGCTCTTTTTCATCCCTAACTTTATTCTTAGGAATATTATAGTTCCTGTCTTTTCTTTTATGTTGCATTGTCCTGAGAAAAGTAAGTCATGTTTCTCCTCATTTCTTTGTTTATATAAGTCAATCATTTTTTGCGAAAAATAAATAAAAATTATTCTTTTTTTGTTTCTTTTGTTGACGATTCGTATTTTTGTGTCGATTTTAAATCTTGATACTTAAAAAAGAATTCTTTAGTATATAAAAATGATGACGAATTAGACGATTCTCTTTTTTTCATTTGTGTGATCAGGTTATTTGCAAGTGTCGGGTGGATGTATCTCGTTGATTCAGGGTGTGAATAGTTGTAATATATTAAATTGTAAATATTAAATGCTTGTATATATAAAAAAACAAAACAACTTTTCCTTAAGATTCAGCAAATTTCCTCGAAATATATATATATATATATATATATATATATATATATATATATATATATATATATATATGTGTGTGTGTGTGTGTGTGTGTTACTGAATTTTTGAATTTTTGGGAGGATCGGAAGAGTTCAATTTATAACATACACTTTCTGTCCGATGTTATGAAACCTACTGTTTTATTTATAATGTAAATTCAAGGCAATCTAGGCCCTGATTTAATGTCCACAACAAAAGTAGGTATTTTCCGATTGTATCGTTTTTTAGAGAGGTGATACGCCTCCTTACCCTAGTTTTATGTCATAAAACCTAAACAAACAAATAAAAATATGAATTACTTTTTCTGTTTTTATACGAAGTGGTTGTAGAGTACCACCACAAAACGACTGAGCTATAACTCTTCCTTCTTAGGGAAGCTTAGAACTTTTTGAACAACACTTTTATATATATACATATATATATATATATATATATATATATATATATATATATATATATATATATATAATGTGTGTGTTTGGTTTGGCTTGAGCTATATCAAACCTTGTAGGTTATTTATAACCAAATCCTCTTTATACATATATATTAAATATATATAATTTGTTTTAATTGTTTTATCGCATATCAACCATTGTAGGTTATTTAACGCCAAATCCTCTTTAAACATATATATTAAATATATATGATTTGGTTTGGTTGGGTTTTATGGCATATCAACCATTGTAGGTTATTTAATGTCAAATCCTCTTTATACATATATATCAAATATATATGATTTGGTTTGGTTGGGTTTTATGGCATATCAACTATTGTATGTTATTTAATGCCAAATCTTTTTTATGCATATATATTAAATATGTATGATTTGGTTTGGTTGGGTTTTATGGCATATCAACTATTGTAGGTTATTTAATGCCAAATCTTTTTAATATATATATATATTGAATATATATTTGGTTTGGTTGGGTTTTATGGCATATCAACCATTATAGGTTATTTAATGTCAAATGCTCTTTATACATATATATCAAATATATATGATTTGGTTTGGTTGGGTTTTATGGCATATTAACTATTGTAGGTTATTTAATGCCAAATCCTTTTTATACATATATATTGAATATATATGATTTGGTTTGGTTGGGTTTTATGGCATATCAACCATTGTAGGTTATTTAATGCCAAATCCTCTTTATACATATATATCTAATATGATTTGTAAACACATTTTGTTGATAACATTTTTAAATGAGCCTGAGCTCATTTTTTGCACACAGTTAAATGGTTTCAAGTATTTCTATTTACCACAAATAATTATATTTACTATTAATCATTTGTTTGCACTCAGTCAAATGTTACCAACTATTCCTGTGTATCTAACAATTAATCATTAGTCATTTGTTTACACCCAGTTAAATGATCAAATAGTTCTATTTTTAACAATTTAATTTAGCATAAGTCATTTATTTGCTATTGATTTAAATGTCAAACAATTCTATCTAACCCATATATAGGACCCTATCAGGTGCTACCACTCTGGGCCAAAGTGGACCTGGAAGTAATGGCAATGAAGGGGTACTCTGCGATCCCCTGAAGTTCCAACATAACTGGAACCTCACCATCAGATTGTTTAGTATCCTATACATGATGCTTTTTTGGGCGGAGGGGCTCTTATCCCACTGCAGAAATACACTTAGGGTATTCTATAGCCCTAGCTGACTGGACTGATATGTGTGTCTTTGTGTGTATATATATATATATACACGCACAGCATTCTTGTGTAATTGCCGTCAAGCTTTTTCTCCAAGCATATGGAGAAAAAGCTCAATGGCAATTACACAAGAATGGTGCAAGCTGTATTAAACAAGTTCTGGAGGCAACACTCCACAAAACAGCAGCTATATGGCCACCTATCACCCATCACAAAAACTATCCAAGTTAGATGAACCTGACATGTGGGACACTGCTGGAGAAGTAAGGACAAACTCATAAATGATGTACTTCAGTGGACCCCTTCACATGGATGAGAAAAGGTTGGACGACCAGCTTGAACCTGTATACAACAGCTCTGTGCCAATACAGGATGTAGCCTGGAAGACCTGCTGGGTGTGATGGACGATAGTGACAGGTGGCGTGAGAGGTTTAGAGAGATCCATGCTAGCAGTATGATATGATAGATAGATATATAGAACAAGTGTTTATTGCCTGTTTGACTATGCCCTGCTACCAGTGTTCAAAATTCATTATAATTATTGTTAATTCTATGTATAGTAATGCAAGGTTGGGCATAAAAAGTGAAAGGAGAAGAGAGGGCTGTCTTGAAAATGACCACTCTCTTTGACTCATCATTCATGGTATAGTGACAGAGGGTACTCTTTGTAGAAATGAATGATAATTAAAGAAAAATAACCGCCAAAGTTTTATTTGTACATTTTATTTTTCTATTTAAAAAAAATGTTTTGTTTTTTAAGTAGAGGAATTATATTGTGAATTGAATTACCATGATCAGAAAATCTGGTGAATACTTACACATGACATACAGAAACACTGGACAGCTGTTTTGACCTTATTAGGTCTTATCAGCAGCGTATACCATGATCTCTACCACTCCTTTGATCTCCAGTGGTGGAGATCATGGTATACACTGCTGATGAGACCTAATAAGGTCGAAACAGCTGTCCAGCATTTCCATTATGTCATGCATAGGTGTTTGCCGGATTTTCTGGTCATGGTAATTCAATTCACAAAGTTGTATTTATAAATCTGTAAAACAAGCAATTCATATTCATTCAGGGAAAGGTTCTGTTCAGTTGGGGGTTAAGGTTGCACAGTAGTCGAAAGAAAAGAATGTTTGTAACTCAGAGCATCGACCTATTTGCTTCATGTGTAATATTTTTGTGTTATTTTTCGGACTGTTATCCTCATGCTATAAAATAGCCGAGGGATTTCAGTTCATGCCTTTGAGTTTAGTTAGGCTGAGAACCTTTCGGCTCAGCACATGGGTTAGTTTGGTACAACATTGAAGCAGGTGTTAACGCGGGTGCGCGCGGGCGGATGGAGGTGTCACTCAGATGTCATAATAGTCCGAGACGATACTGGGTGACAAGGTGCGGGTGACGTCACGCACCGGAAGCACGCGGAGGTTTGTGTGAGAATTTGAAGAAAATAAGAGTCGGGTACTAGACACCAAACAAGAAGGATTGACTTTTGGAACTCGCAGGCGCAAGGCGAACTTGCGCCTTATGGGGGCCGCTCGAGTTGGGGGCCAAATGAATAAGACAGCATAGAAGATTGTGTCTCTCCTCCTTATGTCGAAACCTTTAACTCAAAGTTAATAAAAAGGTTTCGTACCTGAACAAGAAGTCGTTACGTGTTTTCAAATTCCGAGATTCTTATGTTCTTTATATATTCTATAGTAATGAACATTATATGTCCATTTCGCACATAGCTTAATTGAGAATATGGTACAATCATCTTTATTGTTGTTAGTTGTAACAACGTTTCCGCTGCTGTATCTTCCGACCTTCCTCAGGTGTCCTTTGTTTATCTAGGCATAGAAATCATTCAACCTGGGAAATCATTTTTAAAGTTTGACTGTTGATCAAACAAAGCATTCGAGAAATCTGAAGATGTTATTCAAATAATGACGTCATCGTTTTTCACGTCTATCAATCCAAGAAGCATCATCAGAAGTTTCTCGAGAAACGACATGAAATGAGTTTGAAACGTAAAATCCAATGGCATCAGTTATTCTTGATGTTTTTAAAGTAATTTTCTTTAAAAACAATTTGATTTGACCTTTTCAATTATTGGTTCACAGATGGTGTTCATTTCTATACTTGGTCTACTCAAGAGGTCAACATGGCCCAACATATGTGCCAGTTCTTTGAGACGTCTTCTTTTTCAATATTCTTCCCTATCAATTATTTTAACTTTATCCCACCAGGGTAATTGGTTTCTCTTTTCTTTCCATATATGGTCAACCATACCTGACTTTCTATTTTCCTTGTACTACAGCTTTTTGATGTTCCAGTTGTCTTACTTTCAGAGGACAGCATGTCTTGCCTTTGTATACTTTGCCACAGATGCATAGGATGGAATATATGCAATATACATGGTAGGAAGTTTAACTTTGGAGCATTGCTTGTAGCAAAGTTTGGCACAAGGCCTTTTATTTGGTGGGAAGAGGCACAAAACTATAGCCTATATATACATGGCAGTTCCAAAAATGCCTTGGACCTTGTCAGCATTTCCATAAAAATGGGCACCTCTGGTGCCTTTGTGCTAAACCAAGTCCTATCAGAGCACATAAGACCCTGGGGGGACAGCCCCCTTAGGCCAAGGAGAGCTGGTCTTCATGCACATGATATGAATGCCTGATTTCCGGGTACCCATAACAGTTGGCTTCAACTAACTGCTACCAAATCTAAGACATAAATGATCAGACCCATGTACCACTAATACAGCCAGCCAAAGTGTATCCCAGCCCAGTGGCCTAAACAACATGGCCAAGTGGGGAAAGGAATCAAGTGACCAGATGTGGTGCAGTGTTGAACTACACTTTGATCCTTGGCCTGTGGTGTATTTGTTAGGTGAACAAGCACACTTCTTGGTAACATGTGTGAAATGGTCAGTTGTTCTTCTTAGGCCATTTGCAGATAGAGACATAATGAGGAGTTAACATGTGGTGTAGAGGGTACGGATATGACACTTCATGGGATATGACCATGTAAAGTCTTTTATGCTGGACATGTTTATGTGAAGCATAAATGATGGCTCAATACGAGTTGTGTGTCAGTGTGAGAGAGCTGTGATGTGATAAGACTCTTTTGAAGAGGTCTTTATGCTGTATTTGCTGCAGTTGGTAAGATGCCTCAGCAGTTGCTGTGTTGCATGCTTATGTGGTTAGGACTGCTGTGTAAAGCTCTTTGAAAAAGCTGTGAAGTTGAGAATGGCCATGTGTACAAACTGGCTGGACTGCATGAGAGATTCTATAAATGGTTTGATGGAGTGTCCATCATGAGTTTTTATCGTCCATTGGTGTGTTTAACTGATGCAATTATGAAAAAAGTGCATCACATGTGTGGCTAGGTTTAAGGCTGCTAAGAAAAAAGAGAGCATGAGCAAAAAACTTCTGGTGTAATTATATGCTCTGGGGTCATAAGGCCTGTCCCAACACCATGTTGAGTAAGCAGTCGACCAGTGACCTGTATGGTTGCATACCATCCTATTTTTTGACCTTGACAAACAAGTTATAAATAAGATTTGAGTTCTCATTAATGTGATATTATCAATATTGTTTGTATGATTTGGCTTTCTGGCATATCAACTATTGTTGGTTATTTAATGCCAAATCCTGTTTTTACATATATATGCTAACAAATGAGTTCTGGCTTGTTTAAAAATGTTATCTACAAATAAACATTTATCTACATTTATAAACCATATATAATATAAATAAAGATGTTTCAGCATTAAATAACCTACAATGGTTGATATGCCATAAAACCCAACCAAACCAAATCCTATATATCTAATATATATGTATAAGAAGGATTTGGCATGAAATAACCTACAATGGTTAATATACCATAAAACCCAACCAAACCAAATCCTATATATTTAATATATGTATAAAGAGGATTTGACATTAAATAACCTACAATGGTTGATATGCCATAAAACCCAACCAAACCAAATCATATATATTTAATATATATGTATAAAGAAGATATGGCATTAAATAACCTGCAATGGTTGATATGCCATAAAACCCAACCAAATCCTATATATTCAATGTATATGTATAAAGAGGATTTGGTATTAGATAACCGACAATGGTTGATATGCCATAAAACCCAACCAAACCAAATTATATATATTTAATATATATGTATAAAGATGATTTTGCATTTAATAATCTGTATGCAATAAAACCAAACCTATTTATATATATTTAATATATATATATATATATATATATATATGTATAAAGAGGATTTACAATTAAATAACCTACAGGAGTTGATATACCATAAAACCCAACCAAACCAAATCAAATCTTGATTTTCATACAATAAAAATCAGAAATATGAGTTTTTTTTGTCTTATTTTCTTCATATCTCTACTGTTCATGTCTTTAAAGTTTTATTTGAAAATCCTAGAATTTGTTGAAATTAATAGATGCCTAACTACAAATAATGAATGATTGACACTTAATATATTCTTTTTTCAGATATTTCAAGTGTGATCAAAAACAAACAAAGTCTACATGCGATTATTTTATGGAGAAAGTAATTATTGGTTAAATGTTGAATGTAACTACAATTAACCAAGATAAATAATATCACAATATTCAAGTGCAAGAATTTTAGTGAAGAGAGTGAATTACTGTTTTCATAAAGGAATCATTCAAAAAGTGACTTGAAAAAAATAACACCACTCAGAGAAATTATTTTTGGAAAAAGTGGGCTTGAACATTTTTTTAAAATTTCATTTTGCAAAACTGTGATTATCACTTGCATGTTTAATATAACATAGTAACAAACTACAGGTTGATATACACTGGAAAGAAAAATATTCTTGTGAAGTGTGGGATCAGTGTTTTCAAAGAAATCAGATTTAAAAAGACACATGAATGCATATACTGGTGAAAAAGCATATTCATGTGAAGTATGCGGGTCAGCTTTTTCAAACAGATCTTATTTAAAAGCTCATATGCATACACACAGTGGTGAAAAACCCCATTCATGTGAAGTGTGTGGATCAGCATTTTCAAGAAGATCAATCTTAAAACAACACATGCGTACACACACTGGGGAGAAACCATATTCTTGTGAAGTATGTGGGTCAGCATTTGCTCAGAGTTCAAGTTTAAAGCAGCATATACAGACACACACTGGTGAGAAACCATATTCATGTGAAGTGTGTGATTCTGCTTTTTCAAGCAGTTCTTATTTAAAAAAGCACATGCAAATACACACAGGAGAGAAACCCTATTCATGTGAAGTGTGTGGTTCTTCATTTTCATTAAGAGTGCATTTAAAACGACATATGCCAATACATACTAGCAAGAAAACATATTCATGTGATGTATGTGGTTCTTTATTTTCACATAGATCAACTATAAAACGACACATGGAAATACACACAGGAGAAAAACCATATTCATGTGAAGTGTGTGGTTCTTCTTTTACACGAAAAGGGAATTTAAAACGACACACTTTGACACACACTGGAGAGAAACCATATTCATGTGAAGTGTGTGGATCAGCATTTACTGAGAGCTCAACCTTAAAACGACACCTGAAAATACATTGGCGAGAAACACACATTTGAAGTGTATAGATGAGCAGTTTTACTGAGATCACTTTTATAAAGTCACACGAAGATTCATACTTGTGTGAAATGTTTTGTTCTGTATCTCCCGCAAATCAACTTCAAACCCACAAGGGGACACTCACTAGTGAGGCCTTATATTCTTATGAGGTGTGTGGTTTGGTATTTTCACAGAAATTGACTCTAAAATGGCACATGCAAATACACACTTGAAAGAAACCGTGTTCATGTAAAATATTTTGGTTCTTGATTTATGCGGACAGAGAAAAGAAAATGACATGGTTATGCACTTATTTAAAATGTACATGCATGCACACATTGGTATACTTTTGAAATGTGTGGTGTTTTATTTATATGAAGAGGGAATATAAAATGGCACATCCTGACACAGACTCGTAAGAAACCATATTTATGTGATATGTGTGGATCAGCATTTTCAGAGAAGTCAACTTTAAAAATGACACCTGAAAACATATTTATTTGAAGTGTGTAGATGAGGTAATCTACTAAGCTTTTTTGCTTAGATGCAGCACAAGGCCGCATGAATTGGGCACCCAATGAGAATCGAACTCACTCGTGTAGGTTTGCTAGTCTACCTTGCTAACCATTACACCACCCGAGGTGCCCGAAGTGTGTAGATGAGAAGTTTCACAGAGATTAACTTAAAAAAAACCACATGAAGATTCAAACTGTTATGACCATATAGTCATATTACATTTGTTCAGCATTTTCAAAGAGTTTTTTTTTTCTTCTTTTTTTTTTTTAAATTTGCCTTTTACCTTTGAATAAAAATTTGTTTTGAAATATATTTGTCATGTTCTCTGATTTGATCAACTTTACAAATGAAAACATTTGTAGATCTGAATTTGATCATTCTTCTTCAGTTCTCAATATTAATTGTCTAGATTGATCTGTATTGTTGGAGGCATCGTGACTGAATGATTATAGAGGGTGCTTGTTTTATCCTATTTACCCAACCCCTCTGCTCGGGCAGGATATGACACAAGGTCAATTTTTAAGCGGAGTTTAACAGGTTTTAATTCAGAGTTTTCCTTCTCCTAGACTAGTTGCCTAACCAAGGCTGAAGAACCTAGTCTGTCCTACTATTTACCCATAGCTGGAGGGAAAATAATTGGATTCGTACCTTTCCCAAGGGTATTAGTGCTATGTGAAATGCAATCAGGATCGCCCAGGATTTGAACTCGTGTTGCCGTGTTCATTTCCTACGACGATAACAATTACACCACGGGCATTTATTGTCATTGTATTTGACCTCTCCGGTTCTACACTTGTATTTTGATCAAGTAAGTTTTCTTTCTCAAAAACAAAAAAAAAAAAAAAATTATCTTATTTCATACTTGAAATATATTGTGTGAGTGCGTGTGTATTTATATACAGTCTTTGAGATTTGAAAAAGAAATCATTTGGGAGTGAGGGAAAATTTACTTGCCCCCAAACCATTTTACTCAACTGACTCCATTTTCAGTCAATAATAAGTTGGCAACCTTAGTCGAGGGTGACCCATATGCACCCTTTTCAATAGCTACTACTCTGAGGTGTAGGGTAGGGCGCTATTCCTTTCCCTGGATTGCTCCCCTTTACCCTTGATCCTTACCTTATAATGCTGAGTGCTAAGCAAGGTGGCATCAAGTACCATTTTTTGAGTCTTTGGTATGACTCAACCAGGGATTGAACCCTTGTCTCCCAGACTATTGGTGAACACTCTATTCATTTGGCCATACTACAAGTCCAGGCTTTCTTAGAGCTAAGAAATAAGAAAATAGGAATAATACTTACTTGTATAATTTGTTTTTCGGTGTTTGGTTGACAGAAATATGCATTTTTTCCTTTCTTTTAAATGTTTTTACTTTTCATAAGCAGGAAGCAAATCCTTGAGTCAAGGATAATTTTTTCCAAATGAATTTCTAAAAATCTGCGAGCGTCTTCAATCTGGATAACGGAGACATTTTGGCTCCACTGTGGAAGTGTTGATTATATAAATGTTAACAATGACCGGACAGCCAAGATAGAGAGGGGCTGGTCATTCTAAATTCTATTTGTCAGATCTACTTTTGATGATTGCAGTATATTTTGAGGATTTGACTACTTTTTCTTTACCTAGATATTTCGATGATTGTCAGGCACCAGGCACAAGACCAAAGAATTCACTAATGTCATTGTAGGCCATTCTAAGTAAATTGTGAATTTTCAGTGGCATACTTTTGGGCTGTAAAAAGAATCAGTTTTCCTTTTTCTATATTTGAAGAGACACATTTCATTGTGATTTTTGATCAACCACCGGGTGACTAGAAGAATAACTTTAATCGCCTAAATAAGTTTTTACTCAAGAGTCGATTGGGCAAGTGGAATCTCTAAGGCTATATATATATATATATATATGTAAATACAAATATATATATATATATATATATATATTGGAATATATCATCATCATCATCATCTCGCGCTGGTAGCACGGATATCCCTGACCCTCTCTCGCCACTCCTCCCTATCGTTCATCGCCCTAGGTAGGTCTTCAGGACAACAGCCTGTATCCTCACATAGCTGCTGAATGTACGTTCGAGCTGGTCATCCTGCTTTTGTGCGGCCATGTGTGGGGATCCATAAGAGTACATCTCTTATGAGTTCATCTCTGCTTCTCCAGCAGAGTCCTGCATGTCTGGTTCGTCTAACTTGAATAGTTTTCGTGATAGGGGGCATGTGGCCGTACAGTTGGTGTCTTGTGGGGTGCTGCTGCCAGGACTTGTTCAGGATTGCACGCAGCATTCTTGTGTAATTGCCATCCAGTTTCTTCTCCAGCCGTTTTGTTAGCGTCCATGTAGTGCATCCATATAGCAGTATCGATGTGACCGCTGCCTGGAAGAAGCTGCGTTTCATGGTCGCCAACTTTACTTAATCACATCATATAAATTTAAAACAGAACGCTATCAACAGAAAAAGAATATTTTGAAACTTTTATCTTTTTCATTTCATTTTGTTGTATCGTGGTAAGGAAGAGATACACAATGAAATTGTATTAATCTGGGGTCGCTTAACAGTCAGAAAGCTTGATCCAGGGCACTTTTCACGTGTCACCGTCCAGCACAAACGTCTCTTGCTTAGAAATGACTCCTGAATTGTCTCTTCCAACTGCCTAGATATAACGTCTCTCGCCAACTGCAATGCTTGAGTTCACTACAAACACTGCGGCTGTCTGTCTTTTTATAGGCTTAGAGCTTTCAGTAATGTCCGAATTGAATGGCAATTCCAATTAATAAGTGTCCGACTGAGCCGTAGCAGCAGAAATCTTGCAATATTTTACAGGTCGATTCCAATAGAATTGAACACTGGTGAAAATACTGCTAAACTCAACTGGTGTACTATCAATAGATCTAGCCAGATTTTCTTGTCAATTTCGCCGCACAGATATAGATATTGAGCAAGGGAATTGTTTCAGGCTTTTCTTTCAGTCTTCTGCTTTGATTTGGAAGTCTCTTGTGTTTTCTGCTCGTTTCCTTGCTGCACATAGGTTTCATATAAGATGTTTAAGAAACTCCATCAACAATAATCGTTTGATGAGGAAAAGTGCAAAAAATCATCATTTAGAATAGATACAAGTAATAGTTCCGCTGGGTATCGAACCCAGGGCCTCTCGCGTGTGAAGCGAGCGTGATAACCACTACACTACGGAAAACCGACTGAAAGCTCCTTCTCAATTGCATCTTAAATAGTTTTTGCTGATAAACTGGCCGCCCAGTTTTCTGTTGATAGCTTTGCACACGTCCTTGTCTGTCTCGTCAGTATCGTGAGAATCCGAGATCGTGAGTTCTTAAAACACGTTAGAGCGGACATTTTCGCTTTTGCATGCCTGTTATATAATTGTGGAAAGATTTTTTTTTAATTATCAATTTTCGTTTTGTATATCTTATCTTTCGGTTTAGTTAGGCTGACAACCTTTTGGCTTAGTGCATGGGTTAGTTAGGTGCACACATTGAGTGCAGGTGTTCACGCGTGTGCGGGGAGGATGTGACAATCACATGTCACAATAAAAAACCCAGATAGGAAATGGACTGGGGATGTGAATGACGTCATGCCTGGAAGCGATGGGCTGAGGATTTTGGGATTTGAAAAAAAATACAGTTAGTTGAGATTCGACGCTAGAGGAAGGTAGTTGATTTTCGGAGCTCACCGAGGCCAGACCAATAGTTTGCGGCGGGGTGCCGCATGTGGTGGGGTCAAATGGAATTGTCAGTATAGTAAGAAATTGTGTCTCTCCTCATGTCGGAAAACCTTAAACTCAAAAAGGTAATAAAAAGTGTCGTACCTGAACCAAAAAAGAAAGTCGTGAAGTGTTTTCGGATTCCTATATGCGTATATGAACGTTTTTACATATTCGTATCTTGGTCCTATCTTGAATATGCTACATGCTAATTTCCCAGTCGGCTGGGGCTGTAGAATACACCGACTGCTTCTCTGCAGAGGGGTAAGACCCCCTCCTAACGAGTGTCCTCGATATGACACTAAACAATCTGATGGTGAGGTTCCAGCAATGCTGGAGCTTTGGGGAATGCGGAGTACCCCTTCATTACCATCGCTCCCAGGTCCACTCTGGCCCGGAGTGGTAGCACCTGATAAGGCCCTATCTATGGGGTAAATAGAACTAACGGCATTCTTATGCTAAACGGAATTGTTTGAATAAACTGAATAGCTTGAAATAGAAATGTTTTTGACAATTAAACCGTACTTACATTTAAACTGCGTGCTTATGCTTAACTGAATTATTTGAAATGGAACTGTTTTTCGACATTAAAATTGTATTTACACTTAACTGAATTGTTACAAATAACTTCTTGAATAGTTTGAAATAAATGTTTTTGACTATTAAACTGTACTTATGCCAAACTGAATTGTTTTAAAAATAACAGATTATTTACATAAAAATGGATCTGGCATTAAATAACCTACAAAGGTTGATATACCATAAAACCCAACAAACCAACCAACCAACCAACCTACATGCCAAGCACACACGAGCCCGTTTTTCCGGGGGTAAGTCCATTTCTCTTTTACAGAAATAAATAGTTAATTATTTATCAACTGAAGTGGTACAGTCCAGCAAATATTATAAGTCTCGCGCTGTGGGTGTTACGTCCGAAGTTAGTCTTACTACTGACCGAAATCTGGCAGAACCCTCGTGCTTAGAAATACGACGTCTTTTATATCTTCGCGATACCGGAAGTCACGTAGTACGAACCATTATACAATACATTTGATAACATTTGCAAAAAAAAAAAAAAAAAAAAAAGAAAAAACCTAAATGCGTTTCAAAACATTGTCACTGTTTTCAAAATTAATTCTATTAATCATAGGCTTCTTATTACCTCAGTATAAACTAACTATATGTTTATGTATCCAAGTATAACAATGTCTTTTGCAATTAAAAAAAACTTTTTGAAAGAACAATCTTTACATTTGCAAAGCCACTTTGTAAAGAAAAATTGATAATGTAACCCAAGTAGAAGGAAAGATTTATTGAGAAACAAAGTCGACACTATAATGTTTCGGTTCTTTTGAACCATCATCAGGACTATGAGGAGTTGTATTAGTGATGTTAAGTTAATGATGGATGTGTAAAAAGTGTAAGGAACATATAAAAACTTCGGAAAATAGGTATAACAAGAAAAAGTTGGCTGTTTATGATAAGAAAAGTTGGCTGTTTGATTAATGAATCATCGTTTGTTGTTTTAAACGACGTCACCTGACCTATTAGAAATATTGTGCAGAATCCACGTTCCGTTAGTTCATCGAGAGATTTCGAATCATTCCTTGTTTTCGTCTTTTGTGGATGGTTTTCGTTCACATTCACTATAAATTAATTTGTAGTTGTTTATGTAGCGCTAAACAAAATAATTATTGGGGTGTCTCCCCTACAGATGGACTCGCCCTCCGACAAAGCTCTCTTCTGCAGAGTCTCGACGAGCCGTCACCAAGAACGGATGTAATGTTCATGATTGTGTTAAGCTGAAGAGGGGTTTCTCCCAGCTATCTTTTATGTATGTACTATTTTCCTTCAATATATTTCTTATCGCTCATTTCCACGTCGTGTTATCTTTTCAACTTCTCCTTGAACATAATAACAAAGCTTATTTGAAGAATAACAATGAAAAGTTTATTTTTTATGACGGAAAGTAGACTGTATTAGAGTGAGAAAAGTTCCTTGGGGTGTCGCAGGTAGCAGCAGTTTGTGTCAGAGTGAGAAAAGTTCCTTAAGGTGTCGCAGGTCGCAGCTGTAATCTTCGGCGAAGATCGTCAATGCTGGAGCGTCCCGTGGCAGGCGACAAGAGAAGTATTTCTTCTCTGCTTGCCGAGTACTCTGCTCTGCTGACAGACTTCCAATAAGGACTAGAAAAATAGTTCTTAATGCAACACTATGTAGGTGGTCTGCCAAGCAGACGATTCCTTTGTCTGTTTTTGCACGAAACCAGACAAAGGGTTTTGGACCCGCGATCTCGACGTGACCGGAAGTGGTGAGGGGACGCCAGTCAGAGAGTGAGACAAAGGGACTGAGAAGTGGGCAGTTGGCGAAGGGTGACGAGAGTGACCAGTCGACACCGGAGCCGAGAGGCGAGTCGGCAGGAGATAGGATCCAGCGACAATGAAGAAGATCGAGTCAAGATGAGTCGGCATTCCAGTTGCTTTGTGGAAGTTTCGCTAGAAATCCATGCTAGCGTTAGTCTATATATGCTATCAGGAATGCAGAGATGTTACATAGCTTCCCTTCTGCACTTGAGTTAACCCCAAGCGTTTGTTCGTTTGTTCTTTTTTCTCCTGTTCCCTCGATTGTATTTGATGTAGCTGTAAAGAAATGTGCGTTACCCCTATCGGAACCACTAGTAGATCACAGGCCATAAAGTGGAATGGTTAGAAGAGGTTGATGTAACGTGTGGGCCGTAGGGGAACATCACATTAAGAGGAAGAAGGAATCAACGCGCTATGCCCACTGATTGGTCAGTGTGTGGCCGAATCGCTTAGCGGGGGCATTGATTCGCTTGAGAAAATAGATCGGTGGCTACTACACCACCACGGATGATGAAGGGTCTAAAACCGCTTTGAAAAATTTCGGTAAATTCATCTACCAACTCTAAACTAAACCAAAGCACTTGTCTGGAAACTTGAAAGATCATAATAAAATTATATCGACGACGTATTTTTATTATATATATGTGAGTGTGTGTGTGTGTGTTCGTATGTACATATGAAATCATGTGCGCCAATATTGAAATTATTCATGGAGTCACTAACTAGGTGCCCTGTGATTGGCTGTTTTCCAGCCAATCACAGGCTACCTTTTTAGATTTTCACCAAACCCCAACAAGGGCGGTTTTTACGAACTCCCTCTCTCTTTTTCTCGTGTGAATCAACACGCGTCCGCCTGTTCTCTCAGTCATCTAAACACCAAGACACGTGTGAGGATTTTATTCAGCAACTGCAGCACAGAAATCAAGGCTCTATTTCTTCAACCCAGCCAAAAAGAAACAGGAAATATAAACCCGTCAAAAGGACGCTTCTTTCAGAAAAGTCCCGCAAACCGACTGTTTGCAAGAACTGTTCTTTCCCTTCTCTTTTCATGTAAATACAAGATTTTATAACATTTTCATCTATGTCGTGTTCCTTTCTTATTGTCGACGTCACAATATTTTGTTACCAAATAAAGTTGGGAAAATCCCAATACCAAGGTTTTTCCATAGACCTGAATAATATACTTTTTTAAACAGGAAATACAGCAAACTATTATAAGATGTATTTCTAATATTTCTTTTAAAAATTATTTAACATGTAGAAGGTCATGATTTTCATACAATAAAAATCATATATGTAATTTATTTAATCTTTATCTTATTTTATAAATATAACTATATTGTTCATGACATAATGATTTTATTAAGGTGTTTTGGACGTGTCAAAATTGATACTTAGTTAATATAAACATTTAACAGCAAATAAAGAAGGACTGATATGTATGCATACACACACTGGAGATAAACCATATTTCCGTGAAGTATGTTGATCAGCTTTTTCTTACATTTCAAATTTAAAACAACACATACAGACATATATTGAGTATTTTGTAGTCCAGTATTTTTAAGTAGATCATATTTCAAAATATGTACACATATATTTGGCAGAGACCATAAACATATGAAGTGGGTGGCTCAGCATTTTCTTTTGGATCAATTTTAAAATGACTTAACGTAAATACACACTCAAGAGAAACTACGTGGTGCATTCAATAAGTTTCCAGACTTTTTTGTACAGGCGTTTAAAATTGTCGTAGACTCTTAAAAATTCAGTATCTTATTGCTATACATCTTATGATATGACTGACCAATTTTTATGATTTCAGCTTCAAAGGAACAGCTACAGCAGCAATTGGAATACACCCTACTAAAGCCTGATTGTCACAGCTGGTGAATTTCAAAAATGCAATCTGGACGTGAGGACACTTTAGAAGAACGATATGCAATAAAATTCTGTTTTAAACTTGGAAAACATGCCACAGAAACGTACGGAATGCTTCACACTGCTTTTCGATCATCTTGCATGAATCGAGCATCAGTTTTTCAGTGGCATAAGAGATTCAAGGAAGGCAGGGAGTCTGTGAGTGATGATGAGAGGTGTGGGAGGAGTAAGGAAGTCAATACACCAGAGTTGATTGGCCAAAGGGTTAGGGTTACTATGTTGAGGTTTTAAGGGAGTTCAGCAAGAGATTCCGTCGGAAGAGGCCAGCACTCTTCAAATCGGGTCAGTAGCATTTCCAGCAGGACAATGCACCAGTCCACAACTCCGTCCTTGTCACAGGCTATTTGACCAAGATGGACATCAAGACAGTGTGGGGGGAGTATGTAATTTGGTTATTTCAGTAGATTGCTCTCTAAATTATTCCCACCATAAATACAACACAAAACTTTACAATCGCGTGAAAGAAATGGAATAGAACACAACAAATATTAAACAACAAACAATTTAATATGCATATAACAGAATATGAAAACAAACAAAATATATGATGTGTAAATGGCCTTTTGGAAAATAAAGTTTGACAAAAGGAAAATAAATTTGTTTAAAGATGTGTGTATGGTCATGTTAACGAAGTCCGTAAATAAGTCGTTCTTACTTACATTAAGTTTATAGCGGGTTTTATGATTGTGGCGACAGCGTGTCGCGTTGATGAAAGAAAGTTTGTCGGGTTTTTCTTTTGAATGTCATTCTCGGCCATTTGAAAAAAGGTCATGAACTTTAGTTGAGGAAGGAAAGGAATTGGTTGGACATAGTATCGGCTACTGGCTTAGTGGCTTGTGTTTGTCTGTGTCTTCGTTTGTGTGTAAGCTTGTGTCTTGTATGTATGGCTTCCTAACTCTGTGTTATTTATATCCTACAGGTGGATCAAAGAATCGTCCTAAAATTTTTGCGCGTAGACAAAGAAAAAACACCAATTAGATTTGTATTTTACTATTTTATTTTCTGTTAGTTCACTTCCGATCCTAATTTTCTAGAATGTGCTATTCCATGTTTTTAGCTGATTGGTTGAAAAATATAAAAATGTAATTTAAATGCTAATGCGGTTTTAATCCTAAATTTCTAGAATGTTCTTAAGTATGTTTTTATTGCTTATTTTAAAGCTAGAAAAATTTGTATCCTATATACCCCCTCCCCGCAGATTGATAAATATTGAAAGTATTTATTAATATTTAATATAAGTCTTAAAATGTTTCGGCCAATGTACCTTTCTTCCAGATTTTGTGGTGATGTTTGCAGGTGTATTTGTCGGTGTGGAGGTTGGTTTGGATAATGTGGTTTTTGTAGGTGTAGATTGATCGGTCGTACTTTCCGTTATTGGTAAGTCCAAGTACGCCGGTTTTAGTCTGTCTATGGAGACAGTATCAAATTTGCCTTTTATGGCAAGCTTAAAATATTTGGGGTGTCGTTCAACTACCTGGAAAGGTCCGGAGTAAGTAGGACATAAGGGTTTTTTGACTGCATCATTTCGAATAAAAACGTATTTGCAGTTCTTTTGTTTGTGTTCTTGTGGGTGTGTAAACTAAATCGTTGATTTTCTGTTTAAAATTTTTGACAAATGTTGTTGTAGGTTGTAAGGAAATGTTTTTTTTTCACAAAATTGACCTGGCAGTGTTAAGGATGTTCCAAAAACCATTTCGGAAGCTGTACATCCCAGATCTTCTTTGATAACATTCCTTATTGATAATAAAACAAGAGGCAAATTATCAAACCATGTTTTGGAGTTGTTGTTAGCTGTTAAAGCTTTTTTAAGTTGTCTATGGAATCTTTCAATTAATCCATTTGCGCAGGGGTGATATGCTGTTGTTTTTATATATTTGACTCCAAATAACTTTGTAAACTCATCGAAAAGCGTTGATTGAAATTGGGAGCCTCTATCTGTTGTTATTACTGAAGGACAACCAAAAACTGAAATCCATTCTCGTAATATGGTTTTAGAGATAGTCTCCGCTGATATATCTCTAAGTGGGACGGCAACAGGCCATCTTGTAAATTTGTCAATGATGGTGAGTATATATTGACAGTCATTTGCTATTGGCAATGGTCTGACAATATCGATGTGTAGGTTTGTGAACCTACCATCTGGTTTTTTGAATTGTCCTGGAGGAGACTTTGTGTGTCTGTTTGTTTTGCTCTTCTGACAACTCAAGCAGGTTTGAGTCCAGTTTTTTATGTCAATGTGCATATTGGGCCAAACAAAACGGTTGCTAATTAATTTTGTGGTTGCTCGGCGTCCAGGATGTGAAAGGTTGTGGAAATGTGTAAATAACCTTTTTCTAAGTGATGGTGGTATATAAGGTCTTGAGTGACCTGTTTTATCATAGCTAAGTATTGTTTTTGTTCCAAATGGTACAGGATATTCCTTCAGCTGTAGGGAAGTGTCCTTTAGTTTGTCTAATGTGGCATCTTTTCGTTGCTCATCTGCAATGAGCTCGAAGGTGAGATCTACCGAATCAATAGACTGTATTGTGGAGCGTGAGAGTGTGTCTGCCACAATATTGTCTGAGCCTTTTATGTATTGGATATCCGAGGTAAATTGCGATATATAGTCCAGTTGTCGAGTATCTCTGGGCGTATATTTCTTGGTATTTACATGTAAGGCATAAGTGAGTGGTTTGTGATCAGTGAAAACGGTGAAATCTCGTCCTTCGAGTAAGTGGTGAAAGTGCCTTATTGACAAGTAAATTGCCAGTAACTCCCTTGAGAAGGTGCTGTATTTTCGCTGTGCGGTGTTCAATTTCACTGAGAAAAAGGATATTGGTTTTTCCAAGCCATTTTGTTTTTGTTGTAAGACTGCTCCAATTGAGTCTCCTGAAACGTCTGTTGTTAGAGAAAGTGTACTAGTGTTGTCATTAGAGATGTAGGAGAGCTTGGTAAAATCTGCTAATGCTTTTTTAGCATTGTAAAAAGCAGTTAAAGCTTCTCCTTCAATTTTAATTTTTGCGTTTTTATTTTTTTGTTGTTGCAACATGTTTGTGAGTGGGGTTAATATTCTGGAACAACCTGGAATAAATCTACGGTAGTAATTTACCAAACCGAGAAATCTCCGAAGTTGTCGCAGTGATGTTGGTTGTGGGAAATTTTGTATAGCCGTCACTTTTTCTGGGACAGGTGTGATTCCCTGTTCATCCATCATATGGCCTAAGAAGTTTAATTTCGAGACAGCAAACTCACATTTGCTTAAGTTGATTTTCAAGCCGAAATGTGCTAGTCTCTCGAAAACTTGTGACAAGTGGTCTTGATGTTCCTTGATGTCACAGCTAGCAATTAGGACATCGTCGATATAGGCAAAAGCAAACGGTAACCCTCTCAATACCTCGTCAATGAGTCTCTGGAAAGTTTGGGCGGCATTACGTAATCCAAATGGCATTCTGGTGAATTCGAAAAGTCCAAAAGGAGTTGTAATAGCTGTTTTTTTTATATCTTCCTCTGCTACTGGAATTTGGTAGTAAGCCTTAACCAAATCCAGTTTTGTGAAGATTTTGGTTCTTTGCAAGCCCATGGCGAAATTGTGTACATGTGGGATTGTATACCTATCAGGAACTGTTTTTGCGTTGAGGTTCCTGAAATCCCCACAAGGTCGCCATGCGCCTGTTTCTGGCTTTTGAACCATATGTAGGGGTGAGGAGTATGGACTACTAGAAGGGCGTATGATTCCTAATTGTAACATGTGCTGAAATTCGTCTTTTGCTGCTTTATATTTCTCTGGATGTAGTCTGCGTGGTGATGCATGTGTGGGTGGTCCAGAGGTTGTGATATAACGTTTAGCTGTATGACGAACTTCATCAGAATGTTTAAAGGGCGTAGTGAGAGTTGGAAATTTAGTAATCAACTCTTGTAATCCAATTGCATCTGGTATTGCCGCACAAATTCCAGTTGACCGGTAGATTGAGGTGATTCCCTTAGTCGTCAGTTCGGTGTTGCAATCGACGAGAGATCGCGTAGCCATGTTCACAGAAACGTTAAAATGGGACAAAAAATCAGCTCCAAGAATCGGTGTTTTGACTTGGGCTATGGTGAAAATCCACGGAAAAGATCGACGTAAACCCAAATTGAGCGTTAGTGCTATCTCTCCGTAGGTTTCAATTCTTGATCCATTTGCCGCTTGCAGTGTGAATGAAGATGGTTGGTGTTTTTTCTTTGGATCCGGTGGAATAACGCTTATTTGTGCGCCGGTGTCGACTAAAAATAAATATCCGGTATTTTTGTCTCGGATGTAAAATAGACGACTTCCTTGTTTTAAACCAGCAGCTAATGTCGTCTTTACTTGCTGCAGGTGTAACCGTTTCCCTGATTCTGTGTTGATGTAGGTGTGGTCGAATGGAAGTTGCATGGTTTTATGCACTTCCTTGCCTCACATCCAAATTTGAAATGATACCAACAGGTATCAAAGGTGCGTCGCCTTCTGGGAGGTGAGTTCGCCCTATTTCGTCTTCTGTTCTGTGAGGAGGTTCTGTCAGGACGGGAATGTTGGGATGCTTTGAGCTTCACCAAATTTTGAACTTGCAGGGATAAATTTTCCATGCCCTGTAGCAGCTCAGTTAACATGTCTGGCGTGGTTGTTTGTGATGTCTGTGTCTTCGTTCGTGTGTAAGCTTGTGTCTTGTGTGTATGACTTCCTAACTCTGTGTTATTTATATCCTACAGGTGGATCAAAGAATCGTCCTAAAATTTTTGCGCGTAGACATTTATTGACCAATCAGATTTGTATTTTACTATTTTATTTTCTGTTAGTTCACTTCCGATCCTAATTTTCTCGAATGTTCTATTCCATGTTTTTAGCTGATTAGTTGAAAAATATAAAAATGTAATTTAAATGCTAATGCGGTTTTGATCCTAAATTTCTAGAATGTTCTTAAGTATGTTTTTATTGCTTATTTTAAAGCTAGAAAAATTTGTATCCTATAACAGTTCCTCAGCCTCCCTAGAGTCCAGACCTTGCTCCCTGTGACTTTTGGTTATTCCCTAAGCTCAGAGGCTGTCGTCATGAGACAATTGAGGAGATGAAAGAGGCTGTGACGAAGGTCATAGACACGCTAACACAAGAGGACTTCCATGGGGCCTTCCAGAAGTTGTTGTAACGGTACAACAAGTGCATTGCAGCCGGAGGAGATTACTTCAAAGGGGACTAGAGTTTCATGTGTGTACTATCAATAAAAGTGCCCATACGAAAAAATGTCTGGAAACTTATTTAATGACCCTGGCACATCTAATATATATGAATAAAACGGATTTAGCATTAAATAACCTACAATGGTTGATATACCATAAAACTCTAACCAAACTAAACCAAACTATTGCTTTTATTTAATTATCTCCCTTGATATTTTCGCTCTTTCTTCATCCTTTTCGCATCACAAAGAATAACTTTAAAAGAAAAATTAATCTAAAAATATTTTGTTTATTTTAATTTTTATTCTTTCTTTTTTTTCATGGTATATTGGTGAAGATATAGGGTCAAATCACTTTGAAAGAACTGGTTCCCGCGACCTATTTCCGAAGTTAAGTGGCGATGAGCCTGATCAATATTTAGATGGGAAACCAGTTAAGCAACAAGAAAGAACTTGAAGCCGGTGTGCCATAGCTAAGGAAATCTTCGTAAACACATTGATCTAAGACGAACCAAAGAAAATAAAATAAAGTAAGTTTAACTTTTTGTTTACGTATTTGCTAGTAAAAGAAATATACTCGTTTTTTTTTGTTTACTTTTTGTAAATTATTATTGTAAACAAAAAAATTACGTTAAAAATAATAATGATTACACTTCGGTATTTTTCTTACTTTAATGTTCAGTGGGTGTCCTCGTGGTGTAATGGTTAAAGCGATGGACTGCGGATTCGTAGTACGCGAGTTCGTACTCCAGTCGCGCTATTACGTTCACTTTCGGACAAATACCCTTGGGAAAGGTATGAACCCCCTTATCCTCCTAGCTATGGGTTACATAGTACCACTACTGTTCTTCTAGGAGAATGGCTTTGGCATTAAATGACCTAAAAAGAGTTGATATGCCATTTAACAAAGTGAGCAAACTTTACTGGCCTCCTACCCTGCAATTATCAAGACCTTAAAATAATATCTGGGATGAGGTGATTGATTTTTGCTGTTAATTTCGTTTTGAGGAAAATTAGATTTAAAAAAAAAAAGTAAATTTTTATCCTTTAACCTATTGGATTTTAGCGAAAACTAAAAACAGATTCTACTTTTTTTGGCGAATACTTGTAAACGGCCTGAAAAAATATCTCTGGTCGTCTCTAACGCTTGTTGTATTCGTTAAAAAAAAGTAAAATCTCATTTTAGTTTTCGCTTAGATCCGATAGGTTAAGGGTAAAAATTTACCAAATTTTTTTCTGAAACTTTTGTTGAATTTAATCAACGTAAAAAAACAAACAAAAAAACTAAACATAATACTATTAAAGCTTACATGTTTGCACACATATTTCTTTAATAATATACACGTATATGCTGCCTGTCAAAAACGTAGTTAGATGGTTGGGTTTTATGGCATATTCATATTTACCAACCCCTCCGCTTTAAGCGGAGTTTAACAGGTTTGAATTCAGAGTTTTCCTTCTCCTAGACTAGTTGCCTCACCAAGGCTGAAGAAGCCAGTCTGCCCTACTATTTACCAATTGCTGGAGGGAGAATAATTGGATTCATACCTTTCCCAAGGGTATTAGTACTATGTGAAATGCAATCAACCTAGTCCAGGATTTGAACTCGTATTGCCGTGTCCATTTCCTACTACGATAACCATTACACCATTTATCGTTTTATGGCATATCAACCTTTGTAAGTTATTTAATGCCAAATCCATTTTTTTACAAATAAACAGTTCTATTTCAAACTATTCAGTTAAGCAAAATTACACAGTTTAATTGTCAAAAACATTTCTATTTCAAGCTATTTAGTTTAGTCAAACAGTTTTATTTCAAACAATTCAGTTTAGTATAAGTATAGCGGTTTGAGGGAATTAGTTATTTTCCCGAACACTATAGATTTTATGGCAACAGAAATGAATTACGAGACTTTGCTTTAACAACTCACAACAACGAAAGTTTTTATTTGCAGCTTGGAGGCGGTTTGTTCTTGGTGCTGCAAGACTCGTGGTGGTTAGGCTTGTTGGATGTTTGAGACGAAAAGGCTTAGCTAGATGTTGAGATGGCAGCGTGTCGTTGGACGTGTGAGGGAAGTATTCAAGGCCACCGTGTAGTTTTGTGTGTCTGGTATTTGTGGAGAGTAGGCGTTATCTCCATTAATGTGACCAGAGGTGAAATGGGAGCTTGTCGAGAGCGAAGTGGCGCTCGGACCGACATAGTAAATTTTTGTGGTGCTTGTGGAAGGCATGCTGAACGTATCTAATTCATATTCAACTGGGATTCCTTGGTCTAAAATATATTAGACGCAAGGAATCCATAAATCAGAAGGTTCCCTCGCTGAGTGTCCATGTTGCTGCTGCTAGGGTTAAAGCCACAGTGATATGTCCACACTGGGTGGCTTGTTTAGCTAAAAAGCATCGCTAAGCAGGGGCGACCAAAGACACGTCCGTTCTGGTCGCCGTCTCAAGCCGAAGAGAGCGTGTTTGGCCGCTCACCCGTTTTGCTAGCCGGAAATGAAGGTCCGGGCTGAATAGGATATGTCATCCTGATTGGGTGAAATTCAGTGTTGAATTAAATAGCGCGCCAAAACAAAATACGAGATTTTCCTCTTCTCTACATAAGTATAGTTTTTGTTTATACAGTTAAATGTCAAAACAGTTCTATTTCATGCAATGCACTTTAGTTCTATTTGACTTATCGATAGGACCTTATCCGGTGCTACCACTCCGGGCCAGAGTGATGGCGATGAAGGGATGCTCCGCATTCCCCCAAAGTACCTGCATTACTGGAACCTCACCATCAGATTGTTTCGTATTATATCTAGGACACTCGTTGAGGAGGGGGTCTTACCCCTTGACAGAGAGGTAGTCAGTGTATTCTACAGCCACAGCCGATTGGGAAAAAAAACGTAGTTAGACTGTAAGTTGATCATCTAACCATATGTAGACAAATGACTAATGTTTAATTGAATTGTTAGTGATTCATAGCAATACTTGAAACCATTTAACTTTGACTTATGGTAATTTGAATATTTAGAAATAGAACTGTTTGATAATTTAACTGTGTGTATCTTAAAATGGTATTAAATAACCAACAATGGTTGATATGTCATAAAATTAAACCAAACCAAAAGTTAGCATCTATAAAAAAACAGAAAAAGAAATCCAGACCCTCCCAGTTAGTTTTGTATACCCATAGTACAACTACACGTGTACATATCAATTATACACTTATATGAGTTTGGGTTGGGTTTGTTGGGTTTTATGGCATATCAACCTTTGTAGGTTATTTAACGCCAAATCCATTTTTATGTGAATAATCTGTTCTATTTAAAACAATTCAGTTAAGCATAAGTACAAAGTTCGTCAAAAACATTTCTATTTCAAACTATTCAAGCAGTTATATGTAACAATTCAGTTAGTTTTAAATACAGTTTTAATGTCAAAAAACAGTTCTATTTCAAATAATTCAGTTAAGCATAATCACACAGTTTAAATGTAAGTACGGTTTAATTGTCAAAAACATTTCCATTTCAAGCTATTCAGTTTACTCAAACAATTCATTTTAGCATAAGTATGCTGTTAGTTCTATTTAACCCATAGATAGGGCCCTGTCAGGTGCTACCACTCTGGGCCAGAGTGGACCTGGGAGCAATGGCAATGAAGGGTTACTCCGCATTCCCCAAAGCTCCAGCACTGCTGGAACCTCACCATCAGATTGTTTAGTGTCATATCCAGGACACTCGTTTGAGGGGGGGTTACCCCTCTGCAGAGGTGCAGTCAGTGTATTCTACAGCCCCAGCTGACTGGGCAAACACTTATATGAGGAAACATCATTATCCGGTAATGAATGACTTCAATAATGAACGAATACACTTCTTTACAAAATTATAAATCTCTCACATTTTATTTTCAAAAGTGTTGATGTTCTGGTGGGTGTGAGAGATGAGTGGATACAGGGACAGACTGCTATATAGGCCTAAGCTCTTCTCTCAACCATAGCAGCACTTCTTTCGCATTTTGGCTGGGGTTGCTCAACTGTGGGTCACTGAGGGCCCAGCTCTCTGCAAGCTGGTTCTCACTTTGACATTCCTGTCTCAACTGAACTTGACCCGCCAAGGCACCTGCTTATATTATTTTCTAACGTCCACCTGCTTCCGCTCTTCTTCAGCTTATTTACACAGGTGCATTTCTTGATTGACGGCTCGGTCGAGGGTCAATATATAACATTAGGAGAGCAAATCAGTTGATATAAATCAATGATTTATTTTTAAATATATCTTAATTTGCTGATTTCATTTCTATGTTATTTATGTCAAAAGAAAATATGCTGGAATTCAGTGAAATCCAAATTGAATTGATATAACATTTTACTATGGTGTGTCAAACGTTTTACATTATTTCGATATTGTGAGGCACAATTTGGCACCTTCAGATACTTCTGCCTAGGTCATGAAGATAATGAACCACACTGTGAGACACTGATCTTGCCTGATACTCTCCTAGTACTACTTGCCAGATTAGGCCTACTTGACCAAGCCTGATCCTCAACGTTTTTGCAATCTAAGTGAAATATCTTGACCCATCTATTTATTGTACTGTGATCACCTTCACCTTTTGCACAGCAATTTTTCGTCCAGTCAGCTGGGGGGGGGCTGTAGAATACACTGACTGCTTCTCTGCAGAAGAGTAAGCCCCCCACCACCAACAACAAATGTCCTGGATATGACACTAGACAATCTGGTGGTAAGGTGAGGCTTCAGTAATGCTTGAACTTTGGGGAATGTGGAGGACTCCTTCATTGCTATCACTCCCAGGTCCACTCTGACCCGGAGTGATAACACCTCAAACGGTGCTATCTATGGGTTAAATAGAACTGTTTGACATTTATACTGAGTGCAAATAAATGACATGCTAAATTGCTTGAAATAGAACTGTTTGATCATTTAATTATGTGTAAACAAATGACTGATGTTCAGACGAATTGTTAATGATACATAGCAATTCTTGGAACCATTTAACTGTGTACAAATGAATGAGCTTAGACTCGTTTAAAAATATTATCAACATAATGTGTTAACAAATTATATATATCTAATATATATGTATAGAGGATTTGGCATTAAATAATCTACAATGGTTTATATGCCAAAAATCCAACCAACCAACCAACCAATAGTAAGTATTTTTGGTGGAATCTGTGATGTTATGGTCTAGTTTTAACTTCTGGAGTTCCTGAATTAAACTATGTTGCACTTCATCTGTGCAGCTTTCAAATCACACATGGAGTGATGTAATGTGCAATATGTCAGCACACCAACTAACACAATACTACCAAATATCACGGCTTGAACTGTTTTAAGCATGTCAAATACATACTACAAACTAGCACAGACCAAAATATTACAAGACTTTCGACTCACCCTATTAATTGTAAATAATGCAAGAACAAGTGGTGTTTCATGTTTGTGATTTTCTTTTACAGATTTCAACTCTGATGGGAAACATAAAATCTCCTGACATAAATATTGCTGTGAGAAATTGAAAATACTGAATTAAGATGAATAATATTGTAACACAACAGGACCATGTACAATGAGGGTAACACTTCCCATGCAAATATGTATAATGGTTTAACATTCTGTAAAATACAAAGCGACTTGTTTCTTTAGATGCAAAAATGTATTACAGTCTGCAACATTCAACATAGCTACATGAACAAGGCAAATAGAGTAAAAGACTTACTGGCATCCATTAGAAACACATAGTTTTATTTGTGGTTGATGAGACAAAACAAATACAGACTTCATTTTTTCACCCTGATCAGGCCTCCACCCCAATGAGGCCACTCATCTCTCTGGACCCAAAACTGCCTGTCATAAACCCACCAACTGCAACCCTCTGGCTCTTTGAACACTAAATCACTATGCTTACATATTCTCATAATTATCTCATTAACTAATGTGATAATAACACGTGTCATTAAAAACTTTTCAGTTGTCACTCAATCCTCAGTTGACAAAATGTTTATCTTTTTAATATCCTGCCTACAACCGATTTGAAAATAAAGATTTGTTATGACTAAGCTGATGTCAAATGGACCCCGGCACACTTCTGATCTTAGCAAGTAAGAAGTCACACCCAAAGTTTTTAACTCACAATTTATCACTAAAGATAAAGCAATTAACTAATATAATTATCATCCTTAATTATATTACAATATCACTAAATTTCAGAAATTAGTTATGAAAAGGTGACAGCTCCTCCAAAAAGACTTTCTTTTGAAATATGATTATTTATATTTAGAAGATAAATAGAAAAAGACACTTCTAAAGTGAAAGATATCCATATGGAATGTCATCATGTCAGCTAAAACTTCTCATTTAAATGCTGACGAGCAAACATACATTGAACAGAAAGTATATTCTTGTAAGGTATGTGAATTGGAATTTTTAGAGATTTCACGTTTAAAAAATCACATGCAAAGACACACTGAGAAGAAGCCACACACATGTAAAGTGTGTGGTTCAGCATTTTTGTATACTTTGCATTTAAAAAGACATATTCAAACACATAATGGAGAGAAACCATTTTCATGTGTAGTGTGTGGTTCAACATTTTCAAAGAGTTCTTATTTAAAAACTCACATGTTAACACACACTGGAAAGAAGCCATATTCTTGTGAAGTGTGTGGAATTTCATTTTCATGGAGTTCGCTTTTAAAAATTCACTTGCGAACTCACACGGGAGAGAAACCATATACATGTAAAGTATGTGAAATGTCATTTTCTACTAATACAACGTTAAAAAGACACATTCAAACTCATAATGGAGAAAAGCCATATTCTTGTGAGGTTTGTGCATTAACATTTTTGCAGAGCTCAGATTTAAAAAGACACTTCCGAAAACACACTGGAGAAAAACCATATACATGTGATTTCTGTGACTCAGCGTTTTCACGAAGTTCAGATTTAAAAACTCACACACGAATACATACTGGCGAGAAACCATATTTATGTGAAATATGTGAAGTTGCTTTTTCTACTAATTCAACATTAAAAAGACACATGCATACACACAAAGTGAAAAAGCCTTATCCTTGTGATATTTGTGCCTCAACATTTTCTCAGAAGTCAGATTTAAAAAGACACTACCAAAAACATTCTGGAGAGAAACCATATTTATGTGAGATCTGTGGATCTGCATTTTCGCAGAGTCCTGATTTTAAAAGTCACTTGAGAAAACATGATGTTGGAAACTCTATACATGTGGAATATGTTTAAGTAGTATTTTTAACAAATTCATTGTTTAAAAAGTTTTATAGAAATGTTTACTAGGGAGAAGCGATATTCTTGTAAATTTTAAGGATTTACATTTTCTCTGACGTTAAATTTAAAAAGACACTACCTAGAAACATGAATTTAATTTGTAGCTGATATTGATATTGTTAAATGAAGCTGGAGATAAATTATCCATGGTCATGAATTGTTGGTGATTAAAATTCTGTAATCCTGATAATATTTTAGCAAACATTACGAAAATGTTAGCTAGAAGATTCGTTTGTTTTAGTTTTATGGCATATCACCCTTTGTAGGTTATTTAATGCCAATTCCATTTTTATACATATAAACAGTTCTATTTCAAACAATTCAGTTTAGTATAAGTATACAGTTTGAATGTCAAAAACAGTTGTATTTCAAACAATTCAGTTTAGCATAAGTTCACAGTTTAAATGTCAAAACAGTTCTATTTCAAGCTATTCAGCTTAGTAAATAAAGGTAAATGGTTCCAAGTATTGCTATGTATCCCTAACAATTCAATTAAACATCAGCCATTCATTTATATGCAGCTGTTAAAACAGTTCTGTTAAGCATAAGCACACAGTTTCATTCTATTAGGCCCATAGATAAGACCCTATCAGGTGCTACCACTCCTGGCCAGAGTGGACCTGGGAATGATGGTGATAAAGGGGTACTCTGCATTTCCCAAAGTTCCATCATTATTGAAGCTTCACCATCAGATTGTTCAGTGTCGTATCCAGTGTTAAGCAAGGAGGTATCAAGTACCACTTTTTGAGTCTTTGGTAAGACTCGACCTGAGATTGAACCCCAGTCTCCTGGGCCATTGGCAAACACTCTACCACTAGCATGCTTTTAATCTGGACTATTTATTTCATTTTATGAAATATCAATAAATATCTTTTGGGCAAGACAAATATTTACATTTGTTAAAAAATAAATTCTGAAAAAAATTAAATCAGATGAAATTTGAAACTGAAACTAACATGAAATGTAAAAAAGTCATGAATCAGAAATAAAAACTGCATAAAACTGAAATAAAAACTGCGATAAAACCAAAATAAAAACTGCATAAAACTGAAACATTGGTTTGTTTTGAAAGGTTTACTAGGTTTGTTTTTTAATTTTTATTATAAGATTTGCGGGTTGTAAAAAAAATATTTTTGGAAAAGATTTCCTCTCATTCAATTAAATAAATGTTTTTGATATTGTGACAATACCCGCAAGCTGCTGGATATCCAAGGCCCTTAGTCGCATCTTTGTGTGAAGCTTATTTGCAGCCGTGTTTAGCATCTCAATGGCTGATTGTCCACAGAGGACTGTTCCTGCAAAATTGGCACCAATTGTAGATATCCCCGGTCAGCCAGGTGGGACACCCACAAGTCAAAGAGAAACAATAAAAGACAGAGGGAGGAAAGAAAGAAAAGACAACTTGATGCTGCGTTATTTATCACTCCGCAATATAAGGTAAGAATCAAGGGTAAAGTGGAGCAATCCAGGGAATAGAGTAGCACCCTCCCCTACACCTTGATGCAGTAGCTATTGAAAAGGGAGCCTTCGGGTCACCCTTGACTAAGGTTGCTAACTTTACTTATAGTATCAAAGAATGAGTATAGGCCTTATAAAAATAATAATCTTAGATGACTAATCTAAGATTGTCGTTAGAGAAAATATCACTACCATTCAAAGAACAGGTTTTTTTTGACTCTGAGGTGACAAACAGTGGATAATCTAAGGGAGATAATTATTGCTTATATATACAACTTAAAAACTGATTCTTGGGGTTTATGGGATTGTTGGAATGCAACTTCAAATTGGTATTTCACTAAACTTAGCTTATGTCCAGTCGGCTGGGAATGTAGAACACACTGACTGTCTCTCTGCAGAGGGCTACCCCACCCCCAACAAATGTTCTAGTTATGACATTGAACAATCTGATGGTATAGCGGTTTGGGAAATTGTTAATTTCTCTAACACTATATTTTTTAGGCAACACAAATGAATGACGAAACTTTTCTTTAACAACACAACAAAGAAAGTTTTTATTTGCAGCATGGAATATGGTTTGCTTTTGGTGCTGCAAGACTCGTGGAGTTTAGGCTTGTTAGTGTTGGAGACGAAATGGCGTAGCGGGATGTTGATATGGCAGCGTGTGTTGCAGGACGTGTGAGGGATTGTGTTTAGAGTCACCGTGTAGTTTTGTATCTGGTATTTGGGGGAGAGTCTGCATTGTCTTCATGTGTGGACCAGAGGTGAAAAGGGAACTAGTGTCGAGAGCGGAGTTACGCTCAGATCGACATAGCCTATTTTGGGGTGACACAAAGTTGGGCCGGTGCGAGGCCTGTTGTAGGTTTCCAATTTATGTTCAACTGGGATTCCTCGTTGGAAATCCATAAATTAGATGGTTCCCTCGTTGAGTGTCCATGTTGCTGCTGCTAGTGTTAAAGCCACAGTGAGATGTCCACACTGGGCGGCTTGTCTAGCTAACAAGCATCGCTAAGTAGGGACGGCCAGAGGAACGTCTGTTCTGGTCGCCAAAGAGACTGGGTTTGGCCGCTCACCCGTTTTGCTAGCCGGAACTGAAGGTCCGGGCTGAATAGGATAAGTCATCCTGATTGGGTGAAATTAAGTGTTGAAATAAATTGAGCGCCAAACCAAAATACGAGATTTTCCTCTTCTCTACAATGGTAATGATCCAATAATGTTGGAGCATTGGGGAATGTGGAGTGCCCCTTCATTACTATTGCTCCCCAGTTCACTCACATCCATTTACGGGTCAAATAGAACTGCTTGACATTTAAACGGTGTTAGAACCTGATAGGGTCTTATCTATGGGTCAAATAGAACAAACTGTGTACAAACAAATGACTGATGTTAAATTGTGACTCTTATATAGCAATACTTGAAACTATTTAACTCAGTGCAAAAACGAGCTCAGGCACGTTCAAGAATGTTATTTACAAAATGTGTTTAGAAATTGTATATATTTGATATTTATGTATAAAGTAGATTTGCCATTAAATAACCTACAATGGTTGATATGCAATAAAACCCAACCAAACCAAATCATATATATTTAATATATATGTATAAAGTAGATTTACCATTAAATAACCTACAAGGCTTGATATGCCATAAAACCCAACCAAACCAAATCATATATATTTAATATATATGTATAAAGAGGATTTGGCATTAAATAATCAACAATATTTGATATGTCATAAAACCTAACTAAACCAAATCTTATATATTTGATATATATGTATAAAGAGGATTTGGCATTAAATAACCTACAATGGTTGATATGCCATAAAACCAAAGCGAACCAAATTAAACTTAACTTAGTCTGATACAAGGTCAAGAGTATGATACATGCAGCATGTAATGAGCTTGTTAACCTTCACTCTGTGGTTATGCATAGTTTTTTTTCTGGAGGACTAGGTAAAAAAAATTTAATTTCATCTCTCCAGCATTTTTTAATTTTTTTTGAAAATGAAGATTTATTGACCCCCCCCCACACACACATAAAAAAAACGAAAAAAAAAAGTATTTGTATAATTTAAACGTTCAGTAAATTGTGTAGATCAATTAATTTACAGATTTTAATTCATCTCGTCTTCGCTTATTTTTTGATGGAAGGTTAGAAAAGTCAATCGTTTTTTGGGCAGATCTTTCAAAGATTTTTAAAATTTCATTTTTTATTATTTTTTACACATGGTCCGATTAGCAACAAATAATTTTTAATCAGATCTATTTGACCTGTAAATAAAACACCTACAAGTACTACCATTCTGGGTCAGAGTGGAGCTGGGAGTAATGGCAATGAAGTTGTACTCCACACTTCTCAGATCTATATGTTATATCAGCATATGTTTGCAAAGGAGGCACCTCGAGTAATGTAATGGTTAGCAAACTAGACTTGCAAACCTTCACAAGTGTGTTTGAGTCTCATTTGGTGCTCCATTCATACGGCCTTGTGCCACATGGTTGCAAAAGAAAAGACAAGCACAAGTTTTTGATAAATTGTTCTAATGAATGACAAAAAATAATCCAATACCAATTGGGATATTGGTAGATGGGTATATTTAAAGTTCGGCAAAACACAGCTATTTTAGTTCAACAACCGGGCAGCAGCCTAATGAGTAGAATGTTCGCTAATGGTCCGGGAGACCAGAATTCAGTCCCAGGTCACGTCATACTAAAGACTCAAAAAATGGTACTTGATGCTTCCTTGTTTATCACACAGCATTATGAGTTAAGGATCAAGGGTAAAGTGGAGCAATCCAGAAAACGGAGTTGCACACTCCCTTACACCTATCGAAAAGGGAGCCTTCAAGTCACTCTCGACTACAGTTGCCAACTTTACTTACTGATATGTGCATATTCAAAGTTCAGACAATGTGATAATATCCTAGTAAATGAAGAAGACTATTGCAGAAAAGATCAGGATATTAAGGGAAAGGAAGATGATGAGTGAATGTCTATCTTGGGGTACCGAGTAGATGTATTTCGAACCCAGAGTTTTAAGTCTACAGCTAAGCTGTTCCCTATTCTTCAGTCATTGAAAAATTGTTGTATTTATTGTTAGCATGTGACTTCAATCGGCTCCAAAATAAGCTTTCTTTATTTTTTGCCGACAAGGTCATGGATTGGCCAAAAAATGTAATTTTAATTTTAATTTGTGATTTCTATCTCAACATGTTTGGATGTGTGGAAAAGAGTTTTTGTCATTTTGTAAAAAATCACAGCTCAGCCAATATTTGGTGGATGCTCTCCTGGCCTGTGAAGAGGAATAATTAGATTTTTAGTTTGTTAGTTAAATCAGAAGAGATTTCGTTTGCAGTCATGTAATATCTAGAACAGGAGCCACACTATCTGATGCGGTTTAATGTCATACCAAGGACATCCCTTTGTTTGGTTGACTTACCCCTTCGCAGGGGATACAGTCAGCATATTATAAACTTTACCAACAAAGCATGGGCATAATTATTAAGGAAAATCAAATCCTCCCTAAATTCATTCGTCATAATTACCTCCCTTGATTTTCACTCTTCAATCATTTTCTGATTGCGATCCAGAGAATTTGTTTTGTTTTAGTTTTTTTAAAGAAAATTTAGCCCTTATTTAATTAATTTCTAAATTATTTAGAATTATATTGTTCTTCTGTTTTTCGTTAACTTTACAATGTCGAAAAGGAAAACAAACAAAGGAGATACAAAGAAAGTAAGTAAACTTTGTTTCTTTTTTTAAAATTTCGTTTCCTTTTATTTACTTTTTTGAAGAATTTAATCATCTTTAGAGAAAGGAACAACTAGCTATTATTTCTTGGATTTTAATTCATTTTTCATGTCCTAAATATTCTCTCTACGTCTGAATAAATGTATGTATTTATAGATTTAATAATAAAGATTGCCAATAACATATTCCTATCCGATTAGGGTGATAATCGGTGTTTGCCTACCCATGGAATCAGGGCCGGTCTTAGCAGATGCATGGCTCGATAAAGAATATATACATTAAAATGTTTTGTTGTGTAAACTTGACTAGCAAACCTCCACGGGTGAGTTCAAGTCTCATTAGGTCTCTTTGCCACATCTCGGCAAAAAGCTTAGAAAATTACTCCGTAAGTTTAAAATGGTGCAGATCATTTTCGCTGCAAATACTTCTAGTACGGTCGTTTCGGCCGGCACTCCAAAAAAACGAAAATGATTTCCTAGGCATAATTTAAAATAAAATACGATCCTAATATATAAATCTAATCAACTGTATCCAACTAACGTACGTTAATTTTTAATTCATATTTACTGTTTTGTTCAGAATAACCCGCCGTTGAATTGATGTTAATTCTGCAGGAATGTATAAAAAAATATATTCATAAATCTGATACTTATATTCCGTATCCAGAAAAAGTTGTGTCCTGGATATGACACAAAACTATCTGATGGTGAGGGTCCTCTTCTGAAGCTTAGAAGAACGGGAAGTACTCCTTCATTGCAATTATTCCCAGGCCCGCCCTAACCCGGAATTCTAGTACCATATAGGGTCCCAATCTATGGGTCAAATAGAACTGTTTGACATTTAAACTGTGTACAAACAAATGACTTATGTTAAATTGAATTGTTAGAAATAGAACTGTGTGATAACCAAGGACTTATATTTAATTGAATTGTTAGTGTTATATAGCAATACATTTTTAAATAGAGGAATTACCATGCTCCAGAAAATCCTGCAAGCACTACATGTGACATATGGAACCACTGGTTGACTGTCTTGACCTTATTTTATAGCCCTGTAGGTGACCATGTCCTCTGTAAGAGTACGGACGTGACCATCAGGTTAATTAACAGGATATTCACCATGAATAATTAATTTGAATCAGTAGCTAAGTGGTAGAGTTTGTGTTTATACTAAACTGAATTGTTTGAAATAGAACTGTTTTGACATTTAGACTGTGTATTTATGAACTGTTTTTATATTTAACTGATGTTTAAATTGTTCATGATACATAGCAATACTTGGAACCATTTAACTTTGTTGACTAAATAGAATAGTTTGAAAGAGATCTGTTTTGACATATAACCTGTGTATTTATGCTAAACTGAATTGTTTGAAATAGAACAGTCTATATGTATAAAAATTGATTTGCATTAAATAACCTACAATGGTTGATATGCCATAAAACCAAACCAAACTAAAACAAAGATTTTATTAAAATGACTTGATTTGGTGTTAAATGACCTGAAAAGGGTTGATATGCCATAAAACAAAAGAACCAACCAACCCTTTAAATGTGTATAAACAAATAACTGATATTAAAATACAATGATTAAAACCTTTTGACTGATCAAGCAAATGATTAATAGTAAATAGAATTATTCATGTTAGATTGATATAATTTAAAAATGCTATCTACAATATATATATATATATATATACACATATATTCCTCTACCCCCGTAGGGTTGAGTTCTTTAGCGAATGAAGTAATCGCGTTGCCATTAGCATTTGTTGCAAGGCTCTTCATATATATATGAATTGAGCTCTCGGTAGCCGTTAAGCGGATGTATGTAAACAATAGTAATTATGATTTATAACCGTTTAAAATTTACTTCACTGCTATTAGTTCCTCGTGGATGAGAGTTAGAGTCTCAGATTGGCGTTTGAGTCAACCGGGTTTTGATCCCAGCTATGGGAAGCTAGTATGTCTAGCCACACTGATGAGTTCTGATAGAACGAAACAGATCTGTCTGTGGATGACTATATATATATATATATATATATATATATATGGCATTAAATAATCTACAAGGGTTGATATGCCATAAAACCCATCCAACCTAACCAGAATAAGTTTTAATCATTTCTTTCAATTTTTTTTTTAATATGGAATTACAGTTTTAAAATTGACACTTTAGAGTTAGCAGAAAAGAAAGACAGTATATGACTAAAGACGAGGGCAGAATTCTTGCTTAAATGTTTGATGAAATGATTTTAAATTTGATAGAAATTCATATTGGGTTGATGAATATCAATATTACACACACATTACATTCCAGCAGAAATAACTGAAATTTTCTTTGTTGGGTTATCCTGGATGAACAGGGCATCTGACATAGTGTAATGGTCAGTACACAGGATGAGCTGACCATTGACAGTGAATTTGATTCTCACTGGGCGCTTCATACTTCTTGCCACGTTTGAGCTAAGCTTTGTGGCTAACTATTCAGTACAAGTATGTTTTTTAAAATAAAACTTGAAACTTTAATTTTTAGTTATTCTATTTATTTATTTTTTTGTTTAATGGGAGATCACCCTTCATGGGTTATCTAATGCCTAAGTCATCCTTGTAGAAGAATAGCAGTGATACTATTTAACCCATTGTTGGAGGGATCTGGGGGTGCATACCTTTCCCAAGAATATTAGTCCAAAAGTGAAAATTGACCAATCCAGGGAAAGAAGTAGAGCCCTAGCTATTGAAAAGGGATTCTTCAAATATCCCTCTTTACTTTTTTAATATATTGGAAACATATTTCTTTAGTTTTTGATAAATCAACCCAGAACTTTTAGATAGGAATATTCCAGTAAAAAAGATCAAAATCCCACGTACATAGAATTTATACTCTTATATTTTTAAACTGGTCAGTGATGGACACAGAATAGAATATTCTAGAAAAAAGTGGATCAAAAACTAACTTGCAGAAAAGTTTATAACAGAAACAAAAATATTTAGGTTCCAAAATAAATGAGTAATTTCTGTTAATTTAATTGGTTAAGACAAGTCACCTGTTGTGCTTTCACCGACGTCCATGCATTTAAACTCTATTTGACCTGTAAAATTAAGTAAAGTTGGCAACCTTAGTCAAGGGTGACCCAAAGGCTCCCTTTTCAATAGCTACTACATCGATGTGTAGGGGAGGGTGCTACTCCATTCCCTGGATTGCTCCACTTTACTCTTGATCCTTACTTTATAATGCTGAGTGTTAAGCAAAGTGGCATCACGTACCATTTTTGGAGTCATTGGTATGACTCGACCAGGGATTGAACCCTGGTCTCCTAGACCATTGACGAACACTCTATTCATTAGGCCAATACTTTGATCCACTTTTATTTTACCAAAATGTATAAAAAGTGATGTTTTTTTAGTTCAAAGTAGAGAGACCGACAGATCAGCAGACAGGCGAATCATAGGACGATAGATTGATGCCTGATGACCCGCTAATATACACCACGGTTGGGAGAGTAGGCCGAAAAACTCATACATACCAAGACACACACATATATACACACACGTACACATGTATCATATTTACCAACCCCTCCGCTCAGGCAGGATATGACACAAGGTCAATTTTTAAGCGGATTTTAACAGGTTTGAATTCAGAGTTTTCCTTCTCCTAGACTAGTTGCCTCACCAAGGCTGAAGAACCTAGTCTGCCCTACTATTTACCTGGAGGGAGAATATTTGGATTCATACCTTTTCCAAGGGTATTAGTGCTATGTGAAATGCAATCAGTCAGGTCCAGGATTTGAACTCGTGTCGCCGTGTCCATATCCTGCGACGATAACCATTACACCACGGGCACCTCCCATATACATGTGTACACACATACACATGTATGTTGGTACAAGCCTGTCTCCTCTCTTTATTTCAGACATAGTCACATATATACACACATTCAATTTGACTGACAATATTCATGTTTTACACACACACATAAACATCTTTTTTATAATTGTTGCCATTGTTAAGTTAATAAATATATAAAATTATTTTTTTTTAATATTTTTGTTTTTTACCACACTAAACGGTAGCACTCTGAAACTAGTTGACAAGTTCACCTCCCTAGGGAGCAGTGTCTCATCAACCGAGACTAGCAAAAGCATGGACAGCTATCAATAGGCTTTCGATCTTATGGAAGTCAGACCTGACTGATAAAATGAAGTGCAGTTTCTTCCAAGCAGCAGTTGTATCTATATTGCTATATGGATGCACCACATGGACTCTTACTAAAAGGATGGAGAAAAAGCTTGACGGCAATTACACAAGAATGCTGCGAGCAATATTGATCAAGTCCTGGAGACAGCACCCCACAAAGCGGCAGCTGTACCGCCACCTACGACCCATCATGAAAACTATCAAAATTAAACAAACCAGACATGCAGGACACTGCTGGAGAAGTGGGGACAAGCTCATAAGTGATGTACTCCTGTGGATCCCTGCACATAGATGAGCAGAGGCAGGGTGTCCAGTTTGAACCTACATACAACAGCTCTGAGCCGATATGGGATGTAGCCCTGAGGATCTGCCAAAAGCAGTGGATGATTGGGAGGTGTGATGAAAGAGGGTCAGGAATATCCGTGGAACCTTGGGAAATACTATTCCTCTATAAGTACATATATCTTTATGTATATGTGTATGTTTATAATTGTTCTCCTCAGTAGTATAGTGGTAAGTATCCCCGCCTGTCATGCGAGAGACCGGGGTTTGATTCCCCGCCGGGGAGGTATTTCCATGGAATGGAGTAGCGCCCTCCGCTACACCTTGGTGTAGTAGCTATTGAAAAGGGAGCCTTCGGGTCACCTTCGACTAAGGTCTCTAAATTTACTTTAAATAATTGTTCTATTTCCTGTATATTTATTATTTGTAAGAAATTAAATTGACTTTTATTAAAGTTATATATCCTGTAACATATTTCGCTTAATTGTCTTAATTTTTGTGTTGCGTTTATTTGGGGACGAATAGAAATTAAATTTGCTTATAAAGGGTGCATTAAGTAAAAGTTTTAATACTTCATCCTAAAAGCTTACTTAAAAATTTTATTTTTTTTAGTTAACAATAATCTATTCTATTTTCATTTTGCCCAGTCGGCTGGGGCTGTAGAATATACCAATTGCACCTCTGCAGAGGGGTAAGAACACCCCATTGAGTGTCCTGGATATGAAATTAAACAATCTGATGGTGAGGTTCCAGTAATGCTGGGGCTTTGGGGAATGCGGAACACCCCTTAATTGCCATTGCTCCCAGGTCCACTCTGGCCCGGCGTGGTAGCACCTGATAGGGCCTATCTATGGGTTAAATAGAACTAACAGCATACTTATGCTAAACTGAATTCTTTGACTAAACTGAATAGCTTGAAATAGAAATGTTTTTACAATTAAACTGTACTTACATTTCAACTGCGTGCTTATGCTAAACTGAATTATTTGAAATGGAACTGGTTTTTGACATTGAAACTGTACTTACACTAAACTGAATTGTTTAATATAGAACTGTTTTGACTAAACTAAATAGCTAGAAATAGAAATGTTTTTCGCATTTAAACTGCGTACTTATGCTAAACTGAATTGTTTGAAATAGAACTATTTTCATAAAAATGGATTTGGCGTTAAATAACCTACAAAGGTTGATATGCCATAAAACCCAAACAACCAACCAATATATTTTTATTTCATGAAAAAGATGTTTTTTTTAATCAATAAAAAAATCAAACCTGAATGATGATACATATCTGTACAATAGATCAATTATCTCTTATTTTTCTTTTTATAATTAAAGACTTTTTATCAAAAAGATTAAAAACTTTTAGATTTAAAAAGTAATTATAACTTTTAATTAAGATTAATTAAAATTTACAATTAAAAAAGTAATAAAAACATTTAATATAAAAAGTAATTGTTGGATTGTTTTGGTTTGGGGGTATATCTATATGTGTCGGTATTTGTCATCCATCACACCAACCCAACAAGTATGGCACAAGACCTTTTTTTAGATGGGTCTGGGTGCAGGGCAGTAGCCCATACATGCCAGAAAAATTCCTCGGGCCCCATCGGCATTCTCCTAAAATGGTTTGCCTCTGGTGCCAGGGGATGAACCTTGTCCCTTTAAGGAGGGTTAGAGCCTGGGGGATGGCCCCCTAAGGCTTGAGGATGTCAGTCAAGGCAAACCTTGACCGACTGCCAGCCAAGCCAGAACACACCCAACCAGATCTGTGTACCGACCAACCTGGCCGACTGAGGTGTGTTCCAGCCCAGTGACATTCAGAGACTGTGCATACACATGTGTCTATGTGTTGGCTGTCTACAAATTGTCAGCAAATATTTATAGACTTTCCCATTTGTAGATTAGCCAATGAAAGGGCTGTAGAAGCTGTAGATTAACCAATCAGATGCAACTAAGTCACATATAAACAATGGTAAATTAACAGAGTACAGACTTAATACGGCCTGAGCTGAATGGGTTGGTGAATGTGGCTAGCTCGAATCTCTCAGACAATTAGTCATAGCATGACTGCTCCTTTCCCCTCCCCCACAATACCACAAGGTCTCATGCTTTGCATTTTTGTAGTAAAATGGTAATAAAGACTTAATACAACCTGAGCTGAGACATGCCTTCGTTGACTGTGTTGGTCAGTACACGGATCTGGTTGGGTGTGTTCTGGCTTGGCTTGCAGTCGGTTGAGGTGCGCCTTGACTGGCTCCTCTCCTTAGACAGTCTGGATTTATTGTCTGGTGCTTGAGGTGTCTTTTTTTAGGAAAATGCCGATGAGGACCAATCATTTTTGAAGCTGCTGGGTGTGTCTGGGCCCACCTAAAAAAATCCTTGTCCAGTTGGTGTGACGTACGACAAATACCAACTTAATACACCCTGGGCTGGGATACACCTCAGTCGGCCATGTTGGTCAGTACACAGATCTGGCTTGGCTGGCAGTCAGTCAAGGTGCGCCTTGATTGACATCCTCGAGCCTCAGGGGGTCATTCCCAAAGGCACGGACCTTCCTTGGAGAGGTTGGGTTTGTCATCTGGCGCCTGATGCGCCCTTTTTTAGGGGAATGTTGACGGGGCCTGAAGCACTGTTGGAGCCGCTGACCATGTCTGGGCTACGGCCCTGCTCTTGGAACCACCTAAAAAAAACTCCTTGTGTCATACTCATCTGATTGGTGGGATGTATGACAAATGCCAACTTAATGAGGCCTTGTTACTTAGGAGTATCTTGTATCGCTCAACCAGAAACAAAATGGCTACCCGAATTCCAACAGTAATAATAAACTTTAATTAAAAACGAGAAAAAAGTTTTAAAAAATTAAAAACTTTTAATTAAAATATGAAAAAGTAAACATGCTTGTGTTTATTGTTTGAAAAATATTTCAAACTTAAAAAGACAAATATTAATTATAGAACTATATATATCACGTTAGATTTATAAATTGTAACTGTATTTCATTTTGAATTACTTCTGGTAAGTTATTTTCGTCTGTAAAAATAGTCCTGCCTTTATGATTGGTTTGGGATTACCTGAGGCTGAAATTAGTATCTGAAATGTGATGCACCAACTTATTCTATCTATCTATCTATCTATCTATCTCACTCTGCTATCTATCTATCTATCCATTTGTCTATCTCTGTCTATTCATATCTATCTTACTTTGCATCTATCTAAGTTAGATCGTATCTCTCTCACTCACTATCTATCCATCTGTTTGTCAATCTATCTATCCTCGCATCCATCTTCTCTAGTCTGTTCTAATCGATCTATCCATCTGTTTGTCTATCTATCTATCTTTGCATCTAAGTTAGATTGTATCTAACTTCACATCTGTCTATTTATCTAGTCCTTATCTATCTATCTATCTATCTTGGTCTGATCTTATCTATCTTACATCACATCAAAGTTAGATCATATCTAACTTCACAAATATCTATCTACTTTAGTCCTTATCTATCTATTTATCTTACTTTGCATCTATCTATCTATCTATCTATCTATCTATCTATCTATCTACTTTAGTCTGTTCTTATCAATCTATGTATCTAGTCAGTTTTTGTCTTTCAATCTGTCTGCATCGATCTATCTAAATTTTATTTGGGCTTCTTGCTACCATTTTTCATTCCTTTAAACAGTTTTGTTTGTTTTTTTGGGTTTAATGGCATATCAACCTTCATGGGTTATTTAATGCCAAAGCCATCCCTGTAGAAGAACAGCAGTGGTTCTATTTAGCCTATAGATGGGAGGATAGGAGGCTTATACCTTTTCCCTGGGTAAGAGTCAGAAAGTGAACTTAATAGTATGACTGGAGTTTGAACTCACTTACTACAATTTCGCATTTTAACTTGTTAGCTACTGAATCACAGGAATTTCTTTCCCTCCCCCATGACAATTTAAACGGAAAGCCACCAATAAAAAGACTTTCTTTTACAAATAAAATGTGTTTTGCCTCAGCTGATTTTCATTCAATCATTGGAGTTACTTTGAGTTTTTGTTTTGTTGGGTTGGGTTTTATGGCATATCAACCATTATTGGTTATTTAATGCCAAATCCTGTTTATAAATATATTAAATATATGATTTGTAAACACATTTTGTAGATACACACAATTAAATAATCAAACTATTCTATTTCTAACAATTCAATTTAGCATAAGTCAACAAAGTCAAATGCCTCTAAGTATTGCTATGTATAACTAACAATTCAATTAAACATTGGTCATTTTTTTACACACAGTTAAATATAAAAACAGTCCTGTTTTAAACAATTCAGTTTAGCATAAGTCATTTATTTGCTCTCGGTTTAAATGTCAGACAGTTCTATTTAACCCAAAGATGAATGAGAGTGGACCTGGGAGCAATGGCAATGAAGGAGTACTCCACATTCCCCAAAGCTCCTGCATTACTGGAGTCTCACCATCAGATTGTTTAGTGTCATATCCAGGACACTCATTGTGGGGGGCCTACCCCTCTGCAGAGATGCAGTCAGTGTATTCTGCAGACCCACATGACTGGGCTATGATATCAAGTATCATCTAATTATTTACAAACAGATCTATTTGACCCATAAGAGGGTCCTAACAGGTACGGCCACTCCAGATCAGAGTAGACCTGGGAGTAGTAGGATTGTAGAGGCATGCCCCATTTCCCAGATATCCAAAACTGTCACACACAGGACACCCCTTTTTTTTAGGGGGAAGGTCTTACCTCTCTACAAGGTGATCATTTAGAATCATTGGAAGAGGGATACCGGTAAGAAATGACAAAGTGGTGAAACCAGCAAAATTTTTGTGAATTGAATTACCATGACCAGAAAATACAGCGAACACCTACGCACGACATAAAGAAACAGTGGACAGCTGTTTTGACCTTGTTAGTTCTCATCAGCAGTGTATACTGTGATCTCCACCACTGAACACAGATTGCTGAGCCGAAACTCTACAACTGAGCCAACAGTTCTTATAGCACACAAGTGATGCCAAATATGAACTGTTGGCTTAGTTGTAGAATTTTAGCTCTGCATTCTGCACTGACAAACAGATGGCGTTTTGAGTCTTGGTGATGCATGACAAGAGATGAGCTTGGATGTAGGACTGCTAAAGAGGATTGTTGCAGGCAAAAAAAGAATTCATAGGAAGAAGCTAAGAGAACTGATATTTTCAGCATAGAAACTCGGCTTTCCACCTATTAAGAAAAGGAAGATGACACAGCAACAGTACTTAAAATTGATCCCACGTGTTCAGTTATGAGAGACTCTTTTCTTTCTGTTACTAACAAGGAATACTATCCACTCCCCCTCTTCTTTCAGAGACAAAGAACAAAACCTAAGAATAAGGTTTTAAACTACATATATGAATGAACTAATTATGGAGGTGCCTGTCGTGTAATGGTTATCATTGTAGGAAATGGACACGGCGACACGAGTTCAAATCCTGGACGAGACTGATTGCATTTCACATAGCACTAATACCCTTGGGAAAGGTATGAATCCAATTATTCTGCCTCCAGCTATGGGTAAATAGTAGGACAGACTGGGTTCTTCAGCCTTGGTGAGGCAACTAGTCTAGGAGAAGGAAAACTCTGAATTCAAACCTGTTAAACTCCACTTAAAAATTGACCTTGTGTCATATCATGCCCGAGTGGAGGGGTTGGGTAAATATATATATGAATGAACTAATGTATTTTTTTTGTGAGTTATTGATATATGCCTGAAATTTGTGTTTTTAGTGTGCTTTTAAATAATCTATAATGCACTGAACCGGGACAATGGCCCAGCGGTTAGAGTGTTCGCCAATGGCCTGGGAGACCTGGGTTCAATCACAGGTCGAGTCATACCAAAGACTTTAAAAATGGAACTTGATACCACCTTGCTTAACACTCAGCATTATAAGGTACGGTTCAAGGATAAAGTGGAGCAATCCAGGGAATGGAGTAGCGCTCTCCCCTACACCTCGGTGTAGTAGCTATCGAAAAGGGAGCCTTCGGGTCACCCTCGACTATGGTCGCTAACTTTACTTAACTTTTAACTTTTATAATGCACTGAAATCAAATCTAAAATTTGGCAAGCACTGCATGCAACATATGGAAGGAAACACTGGACAGCTGTTTCCACTTTATTAGGTCTCATCAGTGTATACTGTGATCTCCCCCTCTGGAGATTGAACCAGTTTTCACAGAATGCAGAGCCACATTACACACAAGTGATGCCAAATTAACTAGTCATGGTAAATGCATGGCGAATTAACCTGATGTGTCATGTACTTACATCCATATTCTTACAGTGGACATGGTAAGCACTACAGCTACGTCTTCCCAAAAGGATTCAGATATGCATCCATGAGGAAATGGACACTTTACATAGAGGAATTATATATTATAAATTGAATTACCTTGACAAGAAAATCAAGCAAACACTGCGTGTGACATATGGACTACTGTTTCGACCTTAATAAGTCTCATCAGCAGTGTATACCATGATCTCCCCCAGTGGAGATCAAACCACAGATATAGCCCTGGAGGTGATCATTTCCTCTGTCAGATTATGGATGTAACTACCTGACACATCATGGTAATTGTGTTACATAGGGCGCAAGTTCAAGTTAGGGCGCAAGTTCACCTTGTGTCTGCGAGCTCCAAAAGTCGATCCTTCTCGTTTGGCGTCTAATTCTCAACTCTAACTTTCTTCAAATCTCACACAAACCTCCGCACGCTTCTGGTGTGTGACGTCACCTGCACCCTGTCACACCGTTTCATTTCGGACTATTATCACATCTGAGTGACACCTCCATCCGCCCGCGCGCGCCCGCGTTAACACCTACCTCAATGTTGCACCTAACTAACCCATGTGCTGAGCCGAGAGGTTCTCAGCCTAACTAAACTCAAAGGCATGAACCGAAATCCCTCGGCTATTATATAACAATTGGCCATGCATTTGGCATGACTAGTTAATTTGGTATTACTTGTGTGTGATGTGAACCAGTAGCTCAGTGTTAGTTTTGACTCTGTATTCTTTGGTTGCTGGTTCAATCTCCAGTGAGGATAGATCATGGTATATACTGCTGATGAGACCTAATAAGGTTGAAACAGCTGTCCAGTGGTTCCATATATTGCATGCAGTGTTTGCCGAATTTTTTGCTCATGGTAATTCAATCTATAATATATAATTCCTCTATATAAAAATAAAAAAATGTAAATGAAATCTAAGTTGATGTATATTTTTATAACTGCAAATAAAAGATATCTTTAACCATATCTCTTCTTTTTCTTTCAGAGCCTTCAACTGTAATGGAAAACTAATGAACTCTTCAGCTGGTCATCAAGTAAAAATAAAAGAAAAAGTAAATTTCTAAATTTCCAAAGGAAAAATAAGCAGACAAACAAAAAATTGTCTTTTGAAATAATTATTTAAATTTATCTCAGCATTATTAATTAGATTTAGAAATAATTCTTCAAGATTCAGCTATAGAATTATTACTAAGAATTATAGCTTTTTTTTTTTTGTTTCATTGACTTGAAATCCTCAGAAACCTGTGAATCATTATTATAATAAATGATCTGAGACTAAAATACTGTAGTGTGTTGTACAATAAGCTCAGAATCTACAAATTAATTTTAAGCTTTTATTTTCTAAGATGGAATCTATGACACTGCCTTGTGAACGTTAGGAAAAACAAGAAATGTTGGTCACAGCTACTCTATCAATTAACCACCAATGGCCACAGACATTCATCCTCACAAAGTGTACATCATACTTTCAGACAACAAGCATTGGCTGCAGACACAGTTTCTAACGAAAACTATGGGTCATACTTTCTGACAACAAGTATTGACCACAGTCATTCTTTTTAACAATTTTGAGTTGAGAAACCATGATCAGTACTGTTGAATATGGAAATATATTATCAAGATAAATAATACTAAGATTCTAAAATTGTCATTTATGGATTGAACAAAAAAAATAACCTTGTTCTTGTGAAATGGGATTATTTAGAATCAATTTATGTACTGATAGAAAAAAACAAGCCATATTAAAATGACTTGTGTCACAATGTTGGGTAAAACAAGTACTTATGTAAAGTGTGTTGATTGAAATTTTCAAATTATTCCCACTTATCAAATCACATGGAAACACATACGGGAGTAAAATCCCATATGTAATGTCTAAATTTAAAGAAACCCACTCGAATAAACATGGAAGATAAGCCTTATTCATGTGAAATATGTGGATCAGCATTTTCATCCAAATCAACTTTGAAAAAACACATACGAACTCACACTGGAGAGAAGCCATATTCATGTGATATATGTGGGTCAGCATATTCACAGAGTTCAAGTTTAAAAATCCACTACCGAACACACACTGGAGAGAAACCATATTCATGTAACGTGTGTGGTTTAGCATTTTCATGGAATTCAAATTTAAAAGCTCATATGCAAATACACACAGGAGAGAAACGATATTCTTGTGATGTATGTGGATCCAAATTTTCTAGGAGTTCTAATTTAAAGATACACTACCGAATACACACAGGAGAAAAGCCATATTCATGCAGTATATGTGAAGTGGCATTTTCCTCAACTTCTTATCTAAAACAACACATGCGAACACACACTGGAAGCAAACCATATTCTTGTGAGGTGTGTGGTTTGGCATTTTCACAAATTACAGATTTAAAGATACACTCCCGAACACACACTGGAGAGAAACCATATAGATGTGAAGTATGTGGTTTGGCGTTTTCATTAGCTTCAGTTTTAAAAGCACATATACGTAAACATACAGGTGAAAAACCCTATTCATGTGAAGTGTGTGGTTCAGCTTTTTCACAATGTTCAACTTTGAAAAGTCATATGAAAACACACACTGGAGAGAAACCATATTCATGTGAAATGTGTGGCTTAGCCTTTTCATGTAGCTCAAATTTAAAGACCCATTACCGAATACACACTGGAGAGAAACCATATTCATGTGAAGTGTGTGGTTCAGCATTTTCTCAGAAATCATCATTAAAAACCCACATGAGAACACACACTGGAGAAAAACCATATGTATGCAAAATATGTAAATTGGCATTTACAACGAGTTCATGGTTAAAAAAGCACATGTTGACACACACTGGTGAAGAACTATATTCTTGTGAAGTGTGTGCTTCATCATTTTCACTAAGTTCACAATTAAAAACCCACATGCAAACACACACTGAGTAAAAAATCTTTAATTTTAACACGGGAATTTCTCAATATTTAGAAAATGTCACATACAATCAAACTGTGAAATAATCATGATTTTCAAGGAGTTCACATTTCTAAAAAATCTAATGATTTTTTTTTAACATGTAAGAAAAAATAAACTGAAGTTCATTGAAATTTTTTTGCCTGTTGAAAATGAAAATAAAAAATTCTTCTCAAATTTTATCTTATTCTCACATGAAAATCAGACAGACTATATTTTATAAGTTTGAGAATTATTTTGTAATTACCCACCTTCCTTGCTACAAGCTGGATGTGACACAAGGTTAATTTATTAGTGGAGTAAAGCTGGTTTGAATTCAGAATTTTCTTTCTTAAACCCAGTCTGCCCTAGTATTTACCTATAACTTGAGGAAGAACAGTTGTATTAATGCCTTTCTCAAAGGCATTAGTGCAAAATGAAACTGACAGCTTTGGCAAGGATTTGAACTCGGATCACCAACTCCATTCCCAATGATGTTAATCATCACTAAATACACCTCCTAAATATGAGAATCAACTGACTTGAAAGACAACTTGCTCAAAACGCTAATTATTTTGTTTCAATGCAATGAAAAAACTATAAAGTAATAAAATTTGTTTCTTCAAATTATGTTTTTCTTCTCTTCCCTCCGGTTTGTGTAAATGTCTTAATACAAATTTTTTATTCAAAGAATACATCACTGCTAGTAGTTTCAAATTTTTTGAATACAATGGACAACTCAAAACTGTCGTTAACTTTAATTGCAAAATTAGAATTACATCTTTATTGTGTATTGGCTATTAAATTTCTTCTGAAAATACTAAACCCAGTCGGCTGGGGCGGTAGAATACATCAACTGCATCTCAGTAGAGGAGTAAGACCCCCCCCACAACGAGTGTCCTGGATATGACGCTAAACAATCTGGTAGAGAGGCTCCAATCTTGGAGCTTTAGAGAATGCAGAGTACCCCTTCATTGCCATTTCTTCCAGGTTCACCCTGACCCATAGTGGTAGCACTTGATAGGTTCCTATATATAGGTCAAATAGAAATGTTTGACATTTAAACTGTGTGCAAACAAATGACTTATGTAAAATTGAGTTGTTAGAAATACAACTGTTTGATCATTTAACTATGTGTAAGCAGATGACTGATGTTTAGTTGAATTGTTTGTGATAAATAGCAATACTTGAAACTATTTAACATTGTAGCACCCTCCCCTACACTTTGGTGTAGTAGCTATCGAAAATGGAACCTTCGGGTCACCCTCGACTAAGGTCACTAACTGTACTTTACTTACTCATTCGTAACACGTTTTTATTTTTATCCTTATTTCATTCATAATACATTATTATTTTTTTCTTCATTTTTTACTTTTTTTATCCTTATTTCATTCATAATACATTATTTTTTTTTTCTTTATTTTTTACTTTTTTTTATTTTTATCCTTATTTCATTCATAATACATTATTATTTTTTTCTTTATTTTTTCCTTTTTTTTATCCTAGTATTCATAACACATTTTCGTTCTTCCTTATTTTCATCCTTATTTTATCCTAGTATTCAAAACACGTTTTTATTTTTATCTTTATTTTATCCTAGTATTCATAACACATTTTTTTTTTTCCTGGGAGTTTTGACATTGGCATAATGGTTAGAGTGTTCGCCAATGGCCCGGGAGACTAGGGTTCAATTCCAGGATAAGTTATACCAAAGACTCAAAAAATGGTACTTGATGTTTCCTTGCTTAACACTCAGCATTCTAAGGTAAGGATCCAGGGTAAGGAGTAGTGTCCTCCGCTACACTTTGGTGTAGTAGCTATCGAAAAGGGAGCCCTTGGGTCACCCTTGATTAAGTTCGCCAACTTTACTTACTTATTGATAACACATTTTCATTTTTTCCTTACTTTTATCCTTATTTTATCCTAGTATCCATAACACGTTTTTATTTTTATCCTTATTTCATGCTAGTATTCATAACACATTTTTATTTTTTCTTTATTTTTTCCTTTTTTATCCTAGTATTCATAACACATTTTTGTTTTTTCTTCATTTTTATCCCTATTTTATCCTAGTATTCATAACACATTTTTCCCCTATAGATTCGTATTTTAAATGACAATACTGTTAATAAATATCTTTATTTCATGTACTATAATTTCATCAAATTTACATTTTATCTTCTTTATGTCAAGTGATATTTGCCAAGGAATCCTTATTTTTAAATTTCATTTTCTATTTAAGAGTTAAAGAAATTAGTATTAATTACCAAATCAGTTGTTAAATTAGTATCCGTTTAAGGCAAATATTATGGCCAGTTATTTCCCATCTCAAAAACAAACCAAATAAGATGAACAGGACATGCGGGACACTGCTGGAGGAGTCAGGTGGCATTCTTTTATGTGTAGTATAGCCGTGATAAATGAATCATGAAGGAAGCAATCATAACCTTTTCTTTATAAAAATATACATCTCTCTTTATTCTTTGAAAAGGGTTGAATCTGGTGTAAGTACAAGAGAGAAGGAGAGATAGAAAGACGAAGACACTCCGAGGACTTGGACACTGCTATATTGACTCATAAGTTTTTACCTGCATTATGCCATATTCCTATTCAGGGCTCCCATTAGGACTTTTTTTGCTTAGCAAAGATGTTCTCAACTAGTCTTTACCAAGAGGCCACTTGGACCCCTGAAGCTATTCTGAGACTCCAAGACTGCTGACTGACAACTTAAGACTGCTGTGGACTGTTGCACCCACTGAGCGGTGCATGACAGCTGCTCTCTGTGACTTACTGAATCTCTTCTGGCTGCAAGATTGAGACTAACCATTACTCTGTGGATACCTGTGTATATATTTCATAATGCCTTCGCATTTCTGGTTCAACTCACATGAGGTGCTTACACCTATGCGTTGCTGCCTTCCTGTTTACACAGGTGCATATATCAATCACTTTGTTTACACAGCTGGAACATCCGGCTCTGTCAAGGGTCAATATGGAATTCTATACATAGATGCACCAATGTTGGCTGATCAGACACAGAGTGTAGTTTGGAAAACCTGCCAATGTACCATAGCCAGATACGGATATTCCTTTGAGTTTAAAGGTTCTTCGAGATAAGGAGAGAGATACACATTCTTTCTATTCTGGCTTTTCCATCTGCACCCCCCCATCTCGTGTGGCGCCCGTAGCGCACAAATTCATCTCACCTCAGCGAGCCCTGAAAGTCGACCCTTCTTGTTTGGTGTCTAATTCTCAACTCTACTAACTGACTTTTTCAAAATCCCCAAAATCCTCCACGTGCTTCCGGTGCGTGATGTCACCTGCACTCTCTAGCCCCGTTTCCCATCTGGGCTATTGTGACATCTCTGAGTGACACATTTGCTCTGCTCATGCGCGTGAACACCTGCATTCATGTTGCACCAAAGTAACCCATGCACTGAGCCGAAAGGTTCTCAGCCTAACTAAACCCAAAGGCATAAAACAAAATCCCTCAGCCATTATATTACGCCAGGAGTGATAAACGATAGGAACAGATAGAGAGAGTCAAGGAAATCCATACTAGCTACCCTACGTGATAATGATTAAGACATCAATCATTATTTCATGTATGTACAAATGAGCTTATCTTGTCTTTACTTCTGTTAGTATGAAATACCAAAGCAACTGTTGAAGTAATTTTATCAAATTTAAAGTTCCTTTATGTGGTTTCTCATTAAAAAATTTGATAAAGAATTACAAAATATTCTAAATGATTAATATTTGGATTTTTTAAAAGATGTTTACCGAATATTTTTACACATTTTAAGTCATTAAACGGGTAGAATCATATATTCTGATATGATTGTTTGAGCAAAAAAACAAATAACTGTTCTATTTTCTTACTCAGGCTGATCTGGAGCCCAATTGGCTGGGGTCGTATAATACATCAACTGCATCTCTGCAGAGGCGTAAGACATCCCCAACATGTGTCCTAGATGTGATACTAAACAATCCTATGGTGAGGCTTCAGTAATGCTGGAGCTTTGGGGAATGTGGAATACCCCTTTATTGTCATCACTCCCATGTCCACTCTGACAAGGAGTGGTAGCACTTGATAGGGTCCTATCTATGGGTCAAATAGAACTGCTTGACATTTAAACTGAGTTCAAACTAATGACTGATGCTAAATTGAATTGTTTGAAATAGAACTGTTCTTTCATTTAACTGTGTGCAAACAAATGACTGATGTTTAATTGAATTGTTAGTGATAAACAGTAATTCTTTAAACCATTTAACTTTGTTGACTTATGCTAAATTGAATCGCTAGAAAAAGAAGTGTTTGATCATTTAACTGTGTGTTTCAACAAAATGTGTTTACAAATCATATATTTGATATATGAGTAAAAACAGGATTTGGCATTAAATAACCAACTATTGTTAATATGCCATAAAACTAATCCAAACCAAGTGATGCATCTGCTTGTCTTATAAGTAAGTAAAGTTGGCGACCGTAGTCGAGGACAACCAGAAGGCTCCCTTTTCAATAGTAGAGGAGGGCGCTACTCCTTTCCTTGGATTGCTCCACTTTACCCTTGATACGTACCTTATATTGCTGAGTGTTAAGCAAGGAAGTATCAAGTACCATTTTTAAAGTTTCTGGTATGACGAGACCGGGGATTAAACCCAAGTCTCCTGGACTATTGGCGTTGTCTAAAAACAAAATAAAAAAAAACCCAAAAACCTGTTGAATAGAATTATTAGTGTTGAATAGCAATACTTGACACCGTACACAAACGAATATAACTTGTCTAAAAAAACAAAAAAAGAGGATGATGAAAATTATTTTCATCTTTCCAGCATTTTATTTTGTTTAAGAATTTCTTTCTTTTCTTTTCTTTTCTTTTTTTTTTTTTTTGATTAAAAAATAACAATACATATACGCACAAAAAGAAAAAAGAAAGGAAAAAAACTTTAGTCTGATTTAAGCATCCCATCGATGGAGTATATTCCAAAATGAAAATCAAACCCAAACTTTTCTTAATTAGTAATTTACAAAGCTCTTTGCTTCGATGTGGCACAAGGCCGAATGAATGGGGCGCCCAATGAGACTCGAACTCGCACGTGTAGGTTTGCTAAACTTTTCTTAATTACCTCCCTTGAATTTCACTCTTTACGCAAATCATTTTCTGATTGCAATCAATAGAAACTATTTTTTGTTTTTTAAAAGAAAGTTCAGCTCTAACCTAGATATTTTTAGTTTATTTAAAATCTTATTTTCATTAATTTTTTTTAAATATTGCATTACTCCAAGAAAAACTGGACAAACGAAAAAATAAGTAAGTAACGTTCCCTTCGTTTCTTTGTTTTTTGTTTTGTTTTTGCTAATTAATTTTCTCAATTGTAACATTAGCAATTTATTTATTTTTTTATAAACAATAAACTCAGCAATAAGGTATGAACTTACATTTCTATTAATTGCTTTTCGTCTTGAATAATCTATATGCCAAAAATATTTCACACCATAAACAGTATTTAGTTTGTGTGTGAGGACTGTAAACTTAAAAAAAGAGCTTTGATAAACACCTCCAAAGGGTTAATTGTGTCAGATTTTGGTGATCCGATTACTCCCGATATATTACACACAGGCCAGAGTATATTATTTTTCATTCTTACATAAAAAGATCTCTCTTTAGTTTTTATGGTAGACCATAAAAAGCGAAAACCGTGTAATATGTAACATGGTTTCTGAGCAGCCGGTTTGACTGCTCCGTCTTTTATTACCAGACAACCACGCTGTCATACTTGTTACCACTGTTTTGTTACAATACCAATAATAGAAGCGGGATCAGATGAAACAATTCTGAAAATATCCCTCTTCCATTTCTTGTGATAGGTTCCCTGAGCCGAAAAAATAAATGAATAAATAAAAAGAAAAAAATTTAAAAAAAGAAAAAAAGGGTCCTATTTTTTAAACCGTACTTATTTTTCTACTGATATCAGCCGATTATTTCTAGATAAGAAGGCGCATGAATTTTTCAATATTTCTATGAGAGACCCTGGGAAAATATTTTCTTAAAAATTAAATTTGTAGAACTGTAAAAAATATTTGTACAGATTGGACATGCAATGCTCCAACACAATTTAAGGAAACGGCAAAATACGGAAAAATACAAATTCTTAAAATGTTAAGAAATGTATGTAAATTTACTCAACATTATTCATGTAACCAGTTCATTAGTTTTGAGGGTAGAGTGTTTGCCAATGGTCCGGGAGACCGGGGTTCAATCCTAGGTCGCGTCATACCAAAGACTTTAAAAATGGTACTTGATATCTCCTTGCTTAACACTCAGCAATATAAGGTACATATTAAGGGTAAAGTGGAGCAAGTGCCCTTCCCTACACCTTGGTGTAGTAGCTATTGAAAAGGAAGCCTTCTGGTCGCCCTCGACTACAGTTGCCAACTTTACTTTTTTTATTCAATTAGTGACACTAGGTCAAAGCCAGTTTCAATTTTTCTTCTTGATGAATTACCTAACCAAGCCTAAAGAACCCTGACTGCCCTATTCATATCTGGATAGAGAACAGAGGAATTCATGACTTTCCCTGGGGCATAAGTATGAAATGAAATCCAAATAGCCATGTCCAGGATTTGTACTTGGGTCGCTTATTCCGTTTCCTACATTGATAACAGTCACACTCAGCAGGGCGGAGATAAGGAACTGGCGATTTCATACTCTAGCTTCCTTTATAGAAGTCCTGGTCACAGTCCCTGTTGGGGAGTGGCTAATGTGCTATACTGCAACATCATTCAGTTGTGTTATTATGTACACTTTTAGACGAATACCATTGGAAAAGTTATGAACTCTCTTATTCCTTTCATGATGAGTTGAATTGTATCCTTACTGTTTGGTTTGGTTTGATTTTATGGCATATCAACCATTGTAGGTTATTTAATGCCATATCCTTTTTATACATCTATATTAAATATATATGATTTGATTTGATTGGGTTTTATGGCATAGCAACCATTGTAGGTTATTTAATGCCAAATCCTTTTTATACATATATATTAAATATATATGATTTGGTTTGGTTTGGTTTTATGGCATAGCAACCATTGTAGGTTATTTAATGCCATATCCTTTTTATACATATATATTAAATATATATGATTTGGTTTGGTTTGGTTTTATGGCATAGCAACCATTGTAGGTTATTTAATGCCAAATCCTTTTTATACATATATATTAAATATATATGATTTGGTTTGGTTTGGTTTTATGGCATAGCAACCATTGTAGGTTATTTAATGCCATATCCTTTTTATACATATATATTAAATATACATGATTTGATTTGATTGGGTTTTATAGGTTATTTAATGCCAAATCCTTTTTATACATATATATTAAATATATATGATTTGGTTTGGTTTGGTTTTATGGCATAGCAACCATTGTAGGTTATTTAATGCCAAATCCTTTTTATACATATATAATAATTATATATGATTTGGTTGGGTTGGGTTTTATGGCATATCAACCATTGTAGGTTATTTAATGCCAAATCCTTTTTATACATATATATTAAATATATATGATTTGGTTTGATTGGGTTTTATAGCATATTGACCATTATAGGTTATTTAATGCCAAATCTTCTTTATACATATATATTAAATATATATGGTTTGGTTGAGTTTTATTGCATATCAACCATTGTAGGTTATATTATACCAAATTCTCTTTGTACATATATATTAAATATATATGATTTTGTTTAATTGGTTTTTATTGCATATCAACCATTATAGGTCATTTAATGCCAAATCCTGTTTATACATGTATATTAAATATATATATTATTTGGTTTGGTTTGGTTTTATGGCATGTCAACTATTGCAGGGTATTTAATGCCAAAGCAATACTGAAACATCAATTGCCAAACCACCCAACTCTAGTCAGTAGATGTACAAACATAAATTGTCAAAAATAATGCATAAAAAGATGTCATCTGTTCAACTCAACATCCTGTTATTTGTTTTGTGTTAGATTATTTTATAATTCATTTGAATTATTAACCTTTTATCATAGTATCTGGAATACTCTTCTGTTACAATATCAAGCTCACTTCTTGTTTTTTATAACTTGCTATCTTCATTACTACCTTTGTGACATCCTTTTGGGTGATATGAAGTCAGACCATCAACAGTTCACTTTGGGAAAATTGGTTAAAATAAAATTTTTCAAGAATTAACACAACTTAAATTGCATTTGATGATTGGTTCATTAGTTCTGTGTATGGCATGTCAGCTCTTGTTAGATAATTTAATGTCAAATGTTTTTTTTTCTGAATTAATAAGTACAGTGTTTGCCAATGGTCCGGGAGACTGAGGTTCAATTCTAAGTCAAGTCATACCAAAGACTCAAAAAATGTTACTTGATCCTGCCTTGCTGAACACTCAGCATTATAAGGTAAGGATGCAGGGTAAAGTGGAGCAATCCAGGGAATAGAGTACTGCCCTTCCCTACACTTGGTGTAGTACCTATTAAAAAAGGAGCCTTCGGGTCACCCTTGACTAAGGTCACCAACTTTGCTTTACTTACTATATGGTTTTAAGTAAGTAATAATATTTATTTGTAAATATTTATGACTTTATGTATCTATTTCTTAATTCAAATAATTTGTACACAATTATATGGTTTTAAATAAAAAATGATTATAATTTGTAAACATTTTATAGCTTTTAAGTAACTATTTCTTTATTGAAATAATTTGTATGCAATTATATGGTTTTAAATAACAAATGATTATAATTTGTAAACATCTTATAGCTATTAAGTAACTATTTCTTTGTTGAAATAATTTGTACACAATTATATGGTTTTAAATTACTAATGATAATCTTTGTAAACATTTATAACTTTGAGTAAATATTCCTAATGCTAATAATTTGTAGGGGTGTCCACATGGTGTAATGGTTAAAGTGATGGACTGCGGAATCGTAGTAAGTGAGTTCAAATTCCAGTCGCGCTATTACATTCACTTTTTGGCAAATACCCTTGAGAAAGGTATGAACCCCCTTATCCTCCCAGCTATGGGTTAAATAGTACCACTACTATTCTTCTAGGAGAATAGCTTTGGCATTAAGTTGCCCACAAAGGTTGTTATGCCATTAAACAAAGAAACCAAACCAAACCTAATAATTTGTACACAGTTCTTTGTTTTTTATTATCACTTTATTTAATATTCCTCCTTATTTGCACGCAATTAAATGGTTTCAAGTATTGCTCTCCAATATTAATAATTTTGAAACAGTTACTACTCCAAGCAGAAATTATGGAATAAGCACACATGGAGATGTTCACTAAGGTTTGTCATTTAGCAGTAAATAAAGTAATAGCAGGTAAGACATAAAACATTATATAATAGCTAAACATTCTCGCTTTATAAAATATTCTTTAGATTATTGGTATAATTTTTTCCCGTGCACAATATGCCACTGCACCAATTACCATGATTCTACCAACTGCAGCAATTGCCCAGTTGACTGGGGCTGTAGAAAACACCAACTGCACCCTTGAAGAGGAGTAAGACTTCCCCAATGAGTGTCCTTGATATGACACTAAACAATTTGATGGTGAGGTTCCAGTGATGCTGGAGTTTCAGGGAATGCTGAACACTCTTTATTGCCATCACTCCCAGATCCACTCTGGCCCAGAGTGGTAGCACCTGATAGGGCCCTATATATGAGTCAAATAGAACTAAACTGCATACTTATGCTAAACTGAATTGTTTGAATTAAAACTGTTTGAATTTGTTTGAATTGAATTTGAATAAACTGAATAGCTTGAAATAAAAATGGTTTTGACAAACTGTGTACTTAGATTTAAACAGCATACTTATGCTAAACTGAATTGTTTGAAATGGAACTGTTTTTGACATTGAAACTGTACTTACACTAAACTGAATTGTTTAATATACAACTGTTTTGACATTTAACTGTGTGAAAACAAAATCTATTCTTTTACTAAACTGAATTGCTTGAAATAGAACTGATTATTTGTATAGGAATTGATTTGGCATTAAATAACCTACAAGGGTTGATATGCCATAAAACCTGAGCAACCAATCAACCAACCACAGCAAGTATCTACCATGATTTGAATTCTTTTGGTCACATGATATACATGCCACAAATTAGTATGTACCAAAATATTGCAAAACTTTTGACTCAGACTAATATATATATATATATATTTTTTTTTTCATCATACAACGTGTGAAAGCACGTGCGATACCCTAGCCTCATCAGCCGCCAACCAGGGTGATAACACAGTTTTGGTAGCTCAAGGCGGTACTGCCACCCCTGGCGCTACCAAGCAGCTTTTGCCACTGGACAGGGTATTAAGAGAATCATATATATATATATATATATATATATACGCCAGATCAATTTAATGCAGAGACTACATTGGACGTTAATCTTCATTTTCTGAGTGCAGTTTGTGATTTAAAAAACGCGTTTACTTTCGGCGGTTGATGTTATTACGCGTTTACAGTAACCGTTTCTTACATAATCACACGGGAAAGGTGATTCCGCATGTATTACCTTCATGCTGAAAACTTTCTCGCTTTTGACCAAATCCAACTTGATGCATATTGCGCCGTGGTCTGAAGATGATAAATATATATATATAGACATTAAGTTATTTATAATTTTGTTTGTCTTATTTATACTGACTCATTGGCCTAGTTGGTAGAGTGTTAGCCATTGGCCTAGGAGACCAAGGTTCAATCCCAGGTTGTTTGCACTCAGCTTAAATATCAAACAGTTCTATTTGACCCATAGGTAGGACCCTATCAGGTACTACTACTCTGAGTCGGATTGAACCTGGGAGCAATGGCAATGACGGGGTACTCTACATTCCGTAAAGCTTCAGCATTACTGGAGCCTCATAATCAGATTGTTTTGTGTCATATCTAAAACACTCATTGGAGGTGGTAGGGTCTTACCCCTCTGCAGAAATGCAGTTGATGTATTCTCCAGCTAACTGGGGTACCAAGGGTTGATATGGCATAACAACCAACTAACTAGAAGGTTGATAACATAATTTTAAATATGACCTGCAATGAACAATATTAGAATTGTGCAAGTTGATTATAAAATGTATAAATATAATATGCTTTTGTTTGTTGGGCAATCTAAAAGTTTCTAAAGTGTTGAGCAGGCAACAAATAGCAATATGTTGCAAACAATTTTTTCAGGTTGGTTTGTTGGTTGTTTAATTTTCAGGCCATTTAACTCTGAATTAAATTTCAAACAATTCGATTTAATATAGGTACAGCTTTGGTTTACAAACAGTTAAGTGTCACAACAGTTCTATTTCAAACAATTCTGTTAAGTATTTGTACACAGTTTAGTTCTATTTAAAAACAGTTGCATTTCAAACAGTTCCATTGAGCATAAGTACAGTTTCAATATCAAAAATAGTTGTATTTCAAACAATTCTGTTTAGCATAAGTACACAGTTTAGTTCTATTTGACCCATAGATAGGACCCTATCAGGTGCTACCACTCCAAGTCAGAGTGGACCAAGGAGTGATGGCAATGAAGGAGTACTTTGTATTCTCCAAAGCTCCAAATTTACTGGAACGTAACCATCAATTTTTTCGTATAATATCCAGGACATTTATTGATGTGTGCGTGTGTGTCTGGGGTCTTACCCCTCTACAGTTTATTCCCTTGTCTGTCCTCTTCAAAATATGTTACTTTTAATTGTCAGGGAATCTGAATGTTTAAAAAGACCTCAAAGATTAATTCCATCATGAAATGTTTTGAAAAATAATCTTTTTAAAACATCTGAATTCCCACAATCGGAAATATAGTAAAATATTTTTTATGTATTTCCTCATCTGATTCGTAGAGTTGTCCTCATGGTGTTCTGGTTAAAACATTGGACTGTGGAATCGTAGTAAGTGAGTTTGAACTCCAGTCATGCTATTACATTCGCTTTCAGAGAAATACCCTTGGGAAAGGTATGAACCCCCTTATCCTCCCAGCTATGGGTCAAATAGTCCTACAGCTGTTCTTCTAGAAGAAAAACTTTGTCATTAAATAATCTATGAAGGTTGATATGCAATTAAATAAAGAAACCAACCCAACCCAAATCATACCAAACATCTGGTTTGCTATTAAAAATGTTATGTTTGAAAGGATATTATTTTTATGCAATAGATTAATTCTAATGAAAATCAGATATGAATGAATTTATTTGCAAGTTATTTCATATCACGGAAATTTATGAATTTAAATGTATTAAACTTTCATTCTCTGAAATCCAAGCTAAGTTGATATCTATTTTTTTTTATTATTGAAAATGAAAGATAAGATCTTTAACTATATCTCTTCTTCTTTCAGAGTTTTCATCCATCCTGGAAAACCTATGAACTTTTCTGCCGGTCATATGTAAATATGCATAGTGAAAACAGGATTGTCAACATGTTGAATATGGAAATATATCATGAAAATATTGATATATCTAAAATATATTTAAAAGTTGTTCTAGTAATATTACAAAAATAATGATATATAAATAGTATATTTTAAAGTTATTGCTTATGAATCACAAATGGAAAATGTTTACATTCTTGTGAAATATGATTATATAAGATTCAAATGCTTACACTATTAATGTATTTACTAAAAAGATACTAAAAATAATATTTATATGTCCTGTGTCACTATGTCAGCAGAAGCAACTTTTCATTTAGAGACTAACCTGCAAACACAAATTAAAGAGAAAATACCGTCATGTAAAATGTGCGGATTAGAATTTTTGAATACTTCCCAATTAACTACTCATATGCAAACACATACTACAGCAAAGTCATTTACATGTAATGTTTGTGGTGCAGCATTTTCAGTGCGTACAAACTTAAAGAAACACATAAGAATTCACACTGGGGAGAAACCATATTCATGTGAAATATGTGGATCAGCATTTTCATGGAGTTCAGCTTTGATAAAACACGTACGAACACACACTGGTGAAAAACCATATTCATGTGAAGTGTGTGGATCAGCTTTTTCCCAGAGTTCAAGTTTGAAAAGTCACATGAAAACACACACTGGAGAGAAACCATATTCATGTGAAGTGTGTGGCTTAGCATTTTCATGGAATTCAAACTTAAAAACACATATGCAAACACACACGGGAAAGAAACCATATTCATGTAAAGTGTGTGGATTTGCATTTTCATGGAATTCACATTTAAAAAATCATCAGCAAACACATACTGGAGAGAAGCCATATTCTTGTAATGTGTGTGGATCAGCATATTCACACAGTTCAAGTTTAAAAATCCATTACCGAACACATACTGGTGAAAAACCTTATTCATGTGAAGTGTGTGGATCAGGATTTTCACGGAGTTCAGATTTAACAAGTCACATGCAAACACACACTGGAGAGAAGCAATATTCATGTGATATGTGTGGATCAAAATTTTCTAGGAGTTCAAATCTAAAAATACACTATCGAATACATACTGGAGAAAAGCCATATTCATGCGATTTATGTGATTTGGCATTTAATTCCAATTCCTATCTGAAAAAACACATGCAAGCACACTCTGGAAAAAAACCATATTCTTGTGAAGTGTGTGGTTTTGCGTTTTCCCAGAGTTCAGGTTTAAAGATGCATTATCGTACACACACTGGAGAAAAACCATATCCATGTGAAGTGTGTGGATCAGCATTTTCACAGGCTTCAGATTTAAAAAAACACATTCGTAAACACACTGCTGAGAAACCATATTCATGTGAAGTGTGTGGATCAGCATTTTCACAGAGTTCATCATTAAAAAGTCATATGAGAACACATACTGGAGAGAAACCATATCCATGTGATGTGTGTGGATCAGCATTTTCATATAGCTCAACTTTAAAAATTCACTACCGAATACATACTGGAGAAAAACCATATTCATGTGAAATATGTGAGTTGGCATTTACGACCAAGTCAGGTTTAAAAAGACACATGCAAACACACACAGGTGAAAAGCCATATTCTTGTGAAGTGTGTGGTTCATCATTTTCACAGAGCTCACATTTAAAAACTCACATGCAAACACACAATGAATAGAAAATTTATTCATATTAAGTGCTGGCACAGTTAGCTGGGGCTGCAGAATACACTGACTGCATTTCTACAGAGGGTAAGACTCCCCCAATGAGTGACCTAGATATGACACCAAATAATCTGATGGTGATTGGTTGGTTGGTTGGTTGGTTTTTATGGCATATCAATCTTAATCTGATGGTGAGGTTCCAGTAGTATTGGAGCTTTGAGGAATGCAGAGAACCCCTTCATTGCCATTACTCCCTGGTTTACTCTAACCTGGTGTGGTAATGACTGGTAGGGTCCTATCTATAGGTCAAATAGAACTAAACTGCATACTTATGCTAAACTGCATTGTTTGAAATAGAAATGGTATGTAACAAATAACTGATGTTTAATTGAATTGTTAATGATTAATAGTAAATAAAATGATTTATATTAGATAGAAATAAGGGCAACCATTTAATTGTGCAAATGTAATAAACTCGGACTCATTTAAAAATGTAATCTACAATATGTGTTTAGAAATCATATATTCTATGTGTATGTAAAAGATTTGGCATTAAATAGCCTACAAGGGTTGATATGCTATAAAGCCCGACCCAACCAAATCATATATATTTGATTTATATGTATAAAGAGGATTTGGCATTAAATAACCTACAAAGGTTGATATGCCATAAAGCCCAACCCAACCAAATCATATATATTTAATATATATGTATAAAGAGAATTTGGCATTAAATAACCTACAAGGGTTGATATGCCATAAAGCCCAACCCAACCAAATCATATATATTTGATTTATATGTATAAAGAGGATTTGGCATTAGATAACCAACAATGTTTGATATGCCATAAAACCCAATTGAACCAAACCAAATCATATATATTTAATATATATGTATAAAGAGGATTTGCCATTAAATAATCCACAATAGTTGATATACCATAAAACCCAACCACACCAAATCATATATATTTAATATATATGTATAAATATGATTTGACATTAAATAACCTACAATAGTTGAGATGCCATAAAAACCCAACCAAACTAAATCCTATATATCAATATATATGTATAAAGAGGATCTGGCATTAAATAACCTACAATGGTTGATATGCCATAAAACCCAATTGAACCAAACCAAATCATATATATTTAATATATATGTATAAAGAGGATTTGGCATTAAATAACCTACAATGGTTGATATGCCACAAAGCCAAATCTTACTAACCAATATTAAGTGCATTTCTCAGCATTTTTAAAAATGTAAAATGTTACATGCAAAATAAATGTTGTTAAATGTTTTTTATAATGCTCAAATTTAAAAGGACGTTGTTATAATCATATGAAATTTTTGATTTACGATCCTAGCAGGTAGAGTGTTTGCCGATGGCCTAGGAAAACAGGGTTCAATCCCAGGTCGAGTCACGTCAAAGACTAAGAAAAATGGTACTTCATATCTCCTTACTTAACACTAAGCATTATAAGGTACGTATCAAGAGTAAAGTGGAACAATCCAGGGAAAAGAGTCGAACCGTCACCTACCCCTTGGTGTAGTAGCTATTGAAAAGGGAGCCTTCAGGTTGGCAAGGAACAATTCCTGTGAGTTGTGTGAATGATAATTTTCATGTGGTTAAATTTTGTAAAATACTTGTGCATATTTAGATAATTCACAAATAAAATTTACATCCAACAAGTAATTTTGTTATAGTTATTTATCTCAAGAGAATGATCGTTTGACTGTAATTGTATGTCAACTTTTCTAGGGTTATTTTATGTCTACAGGTTAGGGATTGCCCAGTCGGTTGGGGGTGGCTGTAGAATACACTGACTGCACCTCTAGAGAGGGGTAAGAACCGCCCCGATGAGTGTCTTGGATATGACTCTAAACAATCAGATGGTGAGGTTCCAGTAATGCTGGAGCTTTGCTGAATGCCATCGTTCCCAGGTCCACTCTGGCCTGGAGTGGTTGCACCTGATAAGGATCCTATCTATGGATTAAATAGAACTAAACAGTGCTTCTTTCACTATACTGATTTTTGCATTTAAACTGCATATTTATGCTAAACTGAATTATTTAAGATAGAATTGTTTTGACATTATAACTGCTTACTTGTGCTAAACTGAATTGCTCAAATTGAACTGTTTTGACATCTGAACTGCGTACTTATGCTAAACTGAATTATCTGAAATAAAACTGTTTTGACATTAAGTCTGTGTATGGCCCAGTCAGCTGGAGCTGTAGAATACACCAACTGCACCTCTGCCGAGGGGTAAGCCCCCCACACACACACACGAGTGTCCTGTATATGACACAACAATCTGATGGTGAGGTTCCAGTAATGCTGGAGCTTTGGGGAATGTGGAGTACCTCTTTATTGCTATCACTCCTAGTTCCACTCTGGCCTGGCGTGGTAGCACCTGATTAGGGTCCTATCGATTGAACTAACGGCATACTTATGGTAAACTGAATAGTTTGACTAAACTGAATTGGTTGAAATAGAAATGTTTTTGACAATTAAACCGTTCTTACATTTAAACTGCATGCTTATGCTAAACTGAATTATTTGAAATGGAACTGGTTTTTGACATTGAAACTGTACTTACACTAAACCGATTTGTTTAATATAGAATTGTTTTGACATGTAACTGTGTGTAAACAAAATCTGTACTTATACTAAACTGAATTAGCTGAATTAGAACTGCTTGACTAAACCGAATAGCTTGAAATAGAAATGTTTTTCACAATTAAACTGTACTTACATTTAAACTGGGTACTTACAATGCTAAATTGAATTGTTTAAAACAACTGTTTTCATAAAAATGGATTTGGCATTAACTTACAAAGATTGATATGCCATAAAACCTCAACATTGTAACCCTAACCTTAGCCTTAAACCTTTGGCCAATCAACTCTGGTGTATTGACTTCCTTACTCCTCCCACACCTCTCATCATCCCTCACAGACTCCCTGCCTTCCTTGAACCTCTTATGCAACTCAAAAACTGATGCTCCATTCATGCAAGATGCTCCAAAAGCAGTCTGAAGCATTCCACACATTTCTGTGGCATTTTTTTCCAAGTTTAAAACACAATTTTATTGCATATCGTTCTTCTAAAGTGTCAGATTGTATTTTTGAAATTCACCAGCTGTGACAATCAGGCTTTAGTAGGGTGTATTCCAATTGCTGCTGTAGTTGTTCATTAGAACCTGAAATCATAAAAATTGGTCAGTCATCTCATAAGATGTATAGCAATAAGATACTGAATTTTCAAGAGTCTATGACAATTTTAAAGGCCTGTACAAAAAAAGTCAGGAAACTTATTGAAGGCACCACTTACATGTATGATAAATCGTTATTTTCTTGGTTTTTGAAAGACGCTATTGCAAGAAAGTATCTTCTTGAAAGCCAAACACAAGGGAGATAATTGTACAAGAGAGTTTTATTTTGCAGACTTTTTACAGCCCGATAGATAAAACTTATAATAAGCTGAATGTATTCTCTGGTACATTGAAAACTATTTAGTGATTTTCATATTATTTTCACGAAGTCTATTAGCCATAAATGGATAGACGTTTGCTTGTTTGTTAGTTTGTTTGTTTGTTTGGGTTTCATGGCATATCAACCTTTGTAGGTTATTTAATGCCAAATCTATTTCTATACAAATAAACACTTCTATTTCAAGGATACTGAATTTTCAAGAGTCTATGACAATTTTAAATGCCTGTACAAAAAAAAAGTCTGGAAACTTATTGAAGGCACCTTGTACAATAATGTATATGAATAATAAATAATTTTAGTCGAAATCCTTGTTTTTCATTACATTTAAAATTATAGTGCATGAACTATTTATGAATTTTGATCCAGTCTTATAAACTACATGCGTTTATCTGTCTAAAAAGTCATAAAACGAACCAATTACAAATTTCTATTAAGTTTTTCTAATATCCTCCGAAATATGAAAAAATATATATACGGTAGAATATATGGCCTTGTTGGTTGGGTTTGGAGTGTTACAACATACAATGAGAAAAAGCTTCATTTAACACAAGACAAACAAGGAACATCTAATAATTAAACAATTTTTATAATGCCAACAAAGACGTCAACTTGGATTTGAATGTTCAAAAGTTCTCCTTTGTGAGTAGTAAATTTTCGAAGTGGTGGAAAGTCAGATATCAAGAAACAGGGTAAAGGAAGAGAATGTTTTTAAAGAGTACTTATTCCTTTTTTCTTTTCTTTTCTTTTCTTTTCTTTCTTTCTTTCTTTTATGGTCAGGTAGTGGAACTAGCAGAGAGGTAGTTTCGGCTCTTAACTCGAGGGTGGACGTCACTTCTCTCCTGGTTATCGCGTCTTCGTTCTTTCTTGTGTCTCCTTTTGTTCTCACTGATTTGGTTCACAGAAAACCTGGGTATTTATCTCTCTCCACCGGCTCCAAATTCGCTACTCCAAAATCCTTCTAATTTTGGCGCGACTGCTTCCCATTGGCTACTTTATTTTTTATTATTTTTCTTTTTTCTGATTTTTAACCGGATGGATGCGTGGAGCCTTATGCGCGGCGACGCGTTTTATACATTTTGTATCTGGCAGCCGACGAGTCAATATCCGGTTGGGAGTTTTACTGTTAATTCCTAAATCCCCACAAATATAATAAACATAAAATGACAAGGTGGCCATACTAAAAGTGGGCAAAATTCCACAATTTTTGCATGAAAACCTATTTATACAAATGGGATAAAACTAACTTTGGGACAAATTAATCCTTTGAAATTTTTGAAAAAGTTTGGCATTTGATGCACCCTAATATATATATGAAAATATACCGAGAATAAAAAAATACAAGGTCTCCAAAGGATTATTTTATTCATTGAAACATCTGCCAAGTTAAATGTTTAGCGGTGGGGTAATATAAAGTTGTGCCTGTGCGAGGCATGTTGAATGCGTCTAATTTATGTTCAACTGGGATTCCTCGTAAAGAATCCATAAATTAGATGGTTCCCTCGTTGAGTGTCCATGTTGCTGCTGCTATTGTTAAAGCCACAGTGAGTTGTCCCACTGGGTGGCTTGTTTAGCTAAAAAGCATCGCTAAGCAGGGACGACCAGAGACACGTCCGTTCTGGTCGCCGTCTCAAGCCGAAGAGAGTGTGTTTGGCCGCTCACCCGTTTTGCTAGCCGGAAATGAAGGTCCGGGCTGAATAGGATATGTCATCCTGATTGGGTGAAATTCAGTGTTGAATTAAATAGCACGCCAAAACAAAATACGAGATTTTCCTCTTCTCTACAAATGTTTTAGTTTTTAGACTATGGGGTCAAGGACACACTGTGTTGCCGTTTGCTATCTGACTCCATTCTAAGGTTATTCTATTTTTAATCCACGTTACCTTGTTGATGTATCTCCTTGAACAAGAAAGACCCAAAAAAGAATTATATGAAAGAAGATAGTAATTGATAGGAGATGAAGACATTTTTATATTTTTCCTTTATTCCTGGGTTCAACAACCATTCAATGTGTGAGGGAATTTTTCCTGAATACAATTGAAATTTTTGAATACCCCAATCAAAGTGTTAAAAATGTGTTAGTCGTTTCTTGGGTATATATGTGTCCTTATTCGGTATTTAAAGCTTTAACAACGTATTCGGTATATAAAGCTTTAACGACGTGTTAGTCGCTTTGGGGAGTTAGTCCAAGTCCAGTATTTTAATTCGTAGTTCGATAGGTCCATTTTGATACTTTTTATATTATGGCATGCTATTAACTGAGACGGCTGCTACTAGTGAAAGGTGAGCCCAACGTGGTGCTTTAATGCGGACATGTAGCCTTCCACTAGCAGCAGGGAGATTTACATGTTGTAACTCCGCCTGTTACTCCTGAAAGAGAATGAGCTTCTTCCTTTTGTCGAGACGGTCCCTTTTCTTTGTGCATGCGTCGCCCCTTTTTCCTGTCAGAGGCCTCTGGGAGTTTCTGCATATTTTAATGATTATCTTAATTCAATTTTAAAAAAATATTTATTCCCTACAAGACCATCCTCAGAGCGTGTGGGCGATTAAATGAAAGAAAAAAGATAAGAAAGTTTTAAATTGTTCAATTTCTGTTGGTAGCATTTTCTTTCAAATTTGGGTGACGCAATTTGCATTTCATAATTTATTGGCAAATATATCTATATTATTAGTCTGCATATGTTAATATTTGTTCTATCAAATTTACATCTATGTGACAATAATACCCTTGACATAGCACTGATACCCTTGGCATAGCACTAATACCCTTGGGAAAGGTATTGTAGAGAAGAGGAAAATCTCGTATTTTGTTTTGGCGCGCAATTTAATTCAACACTGAATTTCACCCAATCAGGATGACTTATCCTATTCAGCCCGGGCCTTCATTTCCGGCTAGCAAAACGGGTGAGCGGCCAAATTCACTCTCTTCAGCTTGAGACGGCGACCAGAACAGACGTGCCTCTGGTCGTCCCTGCTTAGCGATGCCTTTTAGCAAAACAAGCCACCCAGTGTGGACATCTCACTGTGGATTTAACACTAGCAGCAGCAACATGGACACTCAACGAGGGAACCATCTAATTTATGGATTTCTTTCAAGGAATCCCAGTTGAATATAAATTAGACGCATTCAACATGCCTCGCACAGGCACAACTTTGTGTCACCCCAAAATTGGCTATGTCGATCTGAGCGTAATCCCGCTCTCGACACACTAGCTCTGGTTCACATTAATGGAGATAACGCCTACTCTCCCCAATTACCAGACACGAAACTCACGGTGACATCCAAAGTTCAATTCCTACAACTGCAACATGTCTTTCGTCAAAAATGCAAAAAAACACAATCCCTCACACGTCCAACGACACACGCTGCCTTCTTAACTTCTCATAACGCAATTTCGTCTCAATACTAACAAGCTTAAACTCCACGAGTCTTGCAGCAAACAATACTCAAAGCTGCAAATAAAAACTTTCGTTGTTGAGTTTAAAGCAATAGTCTCGTAATTCATTTGTTGCCTTAAAAAATATAGCGTTAAACAAATAACCATTTCACTCACGGCTATAGTATGAATCCAATTATTCTCCCTCCAGCTATGGGTAAATAGTAGGACGGACTAGGTTCTTCGGCCTTGGGGAGGCAACTAGTCTAGGAGAAGGAAAACTCTAAATTCAAACCTGCTAAACTCCGCTTAAAAATTGACCTTGTGTCATATCCTGCCTGAGCGGAGGGGTTGGAAAAAAATGGGAAGTGCCTGGGGTGTAATTGTTACCGTCGCAGGAATTGGACCCGGTGACTCGAGTTCAAATCCTGGACGAGACTGATTGCATTTCACATAGCACTAATACCATTGGGAAAGGTATGAATCCAATTATTCTCCCTCCAGCTATGGGTAAATCGTAGGACAGACTAGGTTCTTCAGCCTTGGTGAGGCAACTAGTCTAGGAGAAGGAAAACTCAGAATTCAAACCTGTCAAAACTCCGCTTAAAAATTGACCTTGTGTCATATCCTGCCCGAGCGGAGGGGTTGGTAAATAGGATCAATGTGACAATGAACGGGAATCCAGTAACAGAAATGTAGGTCCACTGTTTTCTCGCAGAAAGAGAGCCAGACTTTGATGTGTAGGGCTGCGATATAAAAAGAGAAATGACTTACCTCATGGCCGTCTATTTCGACTGGTCGTTAATGACTGTCAGAGATGCTCCGACCCGCTGAAGGGGACCATCTCATAGCCCTTAAAAAGGACCGTAAAAAAAGGTTGGTGAATCTACCACTAGATGTGGCGGTGAGGCGAATGCAACCACGAATAACGTAGGATTCCTTTCGTCGTATGAGCTCCGCAAAGAACGTGCCAACGAGCGTTGAAAAAGGGCTTGTTGATATTACGAAGGTGCTATGATACACAGCCCCAGCTGCATGAATAGGAAATTCTTTTATAAAAAATGGGTGTAGCAATTAAGTACTTTTTTAACCTGCTATAAGCTGACGACGACTATTAATTCCATTTTTATAAAGTTATTTTTGGCCGAAGTGTTTTGTAAATATTGTTAATTTTAATTTATCCTTTATTTTTTTGGCTGTAACGGGATGTCAAGGTTGTAAAAAGGGCTTAGTCATTTCCGGCCGTACCCGGATATAATTATCCTAAGGCGAGCGTGTAATCCGATCTGTTTACGTTTATCGACAGGTCGCAGCAGCATCATGGTTAAAGTATTCGCCAATGGTCCGGGAGACCGTGGTTCAATCCCATGTTGAGTCATACCAAAGACTACAAAAATGGTACTTGGTGCCTCCTTACTTAACATTCAGCATTATAAGGTATGGATCAAGTGAATCAATCCAGGAGGAATAGCGCCCTCCCTTAAACCTTGGTGCAGTAGCTCTTGAAAAGGGAACCTTTAGGTTTCTCTCGACTACAGTCGAGCAATTTATATATATATATATATACATATACTACCCACTGTGGGTTGAGCACTCCAATGAGGAATTTATTGACTACCACTTAAGCTGAAATGCAATAGCTCTTCTCAAGAATTTAGCCAATAACGTATATGTAAAAAGATATACCTAAAAAAATTCCTTCTCTAGCGCAGAGTATGACCATGGCTCTGCGATAAGATATCTAAATCAACTGACGTAAAGTCTGCCAGGTTTTGATCCCAGCTTAGAGCATCTCGCGTGTCTAACTACGCAGAGGAGTTGTGATACAATGAAATAGTCTGTCCGTGGATGACAATATATATATATATATATATATATATATATATATATATATATATATATGAAGATAGCAGAAAAACATAATCCAAATAGGTGAATTTATTATGAGTTAAAGTCGATGTTGAACGTGTCGGTTTCAGTGACCAACATCAGGAGTTGGATATCAGAATAATTCACATAGCGATGGATGCTTGCTGAGATAGCATGAGCAAATGAAAAGTATACATCAAAAAGATACAAATGTGCACATAGCGTTCATTTTCAAATATATTTCCACGTGCCAGACACGTGTTATGATAATATATATAATGTTACATACAAGTATATCAACTATTGATTTTTTGTTTTCTGGATTCATTTCACTAAAATTCATAAACATTGTTCAGTGGTTTTTGTTTATCAATATAAAAATGTTTGTAGATCTAGAAGATTTGTTGGTCAGTTATTTTGTTTAGGTTTTGTTTCGTAAGTTGTGAGTAATTGGGTTTAGCATATCTGACTCTGTAGCAGAAAGAAACTTGTATTTTTGTTTGGCGCGTAATTTAATTTGACCGTTAGAGTCGCCGAACATTTTCACCCAATCAGGCTGACCTGTCCTATTCATCCTGAACCATCTTTCCTAGCAGCACCAAAAAATTGAAGAAATCCCGCGAAACTCTCTCTTCCTCAGAAATCCTCAATGGGAACGGACGTCTTATCGTCTACTCCTGAATAGCAGTTGCAGCATCATATACTATGAGGAGAGCTATCTAGTTTATGGACCCCTTGGGTCTATTCTTCTAGACCAATGGATCCTAGTTAAAAACAAATTAGATGATACACTTTAACAACTTCCTATCTTCTTCCTTCCTACGAGACTCGCAGCATACCAGCGTAAACATCATGCTGCTATTAAAACCTTCATTTAAAACCTAACGACGTCTTCGTTCTTCTCTACCACCTTTATTTTTCATCAACATGTAGCGAGGGGATAACAACCAACGTAATACCAACACTACCAACGTAATACCAACGCAACCAATGTATTACCACCAAAATCAACTTAAACCAAAAACTTAATTATAATAATGTTATCTCCATCGCTATAACTTCGTTGTTTTCTTCATACCCCATTTAATTTTTATTGTTTTGTGATGGTTAGTTTCTATAACACTATAAATTATTTGACAACACGAATGAATAACGAAACTTCTTTTGAAAACACAATAACGAAAGGTTTATTATAGTAGCAGGGGTAAAAGAGTAAGAGTGAGAAAGTGTCCCTTTTGGTGTCGCCGGTTAATATGTTGGTCCTTGAGTTTGTAGAAAGTGTGTGTGAAGCTAGTAGCAGCGTATTCTTCAGCGAAGGGGCTCCAAGTGGTATCCGTAGCAGTGGATGCGAGAGAGGTCTGTCTGGGCTGTTGGCTAGGGTCCTCTTTAAGGTTGTCGACTGACTACCAAAAGACCTAGAAAAAAATAGTTATAGAGGGGAAGAAGGAATCAATGTTCTCTGCCTGGTGATTGGTCAATTAGTGCCCGAATCGCTTGGCAGGGGCACTGATTTGCGAAAGGAAATAGATCTGTGGCTGCTACAAATTCATTGGCATCTTTGTCAGTGAAGTCTGAAAGTTAATTATTAAAGGAAGGAAGGAAGGGGGGAGATGAAGATAGGAGTGTAGAGATTACAAAAACAAAAACAAAATAAATAAAATAAGTTCAAGAATTGCAAAAATTCCCAGATGCTCCTAACAAGAAGTAGGGGCGACGTATGCATGGAAAAGGAACCATCCCTGTGCAAAGGAGAAATTCGATCTCACTTCAGCCTGATCTTTGATACGAGACGGACCTTTTTTCCTCGGCTGCTAATAGACAGTGCATGTGTCCACCCAAACCTCATACTTGGCGTAAGACCGTGTCTCCTCTTGCAGCAGCCTATATAAAAAACACTACTGGACCTCACCGAATTTGGACATATCAACCACCGGAGACAAGTATATTTTAACAATTTATCTGGGAGACGGGACCATTTCCATTTAATTCAAGAAGATTTTCACACCCACAGATTAGTTGTTGAACCCAGAAATAAAGTTGAAATTTAAAAGGTATCTTTGTCTTTTTTCTTCTTTCCTTCAGGAGTTCCTTAGCAACCTTTACAGACAAGAAGAGGCGATAGGATTTACACTCCTATATTTTTAAAACGGCCATGACACAAGAAAATTCTAGAAAATAGGATACTGGTTAACTCGTTCCCGAAACAAAGATGGCGGACGTCGGTAAGCTAATTAGTTTCGAGAACCTATTGGTCAGGAAAATCACGTGATTTGTGCTCACAACTACGACCGCACCTTTGATTTTATCCCGCGCTTTTGGAGCCAATCACAAGATAAATATTAGCCCTATATACTCACGACTTACAATAACTCACTCACTTACATTTTGTCTTCCAGAGACAGCTTGGCTTTGCCAGCTAGTGACACACAGCTCAATACACGCAACATGGGTGCATATATATTCTGCGACTTTTTTCTTTCCTGCTTTGCCTTTTCGGTTGGACTTGTTCCAGTCTTGAACACAGCCACAGAAATTTCGTCAAATCCCGAAAGAAACAAATAACCAACATGGGAGAAAACGCGTGTTCCTAAAATCCATTTATAGTCTACAGAACACTTTTATTTTTGTTTTTATTGCTTTCTTTGAATGTTCTTTTGTCCGCGTCGTTTTCATCGTTTGCTTTTCAATAATGAACCAACATAAATTGTGGGAACAAATTATTCGACAAACAACGACACATGGCCAACGAATTAAGATGCGCGCAAATTCATCTGGCCTCGCCCCGGTCTCAATCTCAACTAACTGACTTTTCTCAAACCTCAGCCCACGCTTCCGGTGCGTGACGTCACTCACTCACATCCCCGGTCACATCCCCAATCTAGGATTTTTATTGTGACATCTCTGAATGACACGTCCGCTCCGTATGCGCGTGAACACCTGCGCTCATGTTTGCACCTAACTAACCCATGCACTGAGCCGAAAGGTTTTCAGCCTAACTAAACCCAAAGGCAAGATATATAAAATGAAATCCCTCGGCCATTATATTACAGTTACAATATGAAAGAGTTAATTTACAGCAAAGTTGCATATATTTTCCCATAAGCGGGCGTCACAATATTAAAAAAAAAATAGGCACCTAGTAACAAAATAAAACAATATAAAACAGTTGCTACAGGATGGGTTTTCACAAACAAAATTAACCCACGAAAATATTAGTACAACAGAGAAAAGAAGGAAAGAAATACGCTTTCTCAAACAGGGTTCTTACAAACAAATTTAACCCACGGGAATTTGTACACAGCAAATTAAACAGTCCACTTGCAGAGTCACTGTAGTTATTGAAAAAACTTCGAGCCCTTGTCTTGTTTTTTTTTTTTCTCTCCGAAATTTTAATTTCTGTTTCTTTCAGTAGACTGCAATGCATGTAGTACTGTCTTCTTTTCTTTCTTCCTGTTACAATCCAGGTTGGAAAACGAGAGTAAAGAGCTGCGTGTTTGAAATGCTCTTTTCTCTTGACTCAGCTCTAACACATAATTTCTCCAAGGCATATGTCGCATGTACTGGGATTAGGGCGAATACGCGAATTCAACATTTCAAAGTTGAATTATAATGTCCAAAGCATATACTTTAGGGTCAGAGCTTTCGTAGCAAGCAGCTACTCTCAGTGACTGTTGTGAAGTAGAAAAAAAAATTCAATTTTTCTAAGTTGAATTTTAGCTAGAGCCACAGTAGGCACGTCCACTCTCCATTGTACCGAGAAACAAAAAGAGGAAGCAGACGACACCTGCCCAACGTGTTCGACCGGCATTCGGAGTCAGCCACCGGACTTTTTCCCTCGGCGTATTTTCGTAACAAATTACGAAGCAAGGTTTTTTGCGAGAGATTAAAAAAGGCATTCAATCTAAAAAAAAACCCAAACAAAACAAAAAGGATGCGAACAAAATAATAATAAAAACAATGCAATAAATTTCCTATATTATTAACCCTGGCAAATGAAATTATCAAATGTTTTTTCAAATTTGTTATAAATTGAGAAGTTTTTATTTTATGAAAGAAAACTTTTTTAAAAAGTTTTTATAAAAATTATGAAAATTAAAAAAAGCAGGAAAAAAAAGTTTGTAGAATTGACGATTCTACTGAAAGAGAGGAAAAATCAAATCTTGATAAAAAGCAAAAAAGTCACAGAAAAAAAAGAACAAATCTTGAACCAAGTGTTTTTTTTGTTTTTGTTAAATCTTTTACGTCTCACTTAAATTAAAAACAAATTTCCCTATAAAACTCAATCCTAACGCTTACTGGTTACCACAAATCAGCTGTAGTAATTTACGAAGCTTTTTTCTTCGATGTAGCACAAGGCCAAATGAATGGGGCACCTAATGAGACTCGAACTCACTCGTGACCACAAATCAGCTGTAACTTTTCCAGCCACAGAAAAATCAAATTTTGCCAATTTACATTGTTTAATTATCTCCCTTGATTTGCGCTCTTTACACAAATCATTTTTTGGTTGCTATTGTCAATATTTTTTGTTTTTAAAAAAAAAGTTCGGCTCTAACCCGAAATATCTTGTTTATTTAATTTCTTTTTTTTTTTTTTGTTTCTCTATTTTTCTTCAATGTTGAATTACCTCAAAGGAAACACAAGCTAAAGAGAATAAAAAGAAGTAAGTATAAAATGTCATCTTTTTCCTTTGTTTTTATTTTTCTTTACAAATAGTTCGTTTTTATTTTTCACAAGTAACAGTAATAATTTAAGTATTCATAAACAAATTACTAAACAATAATATAAGACTTCTTTCAATTATATCTAGTGTCTTATGTGATGGATATTTCGTATTCCGAAAATATTCATGATTATTTATTGTATGTTTAAAAGCAATATAATTTTAAAGATTTCGAAAAAATATTCATGTCAAATGTGAGAAATCATATATTATTCAACCTTCCTCACCTTTCTGGGAAGGTTAAATCTGATAGAAACACCATCAAGAATATAGTTTTTTTTTTACTATTTTACATAAGAGATCATCTTTTGTTTCTTACGGTAGCTCACAAAGAGCAAAAATTGATATAGCCTTGTTTTGTAGCTCTCGTCATTTGTCACCAGACTGTCGTCTTCTTTTTTTTTATCATTTCTTGTTCCATTCTTTCGTTCTTCCAGCATTAAAATAGGTCAAAGAATTCCTGAAAAGTATTTCTTCTTTTGATTGTTTTGCTGAGAAAACACATCCGTTCTAGTTTTCTTTAGAAAGTTAGTTAAACTGAATTAACCAAGTTCGAGTTAAAAATTGATTTAGGTAAGAATCTAAATATTTTCTATTAAAAGAAATTTTTCAGCAAATTTTAATATGGAAGAGAATGACACCAAAGCCAAATTTAGTATGGATAATGTTTTTAAGGGGCTTTAGTGTGTAATTTTTAACGGTAAGTTCCGCGGCTTTCTAGTTTGGATACTGATTCAAAAAGATAACACTGACAATGAAGTTTTTAAAAAAGAACTTTATACAAAAGAAACAAGAAAGGTATAGAAAATGTGTTGCAAAATTTTTTGAAATTTACGGGAATTTATATGAGAGAGAAAGAGAGAGAGTGTCCACAAAACAAAGTTTTTTGAATTTGAGTATTTTCTTTTCTTTTTAGTTTTTGTCCAATTGGGATTGAAGCCCGGTCTCCTGGACCATTGGCGAACACTTTACTTATTAGGCTGAACATTGGCATGATGGTTAGAGTGTTCGCTAATGGTCTGGGAGACCTGGGTTCAATCCCAGGTCAAGTCATACCAAAGACTCAAAAATTGGTACTTGATGCCTCCTTGCTTTATACATAGCATCATAAGGTACAGATCAAGGGTAAAGTGGAGAAATCCAGGGAAAGGAGTAGTGCCCTCCCCTACACCTTGGTGTAGTAGCTATTGAAAAGAGAGCCATCTGAAAAACCTTGGATTAGAAGGCAGAATGCCGATATTTATCCAAAACTTCCTTCAAGATAGACCATTTAGAGCAAGAATGGAAGCGGTTTTCTCTGAAGAAAAATAACAAGAAATGGGTGTACCTTAAGGCAGTGTATTGTCTGTCACACTGTTCAATATAAAAATTAATAGTATTGTGGAAAACATTAATGGCGGAACCAATTCTGCTTTGTATGTGGATGGCTTCCTGATCTGCTACAGAGCAAGAAACATGAACCACATAGAAAGACAACTTCAAATATGCCTTGATAAGCTCCACAAATGGGCCATTGAGAATGGATTAAGATTTGCAAAAGAAAAAACGAAATGTGTCCACTTGTATAACCAACCTAAGGTCCACCTAGATCCAGTACTAAAAATTGACCACACTGAAATACCAATTGTTGACCACTACAAATATGTAGGAATAATTTTTGACCACAAACTCTCCTTCATTCCACATATTAAATACTTGAGAACAAAATGTAACAAAACTATACAATTACTTTGAACTATAGCACACACTAACTGGGGAGGAAGCAAAGAAACATTATTAAAATTATATCGCTCATTAATCAGATCAAAACTCAATGATGGCTGCTTTATATATGGGGCATCCAGAAAGACATACTTGAAGGAACTACATACAATATACCACCAAGGACTTAGACTAGCCCTTGGAGCATATATCACTTCTCCTGTTGAAAGCCAATACACAGAAGCAGATAAACCACCTCTTATATTAAGATGTGAAAAACTGGCTCTTCAATATTCCACAAAGCTGAAATCTTGCCCATTCAATCCAGCTTATGACTGCACCTTCAACCTGAAATACAAGCAACATTTTGAAAGAAAAGAAAAAACAATAAAACCTTTTGGCCTTCGGATGAAGTCGACCCTACCAGAATAAAAAATACCGCTAAATATACATGAAAGCACTTTACCACAAATACCACCCTGGATCGTTAAAACTCCCAAAGTGATTCTCAAACTGAATGAACTTTCCAAAACTAATTATTCTCCAACACCATCCTGACCACCTCTATGTCTTTACATATGGCTCCAAAGACAACAATAAAACTATGTATGCAGCTGTTTGAAACAAAAAAATTCTTAAGAAAGCTCTTCCAATGGAAAGCTCTATGTTCACAGCAGAAGCCCATGCAATAGACCTAGCTCTCAACATCAAAATCCAGGATTCCATATTCTAACCTGAAACCAACAATTAATAAATTCCTTCTCACAAAATGGCAACAATGATGGAGCAATAACATCCACAATAAACTCTTCCAAATTCAGCCCACCTTGGGAGAAGGGAGACCAGCTTTGAGAAAATCAAGAAGAGAACAAGTTGTTATATCCCGATTGTGCATTGTTCATACAAGGCTTACTCACTCTTTCATACTGAAACAGGAACCACAACCACAGTGTTTGACCTGTCAGACAACTTGCACAGTTAAACACATTCTTATAGAATGCAGAGTTTTCGCTGTCATCAGAAAGCGATTTTTCAAAGTGAATAATTTAACCAATCTGTTCAAGAATGTCAAAATAGATGACGTTCTGTCCTTCTTGAGAGAGACAGGGTTGTACCAAAAATATGACGAATTAAAACTGGTTAATCATGTGCAAACAAATGAAATCCTGCTTATCAATAATTTTACCTACTAAGTATTTGTTTAGAAATCTTTGGCTGAATATACATACATATAAACAGAATTTGGCGTTAAATAACCTACAAAGGTTAATATGCTATAAAACCCAACCAACCAACCAATTCAGGTCAGAGTAGACCTGGGAGTAATGGCAATAAAAGGATACTTTACACTCCATTGAGTTCCAGATTTTGAGGCTTACCATCTGATAAAGTTTAGTGTCCTACCCAGAACATTCCTTTTCTTTGGTGTGAGTGGGGGTCTTACCCCTCTGCAGGGGGCCTATTCTAAGCACCACTTCCAAGGTGGATATTTTTTAATATCTTTTTTTTGCTGATTTCATGTCTGTATTATATAAGATGTTCAGGTATTCTCATAAATTTCAACTGAATATAAATGTTGAATTGCAAAAAATACTGCAATAATATGTTTTGTTTATTAATGTAATTTTTTGTAAGTTGGAAATTATGTACTCAAACTTTAATTTTTATTGCAAATAATGGACTGACATGTTTACTTTAACTATAGTTTTTCTTCTTTCACAGGTTTCAAATATGTTGGAAGACACCATTAAGCTCCTCTTATGGCAATATTCAAATATTTTGCTGAGAAACTTTGAGTTTAAATTCAAAATATAGAAATATCTAAGATAATATTAAAAAGTTTGTAAATTTGGTATTTACAGACTAAAAAGTTGATACTATCGACTGCCAAAAACTGTGTTCTTGTCCCATGTGACAACTTTCTATTTTTAGTTGTTATGCAATGAAAAACATATCTTGAAAGAAACTAAAGACTTTATTTATGTACAGAGTCAATATGGCAATTAAAAGCAGATTTATATGATGCACATGCAAATATTTCTTTGAAAGGTGTGGATTATAATTTTCTTGGAGTTCACATGCAAACACAATGGAGAGAAACTGTATTCGGGAGAAATGTGTGAATCCTCATTTTCAAGGAGTTGAAATTTAAAAATTCTTGTGAAGTGTGTAGATTGGCATTTTTACTGATTTTAGATTTAAAATGCACTACCAAACACACACTGGAGAGAAACCATATTCATGTGAAGTGTGTGGATCAGCATTTTCACAGAGTTTACAATTAAAAGTTCATATGCAAAAACATACTGGAGCAAAACCATATTCTTGTGAAGTCTGTGGATTTGCATTTTCATTGCATTCAAATTTAAAATGTCATATGCAGACACACACAGGAGAGAAGCCATATTCTTGTGATCTATGTGGATTAGCATTTCCATGGAATTCACATCTAAAAATTCATTACAGAACACACACAGGAGAGAAACCATATTCATGTGAAATATGTCATTTCAAATTTTCATCCAGTTCTGCTTTACAAAAACACATACGAACACACACTGGAGAGAAACCATATTCTTGTGAAGTGTGTGGATTGTCATTTTCACAGAGTTCAGATCTGAAAATTCACTATCGAACACACACTGGAGAGAAACCATATTCATGTGAAATATGTCGATTTGCATTTTCATCCAGTTCTGCTTTAAAAAAACACATAAGAACACACCCTGGAGAAAAAGCATATACATGTGAAGTGTGTGGATCAGCATTTTCACAAAGTTCACATTTAAAAAGTCACATGCAAACGCACACGGGAGAGAAGCCATATTCATGTGACATGTGTGAATCAGCATTTTCACGGAGTTCAAATTTAAAAAGGCATATTCAAACGCATACTAAAAAGAAACAATATTCTTGTGAAGTGTGTGGCTTATCATTTTCACGGCGTTCAGATTTTAAAATACATTATAGAACCCACTAGCAATTACAACTCTTTGATCATAGACCAGAGAATATGGTTGTCTAAATAAAAGGTTACAGTTCTGTTTGATTTATACTTATAGGATAAGACAGTAAAAATATCTTACAAGAGGTGACAGGGAAATTCTGATTTAGCTTTTCAGTTTATGCCTTCATGAATGAAGACTGAAATTACTTTGCCATCAGGAATGAATGAACATAGAAGTCTTTTGAAAAAGGTTCTTTCTTTCTGTCCAGAAAGTCAGAATAAGTTTTATTCAGCTGGCAATGAAAATATGTTGGTTGGTTGCTTATTTGAGTTTTATGGCATATCAACCTTTGTTGGTTATTTAATGCTAAATCCATTTTTATACAAATAACTAGTTTTATCTCAAACAATTCAGTTTAGCATGAATACACAGTTTGTCAAGAACATCTCTATTTCAAGCTATTCAGTTTAGTGAAACAGTTCTTATTAAAACAACGCAGTTTAGTATAAGTATAGTTTTTGTTTACACACTGTTATATGTGAGAACAGTTCCATTTCAAACAATTCAGTTTAGCATACAAAAACAGTTCCATTTCAAACAATTCAGTTTAGCATTGGTACATAGTTTGAAATAGAAATTTCTTTGACAATTAAACTGTGTACTAAGGCTAAAATGAATTGTTTGAAATAGAGCTATTTGCATAAAAATGGATTTGGCCTTAAATAAACTGAAAAGTTTGAAATGCCATAAAACCCAACCAACCAACAGTTTAGAGAGGAAACATCTTTTCCTGAACTTATATATCTCACAATAAAATTTCTGAAAAATGACTTGCTTCATATTTTAAAAGAATTGACTGTCCTGAAGTAGCTAGGTATCTCCAGTAGATAGTGTCAAGTCCTTATACTAAACTGAATTAGTTGAATTAGAACTGTTTGAATAAACTGAATTGGTTGAAATAGAACTGTTTTTGACAACTAAACTGTCTACTCATGCTAAACTGAATTGTTTGAAATAGAACTGTTTATTTGTATAAAAATGGATTTGGTGTTAAATAACCTACAAAGGTTGATATGCCTTAAAACCCAATCAACCAACAGTCTAGAGAGGAAACATCTTTTCCTGAACTTATATATTTCACAATAAAATGCATATACCTACAGAGAATGATGTTTCTTTTGTGTAAATTGTTTTGCAGCTTCCTAAAAATTTAAGTTGAAATCTGAAAATTTATTTGTAAACAGACACACAAGAGAAACACTACCTAGATGAGTTAATAGTTATCCAAAATTTTCTCTGGCCTCATCAGCTGGGGCTGTAGAATTCACCAACTGTATCTCTACAGAGGGCTAAGACTCCCTGAACAAGTGTCCTGTGGTCCAGTCGGCTGGGTCTATAGAATTCACCGACTGCATCTTTACAGATGGGTAAGACTTCCCCAATGAGTGTCCTGTGGCCCAGTTGGCTTGGGCTGTAGGATACACCAACTGCACCTCTGCAAAAAAATAAGATTCCTGCAACAAGTGTCCTAGATATGACACTAAACAATCTGATGTTGAGGCTCCAGTAGTTCTGGAGCTTTGAGGAATGTAGCATACCCGTTCATTGCTATTGCACCCAGGTCCTCTCTGGCCTGGAGTGGTAGCACCTGATAGGGTCCTATCTATGGGTCAAATAGAACTAAACAGTGTACATATGCTAAACTGAACTGTTTTGACATTTAAACTGTGGACTTATGTTAAACTAAATTGTTTGAAATAGAACTGTTTTAACATTTAAATTGTGTACTTATGCTAAACTGAATAATTTGAAAACAGTTTAAATAGTAGTGTTGTATTTTGGCCTTACACCCGGCCAAAAATGCCATTCCAAGGTGATGCACAGGAAGGAAGTGACATATTCTAATGGCAGTTATGAGAGGAAATTGCATGGGTGGAAATTGGCTGATGAAATGGGACGAGGTAAAAAATTCCCATGGTACACTCATAGACTGACGCACCGGAAGAGAGTTACCTCTGAACTGCATGACAGTTATTTCCGCTTAATGACGATCACACATGCGATTCCAAAGATCGAGTAGGTGACTGAGTGGGCGTTGGACTATTATATAACTCAGTCAAGACAGAAGTTCCAGATAGAGATTGGACAGAGTTATAGACAAGATGTGGTAGGGAAAGCCACACCAGGCCGAAGGGGCTTGGGGCCCCCGATTGAGTTGGGGTCCAGAGAAGTTGCTGATAAGATGCAGTAAAGAAAGCCATCACCCAGCAGAGTGGGCCCCAGGGCCTCCAGTTGAGCATCAGGTGAACGAGAAAGACAACGCTGACGGCCATAAGATGAGGGGTCAAAATATTGCAAACAGGTCTCCAACTCCCTCTCACAGTAAAACATTGAGTAACCCTTTTCGAACCCTTACAATAAAATGAGAGGTACATATATTTATAAAGAAGTCTTCCTGCGTCTTTATTATTGTGTCATTGTGATATTGCATATGGGAATATAACAGTAGTAAACTGTGAACTTATGCTAAACTGAATTGTTTGAAATAGAACTGTTTATATGTATAAAAATGTATTTGGCATGAAATAATCTACAATGGTTGATATGCCATAAAGCCAAACCAAACCAAATTATTCTCATTCTAATATAATACAAAAAGCGTGAATAATTATTACCTCCCCTTCTTCATGATAAATCTGTGGGTTAGTATTTCAAGGAAATCATCTTGAATGTTCAAAATTCAAAAAAAAAAAACCAGTCAACTCTCTTAAACGGATGCAAAAATGTCTTATTCAGACTGTCTTCACTACAGCTGTCTGATGTAAAGATAAGAGAGAGAGAGAGGAAAACCTTGTAAGGGTATATAAGTGAATCACCCACCACCCTGTCTCTCACCAACCTGCATCAACGTCTAATCCAACTTCTTCTGGGCTTCAAAACTCAACTGACTCAATATTCAAATTATCTAATTTTTTTATATATATTTTAAGATTAAATATTTCATCATGATCATCAAATGTGTCTAACTTTTATTATGTTTTATTTAATTTCTATCAAACTTATGACACAACATGAATCCATTTTATTTACATTTGGGTTTCCAGAGGCCATGACATTATTTTGACAGGAGCTGATATCTTGGTTGACACCTGTGTACATGTATAACTTTTCCAATTTGACTTACACATCCACTCATAATGTAGTGTTTTGACCTTTGACCCGGCCCAAAATGCCATTCAGGGTCATGCACTGGAAGGAAGTGACACATTCTAGTGGCAGTTATGAGAGGAAATCGCATGGGTGGAAATTGGCTGATGAAATGGGATGAGCTAAAAAATCCCATGATACTCTCATAGACTGATGCACCGGAAGAGAGTGACCTCTGAACTGCATGACAGTTATTTCCGCTTGATGACGATTAAACATGCGATTTCAAAGATCGAGTGGGCGATCAAGTGGGCGTTGAACTATTATATAGCTCAGTCAAGACAGAAGTCAAGCCAATTGGGTTCGGGTCTCAGTTCCAGCCAGTGGAAGATGAGATGTGGTAGGGAAAGCCACACCAGGCCGAAGGGGCTTGGGGCCCTGATGAGTTGGGGTCCAGAGAAGTTGCTGATAAGATGCAGTAAAGAAAGCCAGCACCCAGCAGAGTGGACCCCAGCATCAGGAGAACAAGAAAGACACAACGTTGACGGTCATAACAATGGGGTCAAAATATTACAGTTTCTGTTCGGTCTCCAGCTCCTCTCACATGCAAACCTTGAGTAACCCTTTTGTACCGTGGGGGTGTCCTCGTGGTGTGATGGTTAAAGTGATGGACTGCGGAATCGTAGTAAGCGAGTTTGTACTCCAGTCGCGCTATTACGTTCACTTTCAGGCAAATACCCTTAGGAAAGGTATGAACCCCCTTATCCTCCCAGCTATGGGTTAAATAGTACCACAACTGTTCTTCTAGGAGAATAGCTTTGGCATTAAATAACCTACAAAGGTTGATATGCCATTAAACAAAGAAACCAAACCAAACCTTTTGTACCCTTACAAGTAAAGTGAGAGGTATATATTTTTCTAAAGAAGTCTTCCTGCGTCTGTTTATTTATTGTGTTGTTATGATGCTGTAGATGAACATATAACAATAAATTTCTAACCAATCAACAATCTTACCAAATTGAATTATGAAATAATTAATATAACCTATTATCAATAAGATAATAAATATAACTAATTATCACCCTAATTATCTTATAGAAATACATGCCTTTTTAAAAAATCACAGTCAAGCTTATAAAGAAGTAAAAAAATTTTCAAGTATGTGGATCAATGTTTTTAAAGGGATTTTATCTAGAAAGTTATGTGCAAACACCAAGAATCTAGGCCAAGTTTGTTTTTTTTATCATTGTTCTAAAAAACAATTTCACCTGTTTTGGAAACAATTTTAAACTGTCCTGACTTTAATATCTTTATTTAAATTTGATATCTTGTTATCAGTAGAATAATAAGTAAGTTAAAAAGTAAAGTTGGCTATTGTAGTCGAAGGTGACCCAAAGGCTCTCTTTTTGATAGCTACAACACTAAGGTGTTGGGGAGGGCACTACTCCTTTCCCTGGATTGCTCCACTTTACCCTTAATCTATATCTTATGATGCTGAGTGTTAAGCAAGGAGGTATCACGTACCATTTTTTAGTCTTTGGTATGACTTGACCTGGGATTGAACCCAAGTTTCCCAGGCCATTGGTGAACACTCTAACCATAAAAACACTATTTAAAGCATTTAGGAAATAAATTATATTTATTTTGGTCTATTTAGTCTTGAAATTGTTGTCTCTGTGGCTTCTTTTTTTGTTTAAGAAACAATGAAACAATTTAAACAAGGAATTTTTTTTAATTTACTAAGAAAAAAAAAAGATAATTTTTAACTTCTGAGAAATAAAGGCAAATTTTCTAGTCTTTGAAGAAATTTCAAAACTATTTTTAGTTAATGATAAAGAAAACTACAAAGTGTAAGAAATGAAATGAAACCTAATTATTGTGGATTGTATTAGAGTTCATGTCAAAACTTGACAACAATAGAAAACAAAATAAAATTTGTTTTTTTAGTCCAAATCATAATAAAGATGAAAAAAAAAAACACTGAACAAAACAATGAAACTTTTATTTCTTTATCCATTAATATGACTTTTTTTTACAGATTTAGACAAATTAAAAAAATTACCCCAAAAGGATGTAAAAATCAACAGAAAATTTTTTATCCTTTCATAGTTACACTCATATTGATTTTTAAGAAATTGACTATCCTGAAGGTAGCTAGGTATCTCCTCTTTGTACATATATATGAAATATATATGATTTGGTTTGGTTGGGTTTTATAGCATATCAAGTATTGTAGGTTTTTTAATGCCAAATCTTTATACATATATATGAAATATATATGATTTGGTTTGGTTGGGTTTTATAGCATCTCAAGTATTGTAGGTTTTTTAATGCCAAATCTTTATACATATATATGAAATATATATGATTTGGTTTGGTTGGGTTTTATAGCATATCAAGTATTGTAGGTTTTTTAATGCCAAATCTTTATACATATATATGAAATATATATGATTTGGTTTGGTTGGGTTTTATAGCATATCAAGTATTGTAGGTTTTTTAATGCCAAATCTTTATACATATATATGAAATATATATGATTTGGCTTGGTTGGGTTTTATAGCATATCAAGTATTGTAGGTTTTTTAATGCCAAATCTTTATACATATATATTAAATATATATGATTTGGTTGGGTTTTTTGGCATATCAGTCATTATAGGTTTTTTAATGCTAAATTCTCTTTATACATATATTTTTAAAAATTTTTTTAAATCATGCAATGTGTGAAAACATGTGCAATACCATGTCCCCATCAGCTGCCAACTAGGGGGGATAACACAGTTTTGGTAGCTCAAGGTGGTACTGCCACTCCTGGCACTACCAGGCAACTTTTGCCACCGGACAAGGTATTAAGAGAATTATATATATATATATATATATATTTTTATATATATATACACCAGATCAATTAAGAGCAGAGACTACATTGGTTGTTAATCTTCATTTTCAGTGTGCAGTTTGTAATTTTAAAAAAACAACAAAAAAACGCATTTACTTTCGGCAGTTGATTAAATATATATGATTTGGTTTGGTTGGGTTTTATGGCATATCAACTATTGTAGATTATTTGATGCTAAATCCTCTTTATACATATATATTAAATATATATGATTTCGTTTGGTTAGGTTTTATCGTGTATCAACTATTGTAGATTATTTAATGGCAAATCCTCTTTATACATATATATTAAATATACGATTTATAAACATTTTTTTAATGCTCTTTTTTGCACACAGGTAAATGGTTGCAAGTATTGCTATATAACAGTCACAATGTAACATTTGTCATTTGTTGCTAATTTAAAAATTCAATTGCCTACAAACTGAGAACTAATTTGTTAACACCCTAGTATTGCTATTGTTTCTACACTGTTAAATGTTTTCAGTTATTGTTAAATGACACTTTTAATTCTATTCAATATTAATCATTTGTTAGCACACACTGGAGTGATTACAAGTATTGCTATTTTACACTAATTATTTTAATAAACACAGTCAAATTATTCAAATTATTGCTATGTACAGGGCGGAATGATAAAATTGTCGCCCAAGAAAAGACGACATGACTCCATTTCCATTTAATAAAACTGGTTTTCTTTTTTTGTTGCAGACCATCTACTAGTTGGCCAGTTGTGTACAAATCCCAAGAGCGATAGGAGCCTTTTATCATGTCTGAAAGTGACACAATGTTCAATGAGTGAAATCGGAGATGCAACTCACGCTCTCTAAGTTATGACAACAGGACACCCTCAAAATGCAAATCTGGATGGTTCAACACTTGAGTGCACAGCTCAACACATTGGACAACCCTTTGGAGGTGGTGGAGCGGAAGGCCACATCATGCTACCTCGCATCTTCGAAGTCAGCTTAAAAGTCAACACCAAAGTGTACCTGGATATGCTGAAGAGTGTGGTAATCCCCTGGTGCAGCCAGGTGGCCGGTAGCAGACATTGGGTGTGGCAGCAAGACTCAGCACAGGCCCACCAGTCCAAAGAGACCCAGGCCTGGCTTGTACAACTTTGTACCCTTCTCTCACTGGCCCTCCTCCTCCCCCGACCTGAACCTGCTGGACTACTTCATTTGATCATATGTCAAGAACATCTCCGACATGACCTCCCACAACAGCAAAGCCAGCCTGATCACTGCCATATGCCGAATATTCGCCAAGCTCCTGTTGGCGCTTGTGGAAAAGGCATGTTCCCAGTTCCGGATCCGTATTGAGGCGGTGATTGTGGCTGAAGGCGGCTACATTGAATAGATGTCAGCTCTACTACATAATCAAGTTACCTGAATTGATTTTCTCAATAAAAGCTTTAAAATAAAGCTGTAGTGTTGTTAGAATGACAATTTTATCGTTCCACCCTGTATCACTAACAATTCAATTAAACCTAAGGCATTTGTTAAAACAGAGTTAAATGATCAAAGAGTTATATTTCTAAAAATTCATTTTAACATCAATTTTTTGTTTGCACACAACTTAAATTTCAAACAGTTTTATTTGAACCATAGATAGGACTCTATCAAGTTCTTCCACTCCAGGTTAGAGTGGACCTGGGAGCAATGGCAATGAAGTGGGACTGCACATTACCCAAATTTCCACCATTACTGAAGCCTTGTTTAATGTCATATCAGGGCATTTATTGGGATGGTCTTATGGCTCTGCAGAGATGTATTCGGTATATTCTACAGCTCCAATGAACAGGGATTGTCTATTGTGGATATAAGGTTTCCAACTATCTATCTAGTAAAACTTCTTAATGGAATTTGGATGGGTGTATGTCTCTGCAGAGGTACAGTCGATGTATTCTACAGCTCCAGTGAACAGAGTTATGAAGTGAAGAGGGATTGTCTTTTACGGATATAAGGTTTCCAACCGTGTATATAGTAAACTTTCTAAATGGAATTTGGGATGGTTATATGTCTCTGCAGAGATACAGTCAGTGTATTCTACAGCTCCAGTGAACAGAGTTATGAAGTGAAGAGGGATTGTCTATTACAGATATAAGGTTTCCAACCGTGTATATAGTAAACTTTCTAAATGGAATTTGGGATGGTTATATGTCTCTGCAGAGATACAGTCAGTGTATTCTACAGCTCCAGTGAACAGGGTTATGAAGTGAAGAGGGATTATCTATTGTGGATATAATGTTTCCAATTGTGTATATAGTAAACCTTCTAAGTGAAATTTGGGATGGTTGTATGTCTCTGCAGAGATACAGTCAGTGTATTCTACAGCTCCAGTGAACAGAGTTATGAAGTGAAGAGGGATTGTCTATTACAGATATAAGGTTTCCAACCATGTATATAGTAAACTTTCTAAATGGAATTTACAAAACTTCTCTTTCAGAACATGATAGATCATCTGGTTCTATCAGGCTCAGTCTATTATAAGTAGATCATGAGCATGAATCTTTTTGAAAAGAGTTGGACCTAAACCTAAGTACTTTACTATTGATATCAATGAGGTTTATTTAATTTAAGAAACGATACATTTTATGTTTGAGCACAAGGGCCAAATATTTCAATGTCTTCATTCATAGTTCAATTTTTTAGGTAGTTTTTCTTCATTTTTTTGCACATGGTTATATATCAAGTATTCCTATTCAAGACAAATAGTTTGCACATAATTCGATGGTTTTAATATTCTTATCCTATACTAATAATTTATACCCAGTAATATGCGACCCAGTCGGCAGGGGCTGTAGAATACACTGACCGTATCTCTGCAAAGGGGGTAAGACTTCTCTAAGTGTCTTGGATATAACTCTAAACAATCTGATGGGAAGGCTGCAGTAATGCTGGAGCTTTGGGGAATGCAGAGTACTCCTTCATTGCCATAGCTCCCAGGTTCACCCTGGCTTGGAATGATAGCACCTAATAGGTTCCTATCTATGGGTTAAATAGAATTGTTTGACAATTAAACTATATGCAAACAAATGACTTATGCTAAATTGAATTGTTAGAAATAGAACAGTTTGAATATTCAACTATGTGTAAACAAGTGACTGATATTTAAGTGAATTGTTTGTGATACATAGCAATTCTTAGAACCATTTAACTTTAACTTATGTTAAATTGAATCATTAGAAATAGAACAGGTTGATCATTTAAATGTGTGCAAACAAATGACTGATTTTTAATTGATTTGTTAGTGATATATAGCAGTACTTTGATGTATGCTAAATTGAATTGTTCGAAATAGAACTGTTTGATCATTTAATTTTGTGGATCTACAAAATGTGTTTACAAGTCATATATTTGAAATATATGTAAAAATAGGATATGGCATTAAATAACCAACAATGGTTGTTATGCCATAAAACCAAACCAAGCTATTAAATGTTTATAATGATTAATTTTAGTGGCATGTTAACCCTTTTGAGGTTAATTTATGTCTTGGGGTTAGGAAATTGCATACACTGTACATTTATATTTATATTTTTTAGTATAGTTTCTTGAAGAGTTTTTCCACACAGTCATATGATATCAAACATTTCTATCTTGAATGAAACATTGTATAGATTGCCCAGTTGGCTGGGGCTGTAGAATACACTGACTGCACCACTGCAGAGGGGTAACCCACACCCCCATGAGTGTCCTGGTTATAACACTAAACAATCTGATGGTGAGCTTCTAGTGATGCTGTGGCTTTGGGGAATGCGGAGCACCCCTTCATTGCCATTGCTCCCAGCTCCACTCTGGCCCAGCGTGGTAGCACCTGATAGAGCCCTATCTATGGGTTAAATAGAACTAACGGCATACTTATGCTAAACTGATTTGTTAGACTCAACTGAATAGCTTGAAATAGAAATGTTTTTTACAATTAAACTGTACTTACATTTAAACTGTGTACTAATACTAAACTGAATTATTTTTAAATAGAACTGTTTTCATAAAATGGATTTGGCGTTAAATAACTTGCAAAGATTGATATGCAATAAAACCCTAACAACCAACCAACCAACCAACCAACATTGTATAGACGCATTGAGAATAATCTTCAGTGATGTACTGGCTTTATCGTGTGTATCCCTACACCACCTTCAACCCTGACCTGATTCCAAAATAAACTTCTTCGCATCTTGAAGACACAATAACAAAGAATTGAATTTCATTGAAATTTGTTGATTTAAATGAAAATTGCCTGTTGAGCAACAAATAATGATTGCAGTCCATCTGTGCTGTAATCATTATTGATGTAAGAAATGGACATGGCAACACGAGTTCAAATCCTAGATGAGGCTGTGAGAGAGGTCAGGCGGTAGGTCATTGAGCAAAGCTATGTTGCCATTTGATATCTGACTCCATCATGAGGTTATTTTATTTTTACCCCACGTTGACTAGTTGATGTGTAGTGGAAGGAAATTTCGTATTTTGGTTTGGCGCGAAATTTATTTCGACGCATAATTTCACCCAATCAGGATGACCTATCCTATTCAACCGGATTTCCTTTCCGGGCAGCAGAAATTAGGTAAGCTGCCAAACACACGCCTCTCCCCAAATCCACCAGACACACAAAACTCACGGTGACTCCAAAGTTTATTTTCTCCAACGGCAAACAAGACTTTCGCTAAACTACGGCGAACACAATCCCTCGCACGTCCGACGATACGCGCTGTTATCTCAACTTTCTCATAACTCCATTTCGTCTCTGCACTTCTTTCCTTTCCCACGAGTCTTGCAGCACAAACACAAACTAAATATTCCATGCTGCAAATAAAAACTATTCCTAAAAACGTTTCGACTTCGACATCTTGGAACTTCTCTCCTTTATATACCTAACAACAATTAGCGAGGGAATTACACACTTAGCGAGGAAACAACTCAATGTAAACACACACATACGCACGTTACAACTCCTCGCCAAAAATAACAATTTCACATCTCGCTCAAATAATAACAATAATTCTTGACGCTAAAGATGTAACTCCTTGAATAAGAAAGGCCAAAAAAGAATTATACGAAAGAAGACAGCAACAGATAGGAGACGAAGACGTTTCTTTTATATTTTTTCTTTATTTACTGGGTTCAACAACTATTCAATGGGTGAGGGAATTTTCCCTGAATACAATTGAAATGGTTGAATCCTCCAGTTAAGGTGTCTAAAAATGCGATAATCGTTTCTTGGTATATGCTTGTCCTCATTTGGTATTTTAAAGTTTCCACAATAGTTAGTCGCTTTTGGGAGTTTGTTGAAGTCTAGTATTTTAGTTCGTAGTTCCATTTCGTAGCCTTTTATATTTCGGCTTACTGTTAACCGAGAGGGCTGCTACTGGTGAAAGGACTAACCAACGCCTCGTCCAAAGACGTATGCGTGGTGCCAGCCACCAGTCAGCAAGGTGTTGTTACTTCGCCGGTCACTGCCTGAAAGAGAGTGAGCCTCCCCATCTTGTCGGGAGCTCCTCTTTTTTTACGCATGCATCGTCCCTTTTTTCCTGTCAGAGATTTCTGGGAGTTTCTGCATATTTTCTTTTTTTAATTCATTTAAAAAATTCTATTTATTTATTCATTCCCTACAAGGCTGACTGCATTTCACATAATGCTAATCCCATTGGGAAAGGTATGAATTTAATTATTTTCCCTCCAGCAATGGTTAAATAGTAGGGCAGACTTGGTTCTCCAGTCTTGGTTAAACAACCAGGAGAGATGGGCAGTTTAACCGAAAAACCGAGTTATTTTGGTTTCATCTTCACACAATGAAATCGTATCAAAAATGTTTTACGAAACTGAAATTGTTTGGTTTAGCGCTACTACTGGTCATTCATTAGTGATAGATCTAAACCGACTATGTAGTTGAGAATTGATATTGGCTGTGTCTTTTTGAAGGTTTCAAATGTTTTATATTCTTTTAGCCTTATTTTTGGTGTTATTGTTAGCGAGGAAAGGTTGTGACACGTTTGTTTGTGTTTATGTTGAATTGTTTCCTCGCTAAGTTTGTAAGGCCCTCGCTAAAGCTTATTGGGTAAATGAAGGAGAAGGTTCAAGATGTCGAAGTCGAAATGTGTTTTTAGGAATAGTTTTTATTTGCAGCATGGAAAATGTAGTTTGCGTTTGTGCTGCAAGTCTCGTAGGAAGGTTGTAAGTAAAGAGACAAAATTGAGTTATGAGAAAGTTGAGAAGGCAGCGCGTATCGTCGGACGTGCGAGGGATTGTGTTCGCCGTAGTTTAGCGAAAGTCTTGATTGCCGTTGGAGGAAATAAACTTTGGAGTCACCGTGAGTTTTGTGTGTCTGGTGAATTTTGGGGAGAGGCGTGCGTTGTCTCCATTAAAGTGGCCCAGAGTTGAATTGAGAGCTAGATGCCAAGAGCGAAATAAGGCATCGTATTGAGATAGCCAATTTTGTGGGGGACATAAAGTTGTTCTTGTGGTGGCGTATTGAATGTATCTAATTCATATTCAACTGGGATTCCTTGGTCTCAGTGATTGACGCAAGGAATCCATAAATTAGATAGGTTCCCTCATGTGTCCATGCTGCTGCTGCTACTGAAGAACGGCAAGTGAGACGTCTGCACTGGACGGCGTTGTTCAGCCAAAGAGACTGTGTTTGGCAGCTTACCCAATTTCTGCTGCCCGGAAAAGAAGGTCCGGATTGAATAGGTAGGTCATCCTGATTGGGGGAAATTATGCGTCGAATTAAATTGCGCGCCAAACCAAAATACCTTCTGCTACATTCTTCATATATTTTTTGTTTCCTTCTCAAATAACTTATCCAACTCTGTGAAAACATTTTTAACACAATCCTCAGTTGTTAGTAGAGATTTGTATATAGATATTGCAATTTCCCCTGTCTTCCTTTCAAGGAGAGGGCCAGTACCATTACTTGTCTTGTTTTATCCATCTCAGTAAACATCTGCCACAACTCCACCTCCAATTTCCATTGTGAGTAGTCTTTTCCTTCAAATGTGAGTGTGTATGCTTCTGTAATACGATGCTACTATTGATAGTTGAAAAGGTCAGATATAGTGCCTCCAGGCAATTCCAAGCTGACAATATTTATCGTGTGCCCTACCAAACGGGCGAGTGTGGCTCAAGGCCTTTTTAAAGGTGGGTTCAGGCATAGAGCCATAGCATTCCCAAAATACCTTAAGCTTTTGTCAGTATTTCCCTAAAAATGAGCTCCTCGGGTACCAGGGAATAAACTTAGAAGGTTAAAGCCTGGGGGACAGTGCCCTGAAGCTCGAGGAGTAAGTCAGTCTAAACTGGGTGATGCTAATGCTAGGCCTCCTCGGCATCCATGCCAGGTAGCCTTGACCGATTAGAGTGTATTGATCATGTGATGACTCTGGCAAGTCCGAGGTGACTCCTCTGGGACTAATAATATCTGTTTAAATAGTGTCCATTCTCCTGTTGCTGCTGTTGTTAGGGACAGTCCATTAAATTTAGAAGCGGGAATAACTATATTAGTTTCAGTAGTTAACATTGACTATATCCAAACACGTTGTTGAAAAAGACTTTCAGATTTTAATAAATTTAAATTTAAGCTAACAAAAGAAAGAAGCAGAAGGTACCCTGTAAAAACAATTACGACGCCGATTACGCCAATGATATAGCGCTTCTGGCAAATGCAACCGCCCAAGCCGAAACCCTACTACACAGTCTGGAATGAGTCACTGCAGGTATCGGCATCCATATCAATACACACAAGACGGAATATATGTGCTTTAATCGAATAGGCGTCATCTCCACACTAAACGGTAGCTCTCTGAAACTAGCAGACAAATTCACCTACCTACGAAGCAGTGTCCCATCAACCGAAACAGACATCAACACACAACTAGCAAAGGCATGGACAACAATTGATAGGCCATCAGTCATATTGAAGTCAGACCTGACTGATAAAATGAAGTGCAGTTTCTTCCAAGCAGCGATCGTGTCTACACTGCTATATGGGATGCACTACATGGACGCTAACTAAACATATAGAGAAAAAGCTTGACGGCAACTACACAAGAATGCTGTGAGCAATATTGAACATGTCCTGGAGACAGCACCCCACAAAGTAGGAGCTGTACGGCCACTGACCACCCATCACGAAAACTATCAAATTTAGACGACCCAGACATGCGGGACACTGCTGGAGAAATAGGGATGAGCTCATAATTGATGTACTCCTGTGGACCCCTTCACATGGACGTGCAAAAGTAGGACGACCAGCTCGAACCTACATACAGCAGCTTTGTGCCGATACGAGATGTAGCCCTGATGACCTGCCGGAAGCAATGGATGATAGGGAGGGGTGGCGAGAGAGAGAGTCAGGGATATCCGTGCTGATAGCTCGACTTGATGATGATGATGAAGAGAAAAGATTGAACAAAGATATCATAAAAACATTTAATTGGCTAGTTTTAGGAAATAAATGTGAAATCTATTTGTTTACAAAAGAAATGAAAAAGAAGGAAATAGACAGATAAGTTTCCCGCAAATTACCCTAAAATTTGCAGCACTATCTTTTCTATCCCTTTCTTTCTTGTTTGTTTTGGATAAAATTCCTTTTTAAAAACTTTATTGTCTGTGTTATCTTTTCGAATCAGTATCTGAACTAGAAAGCTGTGGAACTGTAACGTAATGGCCGAGGGATTTCGGTTCATGCCTTTGAGTTTAGTTAGGCTGAGAACCTTTCGACTCAGCCCATGGGTTAGTTAGGTGCAAACATTGATGCAGATGTTAAGCGGACGCGCGCAGGCGGACGAAGATGTCACTCAGAGATGTCACAATAGTCCGAGACGAAACGGGTGACGGAGTGCGAGTGACGTCACGCACCGGAAGCGCGCAGAGGTTTGTGGAGAATTGGAAGAAAGTTAGAGAGTTGAATACTAGACGCCAAACGAGGAGGATCGACTTTTGGAGCTCGCAGACGCGAGGCGAACATGCGCCCTATGGGGGCCGCTCGAGATGGGGGCCAAATGAATAAGACAGCATAGAAGATTGTGTCTCTCCTCCATATGTCGAAACCTTTAACTCAAAGTTAATAAAAAGGTTTCGTACCTGAACAAGAAGTCGTTACGTGTTTTCGAATTTCGAGATTCCTATGTTGTTTATATGTTCTATCGTTATATGTTCTATTTCGCACATAGTGTTAATTGTGGCTATAGTACAGAACTTACTGTTTAAAGTTACTGTTTGGATTACCATTAATGGCACACTAAAGCCCCCTAAAAACATTACCCAGTTAAATACTAAACTTGGCTTTAGTGTCACTCACTTCATATTAAATTTTATTCCCCTTAGTCAAATTCAAAGAACTTTGTTTCCTGAACACTCTCTCAGATAAGTTTCCTGCAAATTGCACAAAAGTTTGCAACACTATCTTTTCTATCCCTTTCTTTCTCGTTTGTTTTGGATAAAATTTCCTTTTAAAAACTTTATTGTCTGTGTTATCTTTTCGAATCAGTATCTGAACTAGAAAGCTGTGGAACTTACTGTTTAAAGTTACTGTTTAAAATTACTGTTTGGATTGGCACACTAAAGCCCCCTAAAAACATTACCCAGTTAAATACTACACTTGGCTTTTGTGTCACTCACTTCCTATCAAATTTTATTCCTCTTTAAACTTTCCTTATATTGAAATATTTATCCCTATTAATTTCTTTAGTTGTGGCATGATTGTCCATGTGGGAGATAAATCAGAAAAGGAATATAATGAAACGTTTTTCACAAGTTACACAAGAAAGATAGCACATTGGCCAAGTGGGTAGTGTTCACCAATGGTTCGGGAGTAATAGATTTGTGGGGTTTAAAGGTCAGGGACTAAGGGCAAGGCTGTGTTGCCGTAAGATGTCTTACTCCATATTTTGGTTATATTATTTTACCCCACGTTGACTGGCCGGCGCAATGCCTTGCCCAAAGTCCCAAAAGAAATATACAAAAAGAAAAGATAGAAACAGATAAGAGACGAAAACATTTCTTCCATACTTTCCTTTATTTACTTGGTGAATGGACTAACCAACGCTACGTCCCAGGACGTAGCGTGGTGCCCAAAACACCAGACAACAAAATTGGTGTTGTTGGTTCGGCGTCACTGCCTGAAAAGACTCGGTTCACAGAAAATCTGAGTATTTATCTCTCTCCACCGGCTCCAAATTCGCCACTCCAAAATCCTTCTAATTTTGGCGCGACCGCTTCCCATTGGCTACTTTACTTTTTATTATTTTTCTTTTTTTCTTCTGATTTTTAACCGGATGGATGCGTGGAGCCTTATGCGTGGCGACGCGTTTATATATTTTGTATGTGGCATCCGACGAGTCAATATCCGGTTGGGAGTTTTATTGTTAATTCCTAAATCCCCACAGGTTCAATCCCAGGTTGCATTATACCCAAGATTTTAACAATGGTACTTGATATCTCCTTGCTTAACACTTGGAAAGCTTTCATATTATAGAATGTTTCCAAATTTGAAAAAAGGAAAATACAACGTGATTTCTAAAATCTATTTGTTTAAGTTTTCAAAAAATATTTTTTGTAAAGAAATTAGGTTAACAACAAAATTGTGAGTAAAAATAAAAATTTGTTGCCAGTTTCGCCTTAATGTTTTATTTTATTCTATTTTATTTAGAAAAATTATTTAATTTCCTCCCTTATAAATATCTTTAAGACTGGACGAGAAGTACACGAGAAATTAAGACTTGTAGTGAAGAGGAAAATCTCGTATTTTGGTTTGGCGCGCAAATTTATTTCAACACTTAATTTCACCCAATCAGGATGACTTATCCTATTCAGCCCAGACCTTCATTTCCGGCTAGCAAAACGGGTGAGCGGCCAAACCCACTCTCTTCGGCGGGAGACGGCGACTAGAACAGACGTTCCACTGGTCGTCCCTACTTAGCGATGCTTTTTAGCTAGACAAGCCACCCAGTGTGGACATCTCACTGTGGCTTTAACACTAGCAGCAGCAACATGGACACTCAACGAGGGAACCATCTAATTTATGGATTTCTTACAAGGAATCCCAGTTGAATATGAATTGGATGCATTCAGCATGCCTTCCATAGGCACCACTTCATGTCACCCCAAAAATTGGCTATGTCGATCCGAGCGTAACTCCGCTCTCGACAACATGGAGATATCGCAGACTCTCCTCCAAATACCAGATACAAAACTACACGGTGACTTTAAACACATCCCCCACACGTCCAGCAACACACGCTACCATCACATCTCGCTACGCCATTTCGTCTACAACACTAACAAGCCTAAACTCCACGAGTCTTGCAGCACCAAAAGCAAACCATATTCAAAGCTGCAAATAAAAACTTTCTTTGTTGTGTTGTTAAAGAAAAATTTCGTAATTCATTTGTGTTGCCTTAAAAAGATATAGTGCTCGAAAAAATAACAATTTTCCTCGAACCGCTATAAAGAGTTGAGCAGACTAATCTGCAAATTTGTCAAAAAGAAATCAGATATCAACTACAAATACAGTCATTACACAAGAAAGCTGGCACATTGGCTTAGTGGGTTGTGTTCACCAATGGTCCGGGAGTAATGGGTTCAATCCCAGGTTGCATCATACTGGTACTTGATATCCCCTTGCTTAACACTCAGCAATATAAGGTAGGTATCAAGGGTAAAGTGGAGCAATCCAGGGAAAGGAGTAGCGCCCTCCCTAACACATTCGGTGTTGTAGTTATTGAAAAGGGAGCCTTCGGGTCACCCTTGACTACGGTCGCCAATTTTACTTACTATATCCCTAGTTATGGGTTAAATAGTAACACTACTGTTCTTCTACAAGGATGGCTTTGTAATCAAATAACCCTCGAAGGTTGATATGCCATTAAACGAAGACTCCAAACATCATTTTTGAGTTAAAATATTTCTAATCCCTAGCGATAACCTGTCACAAAATTAGAACAAACATCTGCAGATATGTTTCCATACTTTTCATACTTTCCATACGTTTCCTGCTTCCATACTTTTCATACTTTTAATGTGCATCAATTTCTTTTGACGGCACTGGCATGATCTACATGCACTGGGTTCCCACTGGACAGACAATCAACAAGGAATACTGTGTTGAGGTTTTAAGGGAGTTCAGAAAGAGATTCCGTCGGAAGAGGTGTTTGGTGTGTCTCTTTGTGTCTGTTCATAGACCCTTACGGACTCTCTCTCTCTCTCTCTCTCTCTCTCTCTACTGTATGCAGTCTGAACATCGAACAATAAATGATTGTTAATTATTGACGGAGAGTTCTTCTTGTTTTTGAGTTGCCAACACCCAGGCAACCTTGTTTTAATAGCTCACTCCGACTGTCAGCTTGGGCACAGAGAAGATTGATAAGCAACTATCTGGAAACACATTAGGTACCGGACTAATAGTGTTAAAATTGGTGCCGGCCCAAGCTATGGTGTAATATTTGATACCGAGCCTATGATAAGGGCTAAGATGGTGCAAACCATGGTGTTATATTTGACACCGTCACCAGGATGAAAGATTCGTATCTAAAAACCAATGATGCAGCCATAAACAAGATTCGACCCAGAAAACCCACGGCCAAGTGATAGTACAACATTTGGTATCGTGCAAACATATTAAGCATATTGTTTAGTACGGGTAACCGGACCAAAATGTAGTATCATACAAGACATGCAGGACACTGCTGGAGAAGCAAGGACGAGCTCATAAGTGACGTTCTTCTGAGGACTCCTCTTTATGAACGAGCCAGTGTTGGCCAATCAGCCAGAACTTATCTACAACAGCTGTGTGTGAAAATTGGATGTAGTTTCGAAAACCTACCGGAAGCGATGGATGATTGGGACAGGTGGAGAGAGAGTCTGGGAAATCCGTTTTTGTAAGGCCACTTGATGGTGATAATGAAAAAAATGAGTTCTGGCTCATTTAAAAATGTTACCTACCAGCTATTCATTTGCAAATTATATATATATATATATATATATATATATATATATTAAGATGTTGCATTAAAAAACCTACATGTATTGATATGCCATTAAACCTAACCAATCAGGACGTATAAACAACATATTCTATTGCCTTAGCAATGTTACTGGAACGAATACAAGAATGAAATGGGATACAAGACAGAGCTTATTAAAAGTTATATAAAGTAATGTCCTTAAAGTCTTTTAGTGTGAGCTGAGAGTTCTTAATAGAATGGAAGTCGTTGTATGAAGACTTACACCAAGGTATGAATGAAAATTTATGTCTAACAAGAGAACAAAACCGACCACGTGTGGCTCTTAACTTTGGCCAGAATGGAGAAGGGAGAGGTGAGCCTAAACAATAAGGCACCAAAAGATGCCTCCCACAATTCGTCGGCAACTACTACTAATACTCAGTACGAACTCCTAATAGGTAAGGAGTGTTATATGACCGAAAGATAATCTCTTCTGATTTATCGTACACACAAAATAATGATTGCAACTAGCGCCCACGAGAGTATTCACCGGATATTATCGGTGCAGAGACTTTCTTCAGAATGGAAAAAAGGGGTATCTGCGCATAGGATCAGCACATAGCGAAATGTCGAAATTTGTCAAATAATAATAATAATAATAATAATAAATAGATAAAATAATAATTAAAAGTAATTTTTTGGCCAATCAGTGACCTTCACGGTAAACAGCAAAGAAAATCCAATTTGATCCGATCAGAAGAGAAAAATTATATAAAAGACAAATTTCTCGACAGTGGGGTCAGATCAAAAGAAGGCAGACGACACAGTCTGCAGACCAAAACTCAAGCAGAGAGAGAGAGAGAGAGAGAAGGCAAAACTCGTTGAAGGAAGCGACTAACTCGTAAATCACCAAACACCCCTCTCCTTTCCACTCATGTAACATCTAATTGACCGCATACGCGTAAGTCCAACAATCCTTCCACTATTAAGCATAGGACATTTTTTTTCGTCTTTTTAATTCCATATCGACACGTTTTTACAAACTCAATTATTTGAACATTTTACTTATTTGTTTTCAATACAATTGTTAAAATTTTTACGTGCCTCCGTGTTCTCTGAGCAATCCGAAAAATTCAAATAAATGTCAACCAAAAGGCAACTTTATCAAAAACTTAACTGAATTAAACGAAAGACGAAAATTTTGATCCCTACGAAACCAAACGTCCACATCTCTCTTGAAACAGTTTTAAACACAGCTAGAAAATATACAGAAAGACAACAGGACATTAACCAACCACAGATAAGTGTATAATGATCTTAATTTTGTTTTCTTAAAAACTATTGACCGCTAAAATAATATAACAGTAGGGCGGAATTCAAATGTTGATTTGGTCACCTTGCCGCGACCTGCCGATAAACATAAACGGATCAAGTTACACGCCCGCTGTCGGACAATTATATCCGGGTACGGCCGGAACTGACTAAGCCCTTTTTCTTTCTAACGACCTTGACACCTCGTGACAGCTAAAAGAAAAGGATGAATTAAAATTAACAATATTTACAAAGCACTTGGGCCAAAAATAACGTAATAAAACTGGAACTAATAATCGTCGCCAGCTTATAGTAGGTAAAGAAAATACTTAATGGCTACACTCATTTTTTATCAAAGAATTTTATATTCACGCGGCTGGAGCTATGTGTCACAGCACTTTCGTCATATCAACAGGCCCTTTTTCAACGCTCGTCGGCTAGCTCTTCGCGAAGCTCTTTAAGAAGGAATCCTGCATTTTGTGCGGTCGCATTCACCTTACCTTCCGGCGTTGGTCCCACTTCTCGTGGTAGATCTGCCTTTCTTCCACCTACATAGGTATGCACAAAGGTCCTTTTTAGGACCATAAGAGGTCGCTGTCTGCGGGTCAGAGCATCTCTGGCGGTCAGTAATGACCAGTCGAAATAGACGGCCAGGAGGCAAACACGAAGACGGATTCTAAGACCAACCGGTCTTACTCTCGCTCGGTTCCGATTGTCCGATAAGCTGCGCAGCGCTAATGGCACAATCTAGCCTTTAGCTACCGCTTCGCTATCTGCGCAGCGCTAAGATAACGCCCATCTTAGCCTCGGTCTCCTGTCCTGTCCGCTCGGCTTTGGCGCAAACGTAGCCATAGCCATCGACCGCACGGCTTTGGCACGGCAAAGCCTTCGCTCCCGTCCGATTCGTCCGCATGGCTTTGACCCGACAAAGCCTTCGCTCTCGTCGAATTCGTCCGCACGGCCTTGGCACGGCAAAGCCTTCGCTCCCGTCCGATAAGTCCGCACGGCTTTGGCGCGAACCTAGCCATAGCCATCGTCCGCACGGCTTTGACACGGCAAAGCTTTCGCTCCCGTCCGATACGTCCGCACGGCTAGGGGGCCCTGCAAAGCCCTAGCCTTTCCTCGACCTCGACGCTCTTGCAAGGTACAACGCAGTCCACGTAACGACTCGCTGTTACGGACTGACCTACCACTGCAACACTTGACTCACGTACAACCCGCCGTACGAGCCATCATAACCGGGAATATCGATCTACCAACCTCGACCGACCTCAGCTGCCCGCGACGACTATCCAACAGTATCCAACGACCCGACCGAATCTCACCTTACCAGCATCAAACATCCAGCTGTATCTCCACGACTCGACCTACGCCAGCTACCCCCGTCGAACGTCCAGCTGCGAACATCTACAACGCGACTATACCAGCTAACGACGTAACCCATCCTAGCTGAAGACTACATACAACCGCCACGGACATTTACATACACGCTTGTAAAATACGACAAATAAATTGTCTCTTGTTATAATTGTTATCTCGCCTTTGTTCCTTCATATTGCTTTGGCTGTTCTCATTCACATAACTCATTTGCGGGGTCGACATACTTATCGGCTCCGCAACAAACTTTACCGTTATATAAACGAAAATAGAAAGAAGACAGAAATATCAAGTTTCAAAGTTTTATTGTTCACCTGGAGGCAAAAGGAAATTGTCTAAGATCCTGGTTATGTGAAGAAAGATGCTGAAAGCAATGTCTGATGAGAGTGGAGTTAAAGACTAGCCGGACTCACGGCATTATTTGTTGACGAGTGGAATCCTCGGGGTTGAAATGAGCAACATGAAATAGGCCAGACTAGTGTGCGTAAACGTCGCACACAAGCAACTAGTGGTATAGTTATTCATAAACCAAGGAGGAGAAGTTAACAGTTCTCCTCATGAATACTTGGAGTGTTGGGTAAAAGTTTGCTCTTGTTCAAGCCGAGACAGGGAGAAAATCCTCAGGGTATGTGGTCTGAATCCTTGGTTATCTGGAGGAGTCGGTCAACACGTCTTGGTCCCTCGGCGAAGAGAATGTGGAAGAGGAAGAGAGCGCTTTTCATTGGTTTATATTTAACCCCGGAAACCGCTCCGGGCTGAATGGCTAAAACCAACAGTCAAAACTCTAACGATTTGACAACGTATGTAAAGAGCAAAAATCATGGGGTGATTTATCGGTGAACCGAAACCCAACATGAGATGGATTTTTCTGCCTTACTCAGTAATTCACAAACTGTGTAAAATGAACAAAGTTCTTTCTGCTAGAAGAATATGCTTCAGCAACTCTTTCGCACTTCTTATATGGACGTATTTAAACGTCATACCGCCTTATTTATTCTTTCTTACGACGTATATGAGGGTGTCGTTAAAATTTCCCATTATTTCTTCTATTAACCAGGCCATTGGTCTAACGTGTAGAGTGTTCGCCAATGGTCCGGGAGACTGGGGTTCAATCCGAGGTCAAGTCATACAAAACACTTAAAAAATGGTACTTGATGCCTCCTTGCTTAACACTCAGCATTATAATAAAAGCATCAAGGGTAAAGTGGAGCTATCCAGGGTGAGAGTAACGCCCTTCCCTACACCTTGGTGTGTTGTATAATTTGGTGATGTACAGATACGAAAACACCGGCGAAAGCAGACGAGACTCTGTCATTTCAGGTACGAACGGGTTTATTAATTTCTTGACTTTGCTTTTTCGACACAAGGAGAGAGACACAATTCTTACTATGATAACCATCCCCAACGTGCAGCGCATCTTGTAATGTCTAAGATCTCTGTCGGCAGAGATCCGAAAAACCCAATTTCATCTTCAATGGCCCAAATCCAACTCCATTCCTCAATGGTAGAGAACTCAACTCTCTGCCTCTATGGTCCAATCTCCACTTCTCAACTGTCTCTTTTTCAAAATCCTCAAATTCTCAGGACCATCTCTTCTGGTCATCCACATGCCAGCCTCATTTCCTGTCTGGGGGTTTATTATGACAATGCTGATTGTGATATCCCTTGCGCGCGAGCGTAAACTGCATCAATTGACTCTACACCTGGGTTCATAAGCCAAATAGTTCAAAGCCCAACCAAACTGAATGATAAAATACAATCAACGAAAAATGATTAATATTAAAAAAAATCATTCCTTGATTATATAACAGGTGTAGTAGTTATTGAAAAGTGGGCCTTCGGGTCACCCTTGACTAAAGGAGACAACTTTACTTACTATTAAGTTTACTCGGGCAAGAGAGTAAGTTCTTGTTAATTTGTTGTTCTTGCATTTTTCTGCGTAAGGAAATATTTGTAGGAAATAGAAAAATGAAAAAAAAAATCAAATTAAATTAAAAATAATTATCAAAAATATGCAGAAACTCCCAGGAGCCCCTGACAGAAAAAGGGGCGACGCATGAGCAAAGAAAAGGAACTGCCCCGACAAAAGAATTTCGTCTTCTTTCAGCAGTGACCAGCGGAATGACAACACCTAAATCTTTCTTGCTAGCGGTGGCTAACCTTTCCACTAGTTGCAGCCGCCTCTTTTACAAACGACTCACGACTAAAAACATCGAATATTGAACTCGTCAGAATCACAATTAAGACACCATACAACGGACTTAATGACTATAACTGAAAACACCAGTTTTAGATATATCTCTCAAAAGCGTCTAATACGTTGTTAACGCTTTAAATACCAAGTTTGGACATATATACCCGACATATATACTAACACATTTTAACATCTTGACTGGGAGATTCAACCATTTCATTTGTATTCAGGAAGAATTTCCTCATTCACTGAATGGTTGTTGAACCCAGAAATTAAAGGCAAAATATAAAAGATATCTTCGTCTCCTATCTTTTACTATCTTCTTCTTTTATATAATTCCTGTACAGCCTTCATATCCAAGAAGTTAAACCAGCAAGATAACGTGGGGTAAGAATAGAATAACTCGGAATGGAGTCAAATAGCAAACAATATCATAAACTACCCTTGAAACCCCATATATTAATGCATAGTACATTTCCTCCGCTACAACTGACCCAAATACTTTCCTTTCACTCTTTTAATGTTTGCTAGTGTTATGGTATCCAAATACGACAAACATACGAAGATAACTTTCAATCGTTGTTACTATTATAACTAATAGGCAGATAATGTTACCATTTATACAAAAGGCTAGTTGATGTTGTAGAGTTCTGTTGCCTCTTTTTATATTAAAAGGAAGAACAAATGAATTGACGAAGATGTTGATAGTTTTCAATTTGGAAGTTTTATTAACAGCTTGAGACAAAAGGAACCCATGTGCTGTAAATCGCAGGAATAAGTAAAAACAGTTGTAGAGTTGAGAAGGAATAAAGTAGCTGAATGTCAGAGCATGAATTGAGATGCTGTTGTCAGGACAGGAATTAAAATGCTGAAGTTAAAGCAGGAGTTGAGATGCTGTCGTCAGAACAGGAATTAAAAATGCTGAAGTTAAAAGCAGTAGTTGAAAAATATCCAATTTGTTTCTCCGAGGATCCGTTGGTTTAGAAGGAAAGATGAATGAAGAAAGAATGATTTTCCAGACACCAATGGTCCATAAATTGGATATACTCTCCTCATGGTGCTTAGCGGACTGCTCGAAATATCTGAGAGAGAGAGAGAGAGTCAGTGAAGAAGAGTCAGTAAAGAAAAGTGAAAGTGCTCGCTCATGTTGTCTGGTCTTTCCTGCTGCTTGGAAGCGAAGAGAGAGAATGTGTGCTCTGCCATGTTGGCTGGCTTGTCCTGCTGCTAGCCAGTGGGGAAGCGAGAAGAGGGAGACAGGACAGGTCTGTCCTGCTCGAAAGGCCTGCATGGAAGAGGGTGAAAGAATGTTACCTCGCCTTTTTATAGGTGTCCGGGGAAGTGACCCGCGCAGAATGGCATGAAATATTCTCATTGGTCGAAAATATGAGTTCGGGACCAAAACAGTCAAAAAATTCCTGCGCCAGACAATAATTTGAAATTCTTTCTGCTACTCTATAATTCCCATTACATCTACTTGGCATTCCTCCCTGAAATCTAAAAATATCAATAACTAAATCTATAAACCTATATCCTTGCTTACTTGGTTTGGGGTGGACTCTAGAATACACAGACTGCTTCTCTGTAGATGGGTACCCCACCCCCACCACAACGAGTGTCCAAGATATGACCCTAAACAATCTGATGGCGAGGTTCCAGTAATGCTGGAGCTTTGGAGAATGCTGAGTACACCTTCATTGCCATCCATCCCAGGTCCACTCTGATAGGGTCCTATCTATGGGTCAAACAGAACTAAAATGTGTACTTATGCTTAACTAAATTGCTTGAAATAGGACTGTTTTGACCTTTAAACTGCGTACTTCTGTAGTATCACCTCCCTTACTAAGGTCAGTAAATGGGCAGTCAATACTACCTTAAAAGAAATCTTGGTCCTGACTTCCACCTCGGCCAAGGAATGCTATCCTAGAATCCATCGCCTCTCACTCTTCTCTCTTCCCTTCTCTCTCCTTTTCTCTCCCGCTCTCTCTCTGGCCAATCAGCGGAGATAGTAGCAGTTGCCGAAGACGACCCAAGACAGAGGAGGAGGCAGTTGCTGAAGAGATTCCAAACACTAAACACACGTGTTGACCGCCGGACATTTTCTAGCCAACACGTGGCGTTGTATACGAAGAATAAAATTCCTCTTTTAAAGTTAATATTTGTACTTCTCATTTATTATCTCAAATAACATTACCCAAGTACATATATTACACTTCTACTAAACTAAATTGTTTGAAATGGAACTGTTTTTGACATTTAACAATTTGTGTAAACAAAAACTATGCTTATATTAAACAGAATTATTTTATATAGAACTGTTTGATTAAACTGAATAGCTTGAAATAGAAATGTTTTTTGACAATTAAACTGCGTACTTCTACTAAACTGAACTGTTTGAAAAGGAGCTGTTTGACTAAACTGAATAGTTTGAGATATAAATTTTTTGACAATTAAACTGTGTACTTATTTCAAATTGAATTGTTTGAAATAGAAGTGTTTATTTGTGCAGAAATAGATTTGGCATTAAATAACCTACAAAGGTTGATATGCCATGAAACACAAACAAACAAACAAACAAGCAAACGTCTATCCATTTATGGCTAATAGACTTCGTGAAAATAATATGAAAATCACTAAATAGTTTTCAATGGACCAGAGAATACATTCAGCGTATTATAAGTTTTATCTATCGGGCTGTAATAATTCTGCCAAATAAAACTCTCTTTTACAATTATCTCCCTTGTGTTTGGCTTTCAAGAAAATACTTTCTTGCACCAGTGTCTTTCAAAAACCAAGAAAATAACGATTTATCGTGGAAATTTTTGTTTATTTAATTCAAAATTTCATTATTCTTTGTTTTTCTTCATTGTTGACTCTCATCAACGAAGATAAATCAAACGAAAGATAAAGAGAAGTAAGTAAATCTAATGTTGTTATTATTTCTTTGTTTATATTTATTTGCGAATGCAAATAGGTTGACACACTCTTTTTAGAAATGAAGTAATTATTCTAATTTAATAATTATTTATAAATAAATAAATATTATTTATAAATAGATAAGTGAATAATCAAACACGAAATTTGTGATCTTTTTTTTCCTGATAAATACTGCCTAACACCAGGTGTGTGACTGTTTTGTTGGATTTTTCATAGTTTAAACAAGAATCTATATATCTGATGTTGGGGACAGAATTTATCCACTACGAAAGTGAAATGTAATATATCGTCAAGAGAAATGCATTCTTTGTCAATTTTATCAAATCTACTTCGAAAGAATTAATCGCCCTTTTCATCTTACGGTAGCTCAGAAGGGACAAAACAGCTGCCGGTTTTGCAGGCCCTATGTTCTCTCTCTCTCTCTCTCTCTCTCTCTCTCTTTTAATAAGCAGGAACATGTGGCTGATGGATCAATAATTTTGAAAGTATTCTAAAGAAAAAAATTGTCCAAATGGATAAAAAAAATTCCATCCTTTGAAACATAGGTTTTTGTTTGTTTTCGAAGAATAGCAGACTTTAACAAAAACACCTACTTTTCTCTAAAATACATAACACTATTAGATGAACCATCCCAGCCTTGTTGGGTTTTGTGGGGGCTGGGATATTGTGTTTATGATTTTGAAGGACCCTTGCGAAAATGTTTCCTTAATTTTTTTCTCTTATAACTTTGTAGAGTTTGTAAAACAGTTTCCTTCTCAAAAATTAACAGGGAATAAATCAGAATATCCCAAATTAGAAAATATCTGTGGTAACGTATTACAAAAATATATACAGTGTAACCCTGATATAAGTGAACCCCAGATATAAGAGACTTCCTCTTTAGTACCGACAACTCTCTTATATCCGGGCTACACTGTATATAAAAGTGTAATATACTCACCAATCAGATAAGAGTTGGTTATATTTACTAAGTTCGGATGTATGGGGTACCCAGGGAAACTCGAACTCACTTGTAATGGTTTGTTTATCGAACTTGCTAACTATTAAACAGGGCTAGTTATATAGTTAATTACTAAGCTTTGCTCAGTTGTGGCACAAGGCCAGAAATATAGAGTACCTAATGAGACTGGAACTTGCAAGTAATGGTTTGCTAGTCTCTCTTTACACCATGATTTTCGAGGTAAAAAAAATTTTTTGGAATGAATTTAAACTATTCACAATTTATCAGAAATATCTGCAAATAAAGCTGTATATTGAAAAGTAATTTCCTAAAAAATATTCATTCTATAATTGTGAGTCAAAGGTTTTGCAATATTTTGGTAACATTAGATTTCTATAAAATTTGGTATTTAATGATTTAATAAACAAAATGAAGCAAGTAATTGAAACTTACTCTTATTTTGAATGGTGAATATAAGAATTAGATTTCTATATAATTTTTTTGTCAAAATAAAATGTGATTTTCATTAGTTGGAAATTCTGTTATTGAACCTAAATTTTTATTGCAAATAATGAACTGACATATTGACTTTAACAATAGGTTTTCTTCTTTCACAGGTTTCAAATGCAATACAAAACACTATTGAGCTCCTCTGATGGCTATATTGAAATATTCTATGAAGAAATTTGGAGCTTAGATTGAAAATTTAGAAATATCTAAGATAATATTACAAAGTTTTTAAAGTTGGTATTTGCAGACTAAAATGTCAATACTATCGACTACCAAAAATTGTGTTCTTGTACCATGTGACAGCTTTCTATTTTTAGTTGTTATGTAATGAAAACATCTACTGAAAGAAACTTAAATTAAACTATATGTAGCATGGCCATTAGAAGTAGTTCTACTTAAAGAAACCATATGATGTCTTCTTGATCAGCACGATTGTAAAATGTCATATGCAAACAAACACTGGAGAGAAGCCATATGTCTACAAAATGTGTGAATCAGCAATTTCAAGGAATTTGAATTTAAAACAACACATACAAACACACTCTGAAGAGAAACCATATTTTTGCAAAGTTTGTGAATTGTCATTTTCAAAAAATTCTGATTTTAAAATACACAACCGAATACACACTGGAAAGAAATCTTATTCATGTGAAATATGTAAGTATGTATTTTTATCCAGTTCTGCTTTAAAAAAACACATGCAAACGCACCCTGGAGAGAAACCATATTCTTGTGAAGTGTGTGGATTTGCATTTTCTTTGAGTTCATGTTTAAAAAGCCATATGCGAACGCACACTGGAGAGAAGCCATATTCTTGTGACATGTGTGAATCTTCATTTTCAAGGAGTTCCAGTTTAAAAAGGCACATAAAAACACACACTGGGGAGAAGCCATATTCTTGTGAAGTGTGTGGATTGTCAATTTCTCAGCGTTCAGATTTAAAGATACATTACCGAACACACACTGGAGAGAAACCATATTCATGTGAAACATGTCAATCTGCATTTTCATCGAGTTCTGCTTTAAAAAAACATGTACGAACACACACAGGAGAAAAACCATATTCTTGTGAAATATGCCAATTTGAATTTTCATTCAAGTCAGCTTTAAAAAAACACATGCGAACTCATACAAGAGAGAAACCATTTCCATGTTAAGTATGTGGAGTTACATTTTCCTCAGATTCAAATTAAAAACCTTACAAGTAAATGTAATCCTGGGTGTCACTTTCAAGAAGTGGATATTAAAAGTGTTAAACATCTGTTAACATGGTCACTTGGCAAAATAGCTGAGAGAGGTTATCAGGAATTTCAGAGAAGGGATATTTACTTCTGTTGTATAAAGATTTATTTCTAAGAAAAAATCAAGCTGAATTTGTGTGGTACTTGATTTGGCTGGAGTGGAGCAGGGAGAAGTAATCCCAGACAGTGTGGCAACAAAAAGGGACTTCCTCTTTTTAAACTACTATTCAAACAGTCAGTATGAATTCGGGGACCTGAACTAAAGGCACAAAAACTTAAGTTAGCAGATCAGTTTCATCACTCACTTCATGAATGAAGCTCCTCAAGAAATAAAAGTAAAAATAGATGAAAGTTGACTACTGAAGTTCTACCAAGAAAATTCAACTGAAAGAAAATTCAACCAAGAATTCTGTGGAAAAAACCTTAATAAGACTTGAAATTTAATGAAGTCTGAAACTTTTCGATAAAACAAAAAAAAAAAGAAAAGAAAAATAGTCAAATTCAAAGAACTTTGTTTCCTGAACACTCTCTCAGATAAGTTTCCTGCAAATTGCACTAAAGTTTGCAACACTATCTTTTCAATCCCTTTCTTTCTTGTTTGTTTTGGATAAAATTTCCTTTTAAAAACTTTATTGTCTGTGTTATCTTTTCGAATCAGTATCTGAACTGGAAAGCTGTGGAACTTACTGTTTAAAGTTACTGTTTAAAATTACTGTTTGGATTGGCACACTAAAGCCCACTAAAAACATTACCCAGTTAAATACTACACTTGGCTTTAGTGTCACTCACTTCATATCAAATTTTGTTCCCCTTTAAACTTTCCTTATATTGAAATATTTATTCCTATTAATTTCTTTAGTGGTGGCATGATTGTCCATGTGGGAGATAAATCAGAAAAGGAATATAGTGAAACTTTTTTCACAAGTTACACAAGAAAGCTAGCTCATTGGCCAAGTGGGTAGTGTTCACCAATAGTCCGGGAGTAATGGATTCAATCCCAGGTTGCATTATACCCAAGATTTAAAAAATGGTACTTGATATCTCCTTGCTTAACACGCAGCAATATAAGGTAGGTATCAAGGGTAAAGTGGAGCAATCCAGGGAAAGGAGTAGCGCCCTCCCCTACACCTCGGTGTAGTAGTTATTGAAAAGGGAGCCTTCAGGCCACCCTTGAATACGGTTGCCAAGTTTAATTACTATATCCCTAGTTATGGGTTAAATAGTAACACTACTATTCTTCTACAAGGATGGCTTTGAAATCAAATAACCCTCGAAGGTTGATATGCCATTAAATGACAGCACCAAAAATCCTTTTTGAGTTAAAATATTTCTAATCCCTTGCAATTACCTGTCATGAAATTAGAACAAACATTTGCAGATATGTTTCCATGCTTTCCATACTTTTCATGCTTTCCACACTTTCCATACTTTTCATACTTTTCCTGCTTTCAAATCTTTCATGCTTTTCACACTTTTCATGCTTTCCATACTTTTCATACTCTCCCTGCTTTCAAATTTTTCATGCTTTCCATACTTTCCATACTCTTCCTGCTTTCAAATTTTTCATACTTTTCATACTTCCATGCTTTTCATGCTTTCCATATTTTTCATACTTTCCATGCTTTTCATACTTTCCATACTTTTCATACTTTACATGCTTTCCATACTTTCTGTGCTTTTCATACTTTCCATACTTTTCATACTTACATGCTTTTCATGCTTTCCATACTTTTCATACTTTCCATACTTTTCATACTTTATATGCTTTCCATACTTTCCGTGCTTTTCATGCTTTCCATACTTTTCATACTTCCATGCTTTTCATGCTTTCCACATTTTTCATACTTTCCGTGCTTTTCATACTTTCCATACTTCCATGCTTTTCATGCTTTCCATACTTTTCATACTTTCCATGCTTTCCATACTTTCCGTGCTTTTCATGCTTTCCATACTTTTCATACTTCCATGCTTTTCATGCTTTCCACATTTTTCATACTTTCCGTGCTTTTCATACTTTCCATACTTCCATGCTTTTCATGCTTTCCATACTTTTCATACTTTCCATGCTTTCCATACTTTTCATACTTTACATGCTTTCCATACTTTCCGTGCTTTTCATACTTTCCATACTTTTCATACTTCCATGCTTTTCATGCTTTCCATACTTTTCATACTTTCCATACTTTACATGTTTTCCATACTTTCCGTGCTTTTCATACTTTCCATACTTTTCATACTTTCCATACTTTTCATACTTCCATGCTTTTCATGTTTTTAATACTTTCCATACTTTCCATGTGCATCAAATTAAAGTTGTTGAAGATTCGTCGATTTCTTGTTCTTACACATCTTTTGTTTGTTTCTTTTCTTTTTTCTTTTTTCTTTCCATGAGTTCACAAGATTCAGGCAGTAATTTTGTAAAGACCAAAATAAAATATTTTTCTTGACCTGAAAATATATCTGGTAAACAAGGAAATTTGATGATTTATTTCTTCGATTTTGCCAGGGCGTATATAAACAAAATACAATAGAGAAATAGTTAGAAGGCTGCATCCTCACCTTCCCCAAGAAAGGCAACCTCAGAATCACCAAGAACTACAGTGGCATATCTCTTCTATAGAAGTTAACGTTTAGAATGCTCTGCTTTTCAACAGTACTGAGCCTGGATTTAAGAAAATTCTTTGGAAAAATCAGGATGGTTTTCAGAGAAATCTATCTACATCACTGATTCTAACAATCAATCAAATCATCAAAAGAGTTTTTTTGTAAAAAATCTTATGGGGGTGATATGTTTTTGTTTAGTTCCCCGCAATTTATGTTACTCTCCATTTTCTGGAGGTATGTTCGGTGTTTAGTTATTATTTTTCCCACCATTTATTGTTGGTTTGTTATTTGAAAAGGCAAAAATGAAGTACACAATATGAAATGACGCGTACAAAAGAACATTTAAAACAAAACAGTACAAACAAAATTAAATTTACATATCAGTAAATACATCGAATGAAATATTTCAAAACAGTACGAGTGATCTACTACTGTCTGTTAAATATTCCTCTGTGTATATGTGTGTGTGTGTGTGTGTAACTAACACGAATTCTATGAAAAAAGGGCTAAATAATAAAAGTGTCCAGTAGATTATAAAATGTGTGTGGACTAAGTATTTCTTCAGAATTTTAATAATGTATGTTTGGAGGAATGTGTCTTCTCCCATGTTGGTTGTTTCTTTCATTTGGTTGTTTAACGAAATTTCTGTGGTTGTTTTCGAGGCTGGAGCAAGTCTAACCTTAAAGGTAGAACAAGGAAGAAAATGGTTGCAGAGAGTATACATTTTCGTGGCAGTTGACTGCTGGAAATCAAATGTAAGAGAGAGAGTGTGTTGTCTCTGTGAATCGAAATGGAGAGAATGAGAGTGTTGTCTCTGGAAGTCACAATGGAAAGAGAATGAGTGTTGGAATAGGAGAGTATATATTGACAATCATTGTCATGCGGTTGGTTCCAAATGCATGGGACAAAATCAAAGTTGGGGACGTGGTTGTGAGCACTAACCACGTGGTTTTCCTGGCCAGTAGGTTCCCGAGACTGATTAGTTTACCGACGTCCGCCATCTTTGTTTCGGGAACAAGTGGCATAACGGCTATTTTAAAATATAGGAGTGTAAATCCTGTAATCTCGAAGCAACACTATTGATTATAGATTTCTCTTATGCATTGGACTCCATACACTGAGGGAAGATGGAGCAAATACTTCTGGCTTATGAGTTCCGCAAAGAAACTGTTACTCCTATAAAGAAAGTGAAGGTTCGCTCACTGGATGGATACTCACACTTCTTCGACATTGTTGCTGGAGTTCTGCTAGAAGATAGAGCCAACTGGAAGTAATATATCAATATTGGTCAGTATGTCTTTAAGTCCTATCAATTTAAAATGCTGAATTTTACAAAATGTTATGCTGTATTTTGTTTGTGAAATAATGCTTAAACTATGCGTTTTAAATGTAAAGACACGCTTACTCTACTATAAAGCCAAATTGATGTTTAGACTTTCCACATGTCAGCGAACAAGGCAGAATGTTTTTGAATGTCTTCTATCGAATAATTTAAAAATTCGTAAAGAAAGTCCTAACAGTAGTTTAGAAGAAAAAGAAAAAGCCTAAAACACCTAATGCTACCATAGCCCCCCCCCCAAAAAAATAATCCTTTAAGCTCTATAATTCCTGAAGCCTGCTAGGTTACCAACTGTAGTGTAAAAAAAAAAATTAAAAAATGAAAAACCTAGGAAAAGTCCCAATACAGCAAAAAAAAAAAAAAAAACACAAGTCAGTACCATTGAAAGTCATACGAAAGTACCCTAATGTTGGACTTTAACTAAGTTAAAACTTAAAAACTTAAAACCAAAAGTACCCCCACTTTTTTTATTTTTTTTTTATTTTTTTATTTTTTTATATTGCGTACACATGGGAAGCAGCATGATGTACGTAAAGGTATTTGAATAAACCCATGTACGACCAAACTCAATACCTAAACGGGTCCTGGACGTGAGTTTGACGACTTTACGCTCAGGATCGCTAGTTCGATCGGGGAACTACTGCTACTCCTCTATAAGAGTGGCTTCTATAGAAGAGAATAAAACAGCCATCGAAAGATAACCATGACCCACACTCAAACCACTTACACAAACCGCATCGCTCTTCGCGCGGGTAAAAAAGGGGCGCATCCTGCTGAGGTTGGAGCCCTGGCCTCGGTGTTCGAAAAATCAGCTACAGAGCTCAAACAATCAAAACTACTAAAATGCAAGCAAACACTACAAATAGCCACATTTAACGTAAGAACCTTAAATAGAATAAGACAACTCCCAGAGCTAATCGCATCGGCCGAAGAACATAAGATAGACATAATATGCATACAAGAACACAGATATACGCACACAGAAGATATCAAATATCACGAAACTGGCAATGGCTGGTCGCTCGCCACTGTATCCGCATGGAAAAACTCTGTCAACGCCGCAGTAGGAGGGGTAGGATTACTTATAGGACCTAGAGCATTAAAAACGCTTAATAGCGTTGAGAAAATACAACCTAGAATGATGGCAGCTACATTTAACGGAAACCCCAGCGTAACAATCATCTCATGCTACAGCCCCACCAATGTTAGTGAAGAAAATGAACTAGTCACCTTCTACGATGAGTTATCCTCATTAGTGCCTAGCATCCCGAAACACAACATGTTAGTCATTGGCGGAGACATGAATGCCCAAATCGGGAAAAACGGAAACAACAAATACAGCCTCCACAACACATCAAATAGGAATGGGCAACATCTAACAGATTTCATGATAGAAAATAGATTAGCATGCCTCAATACAAACTACCAAAAAAGAGAGGGCAAACTATGGACATACACGTACGCAAACAATACTAAAGCTCAGATAGACTAAGTCCTTATAAACAAGAAATGGAAAAATAGTGCATTGAATTGCGAGGTATACTCCTCTTTTGAGGGTGTGTCCACCGATCACCGAATAGTCACGGCGAAAATACGATTAAGCCTACGAAAAAACGCCAAACGAACAGCGACCACCAAACACTATGACTGGGCCCTATTAAACAACAAAGATATAAGAGATAAATACGTATTAGAATTAAAAAACAGATTCGAAACACTACAAGAAAAGACGGAAAAAAGTACACCAAACGACGAATATGAAAATTTCGTCAATGCACACCTCGAGGCAGCAGCAAAACACATTCCAACAAAAATTAAAACTAAATATAGAGTCACATGGGAAACTTTAGCGGTGAGAGAAAAACGTGCACTAGTGAAAACAGCCTCCAAAAACTATCGAAAAAACCCAACAAACACAAATGCCTTAAAACTAAAAACTGCACAATATCAATTAGCAGGCATATATATAAAGGAACAGACAGAATACATTCAAAATCAGATAGATAGGATTAGAGACTCGGTGGAAGATAGACAATCTAGAATAGCCTGGCAAACAATAAACGAAGTGAGCAGAAGAAAGAACACAGCCAAAGCAAAACTTAAAGCAGCAAACCAACAAGAAAGAATAAAACTGTGGAAACAGCACTTCGAAAACTTACTTGGAAACCCACCAAAAATAACGCATGAACCAATCACCAGAATAATTAGCAAACAATTAGACATTAAACTAGGACCGTTCACACAAGAAGAACTCGACTCGGTTCTCAGAAAAATTAAAAATAGGAAAGCTGCAGGGCTGGACGAAATTCCCCCGGAAGTATGGAAGACCAGACAATTCGACGACATACTGCTCCGACACTGCAACGCAGTATACAATCAAAATCCGATAGATAGATGGATGAAGGGATGCATACTCCCCTTCCCTAAAAAGGAGGACCTCGGATTAGCCAAAAACTACCGAGGCATAGCACTTACATCCATAGCTGCCAAAATCTACAATGCCCTACTACGAAACCGAATAGAACCCAAAATCGACAACATACTTAGAAAAAACCAAAATGGCTTCCGAAGAAATAGATCCACGACCTCACAAATATTAACCATCCGCAGAATCCTTGAAGGTGTACGGGCAAAGAACCTACAAGCGACATTAATATTTGTCGACTTTACCAAGGCTTTCGACTCCATTCACAGAGGAAAGATGGAACAAATCCTACTAGCGTACGGCATACCTAAAGAAACCGTAGCGGCAATAATGATTCTCTATAGAAACACTAAAGTAAAAATACGATCACCGGATGGAGACACAGAATACTTTGACATTGTAGCAGGAGTACTACAAGGGGACACGCTGGCCCCGTACCTCTTTATCATTTGTCTAGACTACGTACTTAGAACATCGATTGACAAAATCAAAGAGAATGGCTTCGAACTGCCGAAGAAAAGAAGCAGAAGATACCCCGCAACAACAATTACCGACGCCGACTACGCCGATGACATAGCGATACTGGCAAATACACCTGACCAAGCCGAAACACTTCTGCATAGTTTGGAACGAGCAGCAGCAAGCATAGGCCTCTATGTTAATGCACACAAAACGGAATACATGTGCTATAACCAAACGGGGGACATCTCCACTCTAGAAGGAACCCCACTTTAACTAGTAGACAAATTCACCTACCTAGGAAGCAGCGTCGAATCAACCGAAAAGGACATCGAAACGAGGCTAACGAAAGCATGGACAGCTATCGATAGGCTATCGATTATATGGAAATCAGACCTGGCCGATAAAATGAAACGCAGTTTCTTCCAGGCAGCGGTCACATCGATACTGCTATATGGATGCACGACATGGACGCTAACAAAACGGCTGGAGAAGAAACTAGATGGCAATTACACAAGAATGCTGCGTGCAATCCTGAACAAGTCCTGGCAGCAACACCCCACAAGACACCAACTGTACGGCCACCTGCCCCCTATCACGAAAACTATTCAAGTTAGACGAACCAGACATGCAGGACACTGCTGGAGAAGCAGAGATGAACTCATAAGAGATGTACTCTTATGGATCCCCACACATGGCCGCGCAAAAGCAGGGCGACCAGCTCGAACGTACATTCAGCAGCTATGTGAGGATACAGGGTGTTGTCCTGAAGACCTACCTAGGGCGATGAATGATAGGGAGGAGTGGCGAGAGAGGGTCAGGGATATCCGTGCTACCAGCACGAGATGATGATGATGATGATATATCAACATTATATATGTTTATGATTGTTGCTAGGAGATATATTAACACTATATATGTTTATGATTTGCCTAGACTACGTACTTCAAACGTTGATAGATCTGATGAAAAAAATGGCTTTACACGAAATAGGTAAGAAGCAGGCGATACACCAAAGAAACTATTATGAACACAAACTATACAGATAATATGGCTGTTCTTGCAATTACACCTACCCAATCTGAACCCGAGCTACAGAGTCTAAAGCAGGCAAGAAGAGGCTCCACGTTAATGCAAACAAAATGAATTACATGTGTTTTAAACTAGAAGGAACCATCTCCACCATAAATGGCGGTCCTCTGAAATTACGAGACGAGTTCATGTACCTCGGTAGTAGCGTCTCATCTACTGAAATATGCGCCTAGCGTTGGCGTGAACTGCGATCAATAGGCTATCGATCATATGGAAGTCTGATCTATCTGATAAAATTAAACAGGATTTCTTCCGAGTAACGGTTGTGTTAGTATTACTGTATAGGTGCACCACATGAACGCTGACAATAGGCTTTGAGAAAGAGCTAGATGGGAACTGCACAATAATGTTACGAGATATATTGAACAAATCCTGGAAGCAACTGTCCACGAAACAACAGCTTTACGGACACTTACCTCCCATCTCAAACATCACCCAAGTGAGATGAACGAGTGTTGCTGTGATGGTTAATTATTTTATTACCCGGTTTGATTAAGCTGCGAGTTTTTCTGTTAGCAGTTAAGTTAGCTAAAATCTTTGAGCGGAAATGTAAGTCAAATTGGAAAGTTTAAGCGAGTACATAAAGAGCCACACAGGAAGGCCAAAATGTAAACAAAATGGATTCATATCTTGTCTGTGACAGGTTTGATTGGAGAAATGAAAATAGTGAATTTGTGATATTTTAGAGATGACGTAATAATTTAGCAAGATGATATTACCCTACAGATATCCTGAATTTAAATATACGTGGTGCCTTAAATATGTTTCCAGACTTTTTTGTACAGGCATTTAAAATTGTCGTAGACTCTTGAAAATTCAGTATCTTATTGCTATACATCTTATGAGATAACTGACTATTTTTTTATGATTTCAGGTTCAAATGAACAGCTACAGCAGCAATTGAAATACCCCCTTGAAATAGAAGTGTTTATTTGTGCAGAAATAGATTTAGCATTAAATAACCTACAAAGGTTGATATGCCATGAAACCCAAACAAACAAACAAATAAACAAGCAAACTTCTCTCCACTTATGGTAAATAGACTTCGTAAAAATAATATGAAAATCACTAAATAGTTTTCAATGTACCAGAGAATACATTCAGCGTATTATAAGTTTTATCTATCGGGCTGTAATAATTCTGCCAAATAAAACTCTCTTTTACAATTATCTCCCTTGTGTTTGGCTTTCAAGAAAATACTTTCTTGCACCAGTGTCTTTCAAAAACCAAGAAAATAACGATTTATCGTGGAAATTTTTGTTTATTTAATTCAAAATTTCATTATTCTTTGTTTTTCTTCATTGTTGACTCTCATCAACGAAGATAAATCAAACGAAAGATAAAGAGAAGTAAGTAAATCTAATGTTGTTATTATTTCTTTGTTTATATTTATTTGCGAATACAAATAGGTCGACACACTCTTTTTAGAAATGAAGTAATTATTTTAATTTAATAATAATTTATGAATAAATAAATATTATTTATAAATAGATAAGTGAATAATCAAACACGAAATTTGTGATTTTTTCCCCTGATAAATACTGCCTAACACCAGGTGTGTGACTGTTTTGTTGGATTTTTCATAGTTTAAACAAGAATCTATATATCTGATGTTGGGGACAGAATTTATCCACTACGAAAGTGAAATGTAATATATCGTCAAGAGAAATGCATTCTTTGTCAATTTTATCAAATCTACCTCGAAAGAATTAATCGACCTATTGATCTTACGGTAGCTCAGAAGGGGCAAAACAGCTGCCGGTTTTGCAGGCGCTATGTTCGTTCTCTCTCTCTCTCTCTCTCTCTCTCTCTCTCTCTCTCTTTTAATAAGCAGGAACATGTAGCAGATGGATCAACAATTTTGAATGTAGTCTCAAGAAATAAATTGTCCAAATGGATAACAGAAAATTCCATCCTTTGAAACATAGGTTTTTGTTTGTTTTCGAAGAATAGCAGACTTTAGCAAAAACACCTACTTTTCTCTAAATACATAACACTATTAGATGAACCATCCCAGCCTTGTTGGGTTTTGTGGGGTCTGGGATAATGTGTTTATGATTTTGAAGGACCCTTGCGAAAATGTTTCCTTAATTTTTTTCTCTTATAACTTTGTAGAGTTTATAAAACAGTTTCCTTCTCAAAAATTAACTGAGAATAAATAAATAATATCCGAAATGAGAAAATATCAGTGGTAACGTATTAAAAAAATATATACAGTGTAACCCTGATATAAGATAGATTTTCTCTGGTCCCAAATTAGAGCCTGTGTTACCTAAACAAAATAGACCCAACCCGGATATAAGATACTTTCCCGATCCCGACAACGCTCTTATATCCGGGTTAGACTGTATATAAAAGTGTAATATACTCACCAATCAGATAAGAGTTGGTTAATTAAGTTCCAATGTATTGGGTACCCAGTGAGACTCGAACTCACTTGTAATGATTTGTTTATCGAACTTGCTAACTATTAAACAGGGCTAGTTATATAGTTAATTACTAAGCTTTGCTTAGTTGTGGCACAAGGCCAGAAATATAGAGTACCTAATGAGACTGGAACTTGCAAGTAATGGTTTGCTAGTCTCTCTTGCTAACATTATACCATGATTTTCGTGGTAAAAAAATTATTTGGAATAAATTTAAACTATTCGCAATTTATCAGAAATATCTGCAAATAAAGCTGTATATTGAAAAGTAATTTCCTAAAAAATATTCATTCTATAATGGTGAGTCAAAAGTTTTGCAATATTTTGGTAACATTAGATTTCTATAAAATTTGGTATTTAATTATTCAGTAAACAAAATGAAGCAAATGATTAAAACTTACTCTTATTTTGAATGGTGAATATAAGAATTAGATTTCTATATAATTTTTTGTCAAAATAAAATTAATGTGATTTTCATTAATTGGAAATTCTGTCGTTGAACCTAAATTTTTATTGCAACTAATGAACTGACATATTGACTTTAACAATAGTTTTTCTTCTTTCACAGGTTTCAAATGCAATACAAAACACTATTGAGCTCCTCAGATGGCTATATTGAAATATTCTATGAAGAAATATGAAGCTTAGATACAAAGTTTAAAAATATCTAAGATAATATTACAAAGTTTTTAAAGTTGGTATTTGCAGACTAAAATGTCGATACTACCGACCACCAAAAATTGTGTTCTTGTACCATGTGACAACTTTCTATTTTTAGTTGTTATGTAATAAAAAACATTTAGTGAAGGAAACTTAAAATAAACTATGTGTAGTATGGCAACTAGATGTAGTTCTACTTAAAAAAAAACATAGGCTAGAAACCATATGATGTCTTCTTGATCAGCACGATTGTAAAATGTTGCATGCAAACAAACACTGGAGAGAAGCCATATCTCTACAACATGTGTGAATCAGCAATTTCAAGGAATTTGAATTTAAAACAACACATACAAACACACTCTGAAGAGGAACCATATTTTTGCAAAGTTTGTGAATTGTCATTTTCAAAAAATTCTGATTTTAAAATACACAACCGAATACACATTGGAAAGAAATCATATTCATGTGAAATATGTAAGTATGTATTTTTATCCAGTTCTGCTTTAAAAAAACACATGCAAACGCACCTTGGAGAGAAACCATATTCTTGTGAAGTGTGTGGATTTGCATTTTCTTGGAGTTCACATTTACAAAGCCATATGCGAACGCACACTGGAGAGAAGCCATATTCTTGTGACATGTGTGAATCTTCATTTTCAAGGAGTTCCAATTTAAAAAGGCACATACAAACACACACTGGGGAGAAGCCATATTCTTGTGAAATGTGTGGATTGTCAATTTCTCAGCGTTCAGATTTAAAGATACATTACCGAACACACACTGGAGAGAAACCATATTCATGTGAAATATGTCAATTTGCATTTTCATCCACTTCTGCTTTGCAAAAACACATACGAACACACACTGGAGAAAAACCATATTCTTGTGAAGTCTGTGGATTATCATTTTCACAAAGATCAGATTTGAAAATACATTACCGAACACACACTGGAGAAAAACCATATTCTTGTGAAATATGCCAATTTGCATTTTCATCCAATTCTGCTTTAAAAAAACACATGCGAACACATGCTGGAGAGAAACCATTTCCATATTAAGTATGTGGAGTTACATTTTCCCTGGATTCAAATTAAAAACCTTAAAAGTAAATGTAATCCTTGGTGACACTTTCAAGAAGTGGACGTTAAAAGTGTTAAACATTTGTTTACATGGTCACTTGGCAAAATAGCTGAGAGGTTATCAGGAATTTCAGAGAAGGGATATTTACTTCTGTTGTATAAAGATTTATTTCTAAGAAAAAATCAAGCTGAACTTGTGTGATACTTGATTTGGCTGGAGTGGAGCAGGGAGAAGTAATCCCAGAGAATGCGGCACCAAAAAGGGACTTCCTCTTTTTAAACTACTATTCAAACCATCAGTATGAATTCAGGGGACCTGAACTAAAGGCACGAAAACTTAAGTTAGCAGATCAGTTTCATCACTCACTTCATGAATGAGGCTCCTCCAAAAATAAAAGTAAAAATAGATGAAAGTTGACTACTGAAGTTCTATCAAGAAAATTCAACTGAAAGAAAATTCAACCAAGAATTCTGTGGAAAAGAACCTTAAAGAAGACTTGAAATTTAATGAAGTCTGAAACTTTTCTATAAAACAAAAAAAAATTTTTTTAAATAGTCAAACTTTTCTATAAAACAAAAAAAATTTTTTTAAATAGTCAAATTCAAAGAACTTTGTTTCCTGAACACTCTCTCAGATAAGTTTCCCGCAAATTGCACTAAAGTTTGCAACACTATCTTTTCAATCCCTTTCTTTCTTGTTTGTTTTGGATAAAATTTCCTTTTAAAAACTTTATTGTCTGTGTTATCTTTTCGAATCAGTATCTGAACTAGAAAGCTGTGGACCTACTGTTTAAAGTTACTGTTTAAAATTACTGGTTGGATTGGCACACCAAAGCCCCGTAAAAACATTACCCAGTTAAATACTACACTTGGCTTTAGTGTCACTCACTTCATATAAAATTTTATTCCCCTTTAAACTTTCCTTATATTGAAATATTTATCCCTATTAATTTCTTTAGTTGTGGCATGATTGTCCATGTGGGAGATAAATCAGAAAAGGAATATAATGAAACGTTTTTCACAAGTTACACAAGAAAGCTAGCACATTGGCCAAGTGGGTAGTGTTCACCAATGGTCCGGGAGTAATGGGTTCAATCCCAGGTTGCATTATACCCAAGATTTTAAAAATGGTACTTGATATCTCTTTGCCTAACACTCAGCAATACATGGTAGGTATCAAGGGTAAAGTGGAGCAATCCAGGGAAAGGAGTAGCGCCCTCCCCTACACCTCGGTATAGTAGTTATTGAAAAGGGAGCCTTTCGGGTCACCCTTGACTATGGTCGCCAATTTTACTTACTATATCCCGTGGTGTAATGGTTATTGTCGTAGGAAATGAACGCGGCAACACGAGTTCAAATCCTGGACGAGACTGATTGCATTTCACATAGCACTAATGCCCTTGGGAAAGGTATGAATCCAATTATTTTCCCACCAGCTATGGGTAAATAGTAGGGCAGACTAAGTTCTTCAGCCTTGTTGAGGCAACTAGTCTAGGAGAAGGAAAACTCTGAATTCAAACCTGTTAAACTTCGCTAAAAAACTGCCCGTATGGTTATGGGTTAAATAGTAACACTAGTATTCTTCTACAAGGATGGCTTTGAAATCAAATAACCCTCAAAGGTTGATATGCCATTAAATGAAGACATGGAATATAATGAAACTTTTTTCACAAGGTGAGAAAGTTTTTCCTATTTGGATTTTCACATTAAATCTTTGAAGATTGCATTATTTCAGTCATCTGTCAACATCTCAACTCCTTACCCTATTTTTACTGTGCCTCTAATCTACAAAGCATCTTTCATATTATATTTCAGATAATCAATTGGAAAGAACAATAAAACCTGATGAAATTTTACTATCCTTACTAGTTTGATTGAGTTGTTATTTTTTACCTCTTCTGCTTATGGCTGCAGAATACACTGACTTCATCTCTGCAGAGATATAAGACTCCCCCAATGAGTATCCTGGATATGTGACACTAAAGAATCTGATGATGAGGCTTCAGTAATGCTGGAGCTTTAGGTAATATATCATCATCATCATGTCGTGCCGCCAGCATGGATATCCCTGACCCTCTCTCGCCACTTCTCCCTATCATTCATCGCCTCTGGCTGGTCTTCAGGGTTACATCCTGTGTCCTCACATAGCTGCTGTATGTAAGTTCGAGCTGGTCGTCCTGCTTTTGCTTGGCCATACGTGGGGGTCCATAGGAGTACATCACTTATGAGCTCATCCTTGCTTCTCCAGCAGTGTCTAACTTGTATAGTTTTCGTGATGGGAGGTAAGTGGCCGTATAGTTGGTGTCTCATGGGGTGTGGGGTGTTGTCGCCAGGACTTGTTCAATATAGGTAATATATAGTACCACTTTATTGTCATCACTTTCGTGCCTACTCTGGTCTGAAGTGGTAGCACCTGAAAGGGTCCTACCTATGAGTCAAATAGAACTGTTTTGACATTTAAACCGAGTACAAACAAATAACTTATGCTGAAGTTAATTGTTAGAAACAGAACTGTTTGTCCATTTAACTGTGTGTAAACAAATAACTAATGTTTAATTTAATTGTTAGTGATACATGGCAATACTTGGAACTAATTAACTTTGTTGACTTATGCTAAATTGAAGTATTAGAAATATAACTGTTTGATCATTTAACTGTGTGTATGTACAAAATGTGTTCACAAATCATATATTAAATATATATGTAAAAACAGGGTTTAGCATAAAATAACCTATATTGGTTGATATGTCATAAAACCCAACCAAACTAAATCCTATATATTTAATATATATGTACAAAGAGGATTTGTCATTAAATAACCTACAATGTTGATATGCCATAAAACTCAACCAAACCAAATCATATATATTTAATATATATGTATAAAGAGGACTTGTCATTAAATAACCTATAATGGTTGATATGCTGTAAAACTCAACCAAACCAAATCATATATATTTAATATATATGTATAAAGAGGATTTGTCATTAAATAACCTACAATGGTTGATATGCCATAAAACCCAACCAAACCAAATCATATATATTTAATATATATGTATAAAGAGGATTTGTCATTAAATAACCTACAATGGTTGATATGCCATAAAACCCAACCAAACCAAATCATATATATTTAATCTATATGTATAAAGAGGATTTGTCATTAAATAACCTATAATGGGTGATATGCCGTAAAACTCATCCAAACCAAATCATATATATTTGATATATATATATAAAGAGGATTTGTCATTAAATAACCTATAATGGTTGATATGCCGTAAAACTCAACCAAACCAAATCATATATATTTAATATATATGTATAAAGAGGATTTGTCATTAAATGACCTGTAATGGTTGATATGCCATAAAGCACAACCAAACCAAACCAAACCAAATCCTATATATTTAATATATATACATAAACAGGATTTAGCATTGAATAACCAACAATGGTTGATATGACATAAAACCCTATCAAACTAAACCGAACCAATCAGTCACTTGCAAGGTGATGCATTCTGCATAGCCGGTGACAAAATCTGGAAGGATTAATCTGTATTAATGTCCAGCTTGGAATTTGGTAGTTTTACTTGTTTCTTCTCTCAGCACCAGATGTCTTCTTTTTTTTAACTCGTCAAAGCCTGTGAAAAAAAATTTTTTTACAAGTTAAAAAACAAAGGTTGTATAGCTGTTTTGTATTTTTATTTTTATTTTGGTTTGGACTTTAAAAAAAGAATTTATTTGGGTTGAAGTGTTGTTAATCTTTAGCATGAACTATTAAAAAACGCATAATCAGGTTTCATTTCTTAAGCGCTGTACTTTACGTATCATCAATTAATAGTATGATTGTTTTGGATTTTCTTCAATGAATTGAAACTTTGCCTTTATTTTACACAAGCTTATAATAGGGATTCCTTCCTTTGCTTTTCAAATAGCTGTGTCAGAATGCTGTAATGGATCTTGCTAGTCGGTTTCCCAAGGCTTGGGCGTATTAACTCGAGCGCTTCTATTCATCGCGTCCTGTGCTTTTCTATCCTTCCTTCCGTCCGTCCGTCTCTCCTTCAAGTTGTAATGACACTTTCAAGCGTGCGCGTCGGTTGATTCACTCAGAAAGAATCACCCGTTCCAGCCGTCACCGTGCGTTTTTACGCTCGTGAGGTCTCGCAAGAATTTGCATACGTGGAAATTGACTCTCGCTGGTTCGAGATCTCTCAACGCTACATATGGTGCTTGAGGCATCTAAGACTTATTGCTACATATGGTGCTATTCCTACATATGGTGCTAAGACGCGATTAAGTCTTAGCAAACCACGCTCGCTTGATCTGTACGCTACCAAGCCGCCAGCACCGACTTCGACCACGATGCTGTTACAGACGCTCCTGCATTCTATGACTCGACTGATCTCAGCTTCCAGGAACGATCATCCAACCGCACCTACGACTCGAACATACCAGCTACCGACATCGTCCATCTAGCTGGAGACCGAACACTACGACCACGTCTGTAATTTCTGACAATAAATTGCCATTTCTTGTTGTATTTGTTACCTTATCTCTTTGTCCTCTTCATTGGTTGTCACAACATACACGCGTAAAAATCCTAAAATTAATTTGCGGAGCCGACGCGCTTATCGGCTCCGCAACAAAGAATAATGTTACATGGTTAGATAACTATTTGATCTGATGCGAACGTTGGATTTTCTCATTCAATTGGTAGGGTAGCTATCATGGCAAGACAAGCTGCTCGAGGAAAAAAAAAAAAAAAACAGAAAAGAAAATATTTGGGTTCGAGTCTAGTGGAGAGCTATTATCATTTGGTTGACGGCTGATGAGAGCAGGGTATCTCACGAGCTTTCACACATGATGAAAAAAGAAAAAAATGTTGTTCCACAACAATCACAGAAGTGACCGTCAGAGTAGATGTAATGAAACGTAACTGAAATTAATATGGAAGTAATACTGGTAAAAAAATAACTTCAAAGTAATTTTCTTCGGATAGTACCTACTGTTCTATGTACGATGTAATACTTCAAAGTTAATATAATGTTCAAATAAAAAAACGGTTACAGCAAAAACTGAATTTCATAAAGAAAACGAAGATTTATTCTATGTGTGACAATGTACCCACTGGCCGACCTTCACTATCTCAACTTCTTAATCACCTCATGGCCATCCCAACGTCTACTGGTTTCTCTCATCTCCGGCCGGGGGCATTTCCCATGTTTTACAAATATATAACAGATATAACATATATAACCGAGAGTGGAAGAAGGAAGAACAAAAAAACACAGACTCGGGTTAGCCCTAAGCGTAAGAAGAGGGAAGTTTGGACACTTTTCTGGCATTCTGTGCATCTGTGGATGTCACGAGTTGTACTCGAACAAAATTTCCACACAGCTATCAGGAACACTGACTCATCCTTACGCGTTGGCTGACCCAGCTTCTGGGTCCACTGGTCCCAACTCCTCCTTCAGCAGCTGCCTCTCTCTGACCGTTGCCTTTCCCTGGCTCTCGCTAACTACTCTCTGTTTTGCTCTGGAACCTTGCCTTTCCTTGTCTTTCTCCGGTCTCATAGGAAATCTCACGCACAAGCCCTTTGTGTGGGTTTTACACCAGAACAGACAAAGGAATCCTCGGACTGGCGCTCACCCACACCCACAAAATGAATGCCCATCATTGTAAAGTCTTTATGTCTGAGGTAATGGATACTTGCTAGGTATGGACTATTACCAAGATGAATCGATAAGATGGATGATGGTTAAAGACAGAGGGAAAACGAACATCTGCTGCTATGCCTGGTATATTCCGTTATTGACCAAATCCCCAGATGTAGTAGGGGCCGTAACCCCTGTGGCATCAGAGGTTATTTTCCTTTTGTTAGGATATTACACTGTGGATATAAGAATATTTCAGTATTACGTTCTATTGTTAATTTTCTTGATAAATAAAAAATACATTATGATGTATAAATCGTTGGACTGACATGAACAAAGTTTCCCATCGAAATTGTTGGTCGATTGAATTTCCCTAAAATCTTTTAAAAACTATTTTATGATAAAAAATGATTTTGTTGAGTAAATTGAAAAAGAACTTTAACATTAACAAGAAAACACTTGAATATTCATTAATCTGCAAGTTTAATTTGAAAGATCATTTACAGTAAAATTGTGGCATCAGAGGTTATTTCCCTTTTGTTAGTTAGTATATTACAATCATCATGCCACATATGGCTATAAAACTTTAAATCTTTTTTTACCCAACTTCCCTGTCATAGGCAGGATCAAACATGGTTCATTTCTAAGCAGGGAGCAGTTGGGGTAAATTCAGAAGTTTCCTTACAGACTTAGTTCTCCAACCAAAGCCAAAGAAACTAGACTGATCCACTATTTACTTGTAGCTGGGGTAAAGAAGAGATCCATTCATGCCTTTCCTTAGGGTATTAACACAAAGAGAAATGTCAACAATCCTGTACATAATTTGGACTTTCAGCATGTTCTATTTGATACTTTCACTCTTGTTAGTACAAGGGAATGTGCTTGGTTTCTTCCAAATGCTAACGATCATCATCCTTGATAACTTCCTTTCTCAGTAAACTTTTCATTACTGTGGTTGATCCTGAGGGAGTACTGTAGTTTACCCTTACCTTCTGCACTGTTTGAATTTAGACATGTCATTCTCCTAGACTGGTTGCTCACCACCAAGAAAAGACAGCACAATCTGCAGTACCGCCTTGAGCTACCGAAACTGTTATCACCCTGGTTGGCGGCTGATGAGGCTAGGGTATCGCACGTGCTTTTACACATTGTATGATGAAAAATAAATAAATAAATAAAAAAAAAAATAAATAAATAAATAAAAAATGGTATTTACTTGCTTGGAGAAAAGAGAAGTGGATAAATGCAAGTTCTAAGGACAAACTAAACTCTGAACTCATTTTGATAATTTCCCTTTGATAGCCAATAACCTAACTCTATTCTGTATTTCATATATATATATATATATATATATACACTATCTGGGCCCAATTAGCTGGGGCCGTAAAATACACCAACTGCTTCTCTGTAGAGGGGTAAGACCCCCCAATGAGTGTCTTGGATATGACACTAAACAACCTGATGGTGAGGTTCCAGTGATGCTGGAGCTTTGGGGGATGCGGAGTACACCCTCATGGCCATTGCTCCCAGGTCCACTCTGGCCTGGAATGGTAGCACTTGATAGGGCCCTATCTATGGGTTAAATAGAACTAACTGCGTACTTATGTTAAACTGAATTGTTGACTAAACTGAATAGCTTGAAATAGAAATGTTTTTGATAATTAAACTGTGTACTCATGCAAAACTGAATAGTTTGAAATAGAACTGATTATTTGCATAAAAATGTATTTGGTATTAAATAACCTACAAAGATTGATATGCCACAAAAACCAACCAACCAACTAAACTGAATTGCTTAATACAGAACTGTTTTGATATTTAACTGTGTAAAAAAAATCTATACTTATACTAAACTGAATTAACTGAATTAGAACTGTTTGAATAAACTGAATAGCTTTAAAAAGAAATGATTTTGACAATTAAACTGTGTACTTATGCGAGATTGAATTGTTTGAAATAGAACTGATTTGTTTAAAAATGGATTTGGCATTGAATAACCTACAAAGGTTGATATGCTATAAAAAAAAACCCAAACCAACCAATATACACTTTCTGAACTCTTACAAGAATATGAATGGATAGGAAATAACAGAATTATTTATTGATTAAACCTTTCTTCTTTCATCTGATATGGGAAGTATTCACCGAAAGACGCATATTAGCCCTCTTTTTTTTCTATATCTTTCTTTATGTTTTGATATATATTGTCAAGTTTCAGGTCTTTATGAATATTTTCTTAACTTTTTGACTATAGGTTGTTACTTGCAGTTATTTTTAACAATTCAATTTATACGATTGTAAATGTTTGGGGAATTTTCATGTCTTACAAATAAGAGAGATACTTTAATGATAACCATTATACTAAAGGGGAGTTTGTGTGTCAGTATACGTGTATACGTGATGCCTTCAATAAGTTTCCAGACTTTTTTGTGCAGGCATTTAAAATTGTTGTAGACTCTTGAAAATTCAGTATGTTATTGCTATACATCTTATGACATGACAGACCAATTTTTATGATTTCAGATTCGAATGAACAGCTACAGCAGCAATTGGAATACACCCTACTAAAGCCTGATTATCACAGCTGGTGAATTTCAAAAATGCAATCTGGACGTGATGACACTTTAGACAAATGATACACAATAAAATTCTGTTTTAAACTTGGAAAAAATGCCACAGAAACGTATAGAATGCTTCAGACTTTTTTCGACCATCTTGCATGAATCGAGCATCAGTTTTTGAGTGGCATAAGAGATTCAAGGAAGGCAGGGAGTCTGTGAAGGATGATGACAGGTGTGCGAGGAGTATGAAGTCAATACACTAGAGTTGATTGACCAAAGAGTTAGGGTTAAGGTTACTATGTTGAGGTTTTAAGGGAGGTCAGGAAGAGATTCCATTGGAAGAGGCCAGCACTCTTCAAATCAGGTCAGTGGCATTTCCACCAGGACAATGCTCCAGTCTATAACTCCATCCTTGTCCCAGACTATTTGACCAAGATGGGCATCAAGACAGTTTGTCACCGTCCCTATAGTTGAGACCTTGCTCCCTGTGACTTTTGGTTATTCCCTAAGCTCAGAGGCTGTTGTTATGAGACAACTGAGGAGATGAAAGAGGCTGTGACGAAGGTCATTGACACGCTCACACGAGGACTTCCATGGGGCCTTCCAAAAGTTGTTAGAACAGTACAACAAGTGCATTGCAGTCGGAGGAGATTACTTTGAAGGGGACTAGAGTTTCATGAGTGTACTATCAATAAAAGTGCCCATACGAAAAAAGTCTGGAAACTTATTTAATGATCCTCGTATATACATATACACACACATACACACACACAATACTCTGCAAAAGTCTTTGGCCATTTTAACCTATAGTAAATTTCTCTTAATTGCCAACTGAGAACTTACACCACCCCAAAGAATAGGGCTCTGATCTGAGGAGTATGGTGTAGAACTTCATTGTCATTACTCCTACATACCTTCTGACCTGGAGTGGTAGCACCTGAGAGAGTCCCATCTATGGGTCAAATAGAACTGTTTGACATTTAAACTGAGTGTAAACAAATGAATTATGCTAAACTGAATTGTTAGAAATAGAACTGTTTGAGCATTTAACTGTGTGTAAAAAAATAACTGATATTTGATTGAATTGTTAGTGATACAATGCAATAATTGGAACCATCTAACTATGTGCAAATGAATCAGTAAAGTTGAATGGAATAATTAGTGTTAAATAGTAATATCAGTAATCACTGTAATATATTGTTGTAGTGGGTGTTAGTATGTTTGTAGGCTTAAGTAGGTTAAGAACAACATAAGACGTGCGTGTTTTAGCTAGGGCATCTTTATTCTGAATGGGAGATTGTGAGTGTGTGTATTCCGAAGCCAAGGGGTTGTAATCTTGTGAGTAGAGAAATAATCCGTGATATTACTACAACCACTACACTGAGGACAAAAAAAATGACTGATGTTAAATTGTGACTGTTATATAGCAATACTTAAAATCATTTAACAATCTGCAAACAAATGATTAATAGTAAATAGAATTATTTTTATTTACAATACTTGAAGCTATTTAACTGTGTACAAAAAATGAGCTCAGAGTCATTGAAAAATGTTATCAAAAAATATGTTTATGAATCATATATATTTAATATATATGTAAAAAAGGATTTGGCTTTTAATAACCAACAAGGGTTGATATGCCATAAAAACCAACCAAATCAAATATATATGAATTTAATAAATATAAAGAGGATTTGGCATTAAATAACCTACAAAGGTTGATATACTATAAAACCCAACCCAACCCAACCAAATCATATATAATACATTATATATATATATATATATATAAAGGGGATTTGGTATTAAAAATCCAATAAAAAAAGCATGGGGGCACACACCAGAATGGTGACCTTGTTTTTCACATCTCAGAGCAAGGGTTAAAGCTCCACACCACTTTTTTTTTTGATTGGTGAGCCAATCAATCGTATTCTATAAATGTATCATGGCCTTGTGTCACACTTTTAGTTGAAAACCTGTCAAGCTTCAATCATTCTAATCCTGGTTCAACCCTGACCTTTCAAACGAATCATTTCTGTACACCAAAAATCAAATTCAAAATTGTTTTATTTTAATAATACAAACTAAATGACACAAAACTTGAAGACAATTTTAACTATTTAATAATTCTTATGATGATTTTGTTTTCGATTGTTTTTTACACTACATTATCAAAAGTAATAATAAGTAATCTCCATAAATAATCTAATATTTAATATAATATCGCCTTTAAACTTTGATATTAATCATAGTGCCATACCAGGTAGCCTGAGATTCTTTGTATAACAGACAATGTGTCACTGATATCTGATATTAAATACAAATTGTAAACATTACAAATTGTATATATTTAATATATATGTATAAAGAGGATTTGGCATTAAATAACCTAGAAATAGTTGATATGCCATAAAACCCAACCAAACCAAATCCTATATATTTAATATATATCTATAAAGAAGATTCGGCATTAAATAACCTACAATGGTTGATATGCCATAAAACCCAACCAAACCAAATCCTATATATTTAATTTATATGTATAAAGAGGATTTGGCATTAAATAACCTACAATTGTTGATAATCCATGAAAGTCAATGAAACAATTACTCCCATGAAATCGTGATATTTGCACACCAAATTCAAAATTTCTTACTTCATTAATTTATTGTCTTTTTTTTCAATACAGTTTTCATAAATATAAAAGTATATATAAATATAAATTTTTTCTAGATATTATGCCATCATGAGGAGTGGAATATTGAAACTCCCTGAAAATTTATATCCTAGAAGTCACAAGTTTGTCATAAAATTTCAAGTCGGTGTCAAAATGACCTCTCATGAAGTTAAAAAAAAGAATAAAATTCTTTTTAAATTTTAAATACTTAAAAATTTACAAAATTTTCATCCAAGAAATTGCCAGTTTGTCAAAGAATTTCAAGGAGGTGAGTGTCATATGAAACAAATTTCAAAATTTCAAATAATCAGAAATTATCTACATTTACACCTACACACATTCTACAAATAAACAATATAAAATATGACGAATGTAAATTCTTCCTTTCTCCTTTTCTGACACTGGTGAGAACTATGCTGGTGGGAAGCAATTTGAGTGACCAACCAATGGCTTCCACCAATTTATTTTTGTTGTCTGTTAAATCTTAACATTTGTGGAGCTTATTCAAAATTTGTTACTTGTCTAATTCATTGCTTTTTATGTCAGTGTAGTTTCCATAAATAAAAATGTATATTTCCAGCAACATTTTTTGAATATTACACAATCACAAAGCATGTAATATCGAAACTCAAACAAAACTTACAGACCAGAAATTGCCAGTTTGTCAAAAAATTTCAAGCAGGTGTCATAATGATAAATACATATGAAAAATTTTGAACATTTCAAATAATCAAAAATTGTCTACATTTACAGTTTCACATGTTCTATAAAAATACAATATAAAAATACGACAAATGCAAATTCTTCCTTTCTCATTTTATTACACTGGTGAGAACTGTTATGCTGGAGAAAGGTGGGAAGCAATCTGAGTGACAATAGTCTTCAAAAAGAAAGTGGACTGTACAGTAGGAAACACAAGAAAAAAGACTTTACATGTAAATGGTTTCTATCCCGTTTGTAATCACATGTAACTTTTGAAATCAAAATTATCATAGAATGCTGATCCACAAATTTCACATGAAAATGGCTTCTCTTGAAAGTGTCTTAGCATGTGGATTTTCAAAGTGGATTTATGAAAATATGATGAACCACGAACTTCACAAGAAAATGGTTTCTCTCCAGTGTGGCTTTTCCAATTGGAATTCCCAGAAAATGCAGATCCACAAATTTTGCAAGAAAATGGTTTCTCTCCAGGGAGCGTTCACATGGTTTTTTTCAAATAGTAACACCTGACAAAGGATGATCCTCAGACTTCACAAGAATATGCTTTCTCTCCAGTATGAGTAGTCATGTGTTTTTTCAAAGATGTATTCTCTGAAAATGCTGATCCACAAACTTCACAAAAAAATGGTTTCTCTCTTGTGTGTGTTCGCATATGGCTTTTCAAATGATCACTTCGAGAAAATGCAGATCCACAGACTTTACAAGAAAATGGTTTCTCTCCAGTGTGTGTTAGCATGTGTTTTTGCAAATTTGAAATAACAGAAAATGCTGAACCACAAACTTCACAAGAAAACGGTTTCTCTTTTGTGTGTGTTCGCATGTGAACCGTCAAACTGGACTTCTGAGAAAATTTTGATCCACACATGTCACAAAAAAATGGTTTCTCTCCAGTGTGTCTTTGCAGATGGCTTTTCAAACTGGAATTTCCAGAAAATGCTGATCCACAAATTTTGCAAGAAAATGGTTTCTCTCCAGTGTGTGTTCGCATGTGTTTTTTCAAATAGGAACTCCTGGCAAATGATGATCCACAGACTTCACAAGAATATGCTTTCTCTCCAGTGTGTGTAGTCATGTGTTTTTTCAAAGATAAATTCTCTGAAAATGCTGATCCACAAACTTCACAAGAAAATGGTTTCTCTCCAGTGTGTGTTTTCATATGTCTTTTCAAATGATCACTCCGAGAAAATGCAGATACACAAACTTTACAAGAAAATGGTTTTTCTCCAGTGTGTGTTAGTATATGTTTTTGCAAATTTGAAATAATAGAAAATACTGAACCACACACTTCACAAAAAAATGGTTTCTCTCCAGTGTGTGTTCGCATGTGGATTTTCAAAATGGAATTATCAGAAAATGCTAATCCACAGACCTCACAAGGAAATGGTTTCTCTCCAGTGTGTGTTCTCATGTGTTTACCTAAAGTTGATTTCTCTGAAAATGCTGATCCACACACTTCACAAGGAAATGGTTTCTCTCCAGTATGTGTTCGCATGTGCACTTTCAATGTTGACTTATCAGATAATGCTGATCCACAGACTTTACAGGAAAATGGTTTCACTCCAGAGTGTGTTCTTATGTGTTTTTTCAAAGTAGAATTCTCAGAAAATGCTGATCCACAAATTACACAAGAAAATGGTTTCTCTCCAGTGTGTGTTCGCATGTGGCTTTTCACATTTGATCGTCTAGAAAATGCTGATCCACAAACTTCACAAGAAAATGGTTTCCCTGAATTGTATGTTTCTGTGTGTTTCGTAAATGTTGATCTGTCAGAAAATACTGATTCAGAGGCTTCACAAGATAAGGTTTTATCTTTGGTGTGTGTTCCTATGTGTCGTTTTGATTTGTATTTTGGAGAAAATTCTGATCCACTGGCTTCACCAGGTAATGGTTTCTCTTCAGTGTGTGTTTCCATACCTGTTTTTATTTCTGAACAATGAAATACTGAGCTGAACAGTGAAGAATTTAGAGAAAGTACTCATGTGCTGAATTCTGCAAAAAAAGCAAAGCGCTTTGTGAAATGTTCATATACAAAATTGAATACTTAGCAAGAATATGTTTTCTTTTTGGTATGTCTTTGGATGTGTCATTTATGTTTCAAAGTTCTTCTTTCCAAATTGTGTTGTTATCTGTGAATGAAGAAAAAATAAAGTATTACTTAAAAAATAAAAACAGGAAAATCATATATTCTTAGGAATTATAATAATCAATTTGAATTTCAATTAACAGTCATGTATCATATAATTCATGTGAAGTTATAAATAAGATTGAATTTTACTGATCAACAAATAATATTCAATTAACTGTAATATAAATACAGTAATTTTTCTAATTTAGACTGAGATTTATCAGAATTAAATGGGCAGTCAATTAATCAAAAATTATGAGAAAATTCTTTCTTCTCTACATTTAGCAAACTTACAAGTATATTAGAAGTAAATATGTGACATGATGTGCAGTTGAATACTTAGTTAATATGTTAAAATTAAAATTTATGAAATATATAAAAATTAATATATATATATATATCTCAAAAATGAAAAGATCCTTAAAATAAGTATCTTTTTGTTTGATTGACATAAAAAGCTAATTGATTGTTTCTAAAGGTCAGTTAAGAGAAAGACAATTGTTTTTGATTTCAAAGGTCAGTGAATTTATTTAATTTTTCAGTTGTCAACTACATTGATCATAATGATGAAATGGGTCATTTCATAAAACATATTTTTCTAGTCCTTATCTTAAAGGTCAATGTCAAAAGGGAGATTTAATGTTGCTCCACCCTAAATAAAGGTGAACTGGGCATGGCTCATCCAGTCAGGTGAGGCTGAGAATTTTTTGTTCAACTTCATTGCTCTAAACCTGTTCCCATTGGTCAAAGCATCTAAAAAGGGTTTTCCCTATACTTGTAAGATATAATCCTGAACTAGGATTGGCTGACTGATGGGAATATGACTCCTAATTGTCTAATATTAGACAACCAATCAGAAACCTTTTTTGGTCCAGATATTGATCTATAAAAATGGGATAAGAAAACAATCAGAGAGGATGGGAAAAAGGATCAAGAAGAAACTCATATTTACCAAACCCTCTGCTCGGGTAGGATATGACACAAGGTCAATTTTCAAGCGGAGTTTAACAGGTTTGAATTCAGAGTTTTCCTTCTCCTAGACTAGTTGCCTCACCAAGGCTGAAGAACCCAGTCTGCCCTACTATTTACCCATAGCTGGAGGGAGAATGATTGGATTCATACCTTTCCCAAGGGTATTAGTGCTATGTAAAATGAATTCAGTCTCGTCCAAGATTTGAACTCGTGTCGCCGTGTTCATTTCCTATGACGATAACCATTACACCACGGGCACCTCCTGATCAAGAAGAAACTCAAGACTTCCAAAGAAGCATCTCTTCTCTTCTAGACCCAGGGCACTCCAAACAACCTGCAAAAAAATTCAAAGTCCCAGACTTTAGAGACATTAGTGTCATTCTAACCACACTTCATCATCATTCTTCCTCCCTCGATATTCTTCTTTTTGCCAGGAAAGCAAACATCGTTTGCTTGTTATTTTTGTCTCATTTCAAGTCAAGTCACCATTCAAATAATTAAAACCTATCACACCATGCTCACCATGTATATGTAGACCGTCAATTTATGGCCAGGAAATCATACACTTTCCAAGCTTAAGTGAACAGATGACCTGAATCCTTGTTTTGAGTGTGTTACAAATACATCGAGGAAGGGTAATTTGTTGTCTTGCTCTTTCTCCATAGTGAACTGTACAGATGGTCGGATTGAGTTTACGTGATCAAGTAATATCTGAACATATTCCTGATGAGGCCAGAGAAAGAATGTGTAACGTAAGCCCACCTTTGCTGGAGAGTACCTCAATTTCAACTCCCATCATCCATTTATGGTAAAGAAAGGAATAGTCCATTGCTTACAACATCGAGCAAACACCATTAGTAGTGATACTGATGCATATCAAGAAGAAATGATTAGTCTGAGACACAACCTCCATCGTAACAACTACCCAGAGTGGATAACATTGGCTCCAAGAAACCTAGACAGGAGGATAGAAGACAATACCCGAAAATTCACCACAGTATGTCTGCCCTATGTCAAAGGACTAGTCAAAGGATGCAAAAGATATGTAGTCCATATGATATCAGGACAGTATCCACAAGTGGTTCAACTCTCCAGAGATATCTCTTCCGGGTCAAAGCCACCAACAGAATTCAACATGATCAAGAACTGTGCTTACTCCATCCCTTGCAGTTGTGGTAAAATATACAAAGGCGAGAAAGCTTGCCCACTAAAAGTAAGGCTAGAAGAACATCGGAAGGCAGTAGTATGAGACAAAACCTCCTTCGTAACAACTACCCAGAGTGCATAACATGTAGACGGATAATTTATGGTCATTAAATCATTCACTTTTCGAGACAATCATTGCATTATGTTTTATTAGATTCTCATCAAAATTATGACAAGATATGAATCCATTTTATTTACATTTGGCTTTCCTGTCTTCGTCAATGTTATTTTGAGATGATGTGTTAAACTTGGGCATCTCATGTGCATACACATGTTTGAACTTTGCAGACATTCTATTTTACTAAACTAAATAATAAAATTATTGATAAAATCAAGTATTGTAACATATTGACCTTCAACCCAGCCATCAATCAAGGAACAGGGGTATCCGGTTGAAGACATCAAGATATAGCCTTGACCGTGGACGGGTTCAATTCGGTGCAAATGCGACGCTCACAGGAAGCAGGTGGACATCAAAGAATTATTTAATCCGGTGCCACAGACAGTTCAGGTTAGTTGGAGTCAGTTGCAGTTGAAGTTCGAGTTGCAGTTTGAGGCAGTGAGAACCAGCTTCCAGCAGAGGGCTGGGCTCTCAGGGCCCCCGGTCGAGCAGCCCAGTAGAATGAGAAAAGAAGTGCTGCTATAGTCAGAGGAACTGGGGGTCAATATGTTGCAGTCTGTTCAGTCTCTAACTCACCTCTCACACACAACCCTTTCGAATAAAGTGTGAGGAGTATATTTTTCTAAAGAAGTGTGTTCGTTCGTCATTATTGTTGATTATGTTTCCGCATGTATACGTATACGTATAGTCATATCATGGCTATGCATCAGTATCAGTAAAACAATCAGTGAATCATTCGCTTTTTAAGACAATCGTTGGTACTAATCTTCTCTATGATATTGGAATTTCAATTTTACAAACACTTTACTATTATATATGTAAACCCTTGATTTATGGTCAGGAAATCATTCACTTTTCAAGCTAATTATTGCTAGTCTTTTCCCTGTATTTACCAAACCTTTTGGATGACAGGGTTTGACACAAGGTCAATTTTGTAAGCAGAGATGATCACATTTGAATTCAGAGTTGTCTTTCTCCTAAACTGGTTGCTACACCAAGGATAAAGAGTCCAGTCTGCCTTAAGATAAATCTACAGCGAGAGGGAAAATAGTTAAATTCATACCTTTCCCTTAATGCTATGATAAATGGAAGCACATTCATCTTGGATTTCAATTTAAGTCACCATCCTAATAATGAAAACCTATTAAACCACGGTTACCTCCACAGATTATTACTTATGTATATGTAGACCAATAGTTTATGGTCATTGAATCATTCAGTTTTCGAGACAATCATTGAAACTAGTCTTTACTAGGATTTCTAAATTTCATATTTGTAAACAGTCAATTTGACACAGAAAATCAATCTGTTTTTAAAAATCCTTCAAAATTACAGTAAACGATCTAACAAATTAAACTCCAAAAATGTCCCAATCAAAACCTATATAAACAAAATCTCTTTTCAAATTAAATAGATTTTTTGTCTTAATGAATGTATAAGTGTTTTCATGTAAGGGTTAATGTCCTTTTTGTATTTATTTCCGGAAATCATTGTTTATAAGAAAATAGTTTTTAAAAGATTTGAGGGGAAATTTAATCGGCTGACACTTGTCAATCATTTCCATAGGGTACTTGGTTTACGTCATCGCTACGATTAACACTGACAGGAGCCAAAAAAAAATATCAATAAAATGTTGGAATGAATTTGATTTCAATAAATAATTCATTTAGTTTCCGAAAAATTTCTAATGATTTTTAAATTTATATAGAGTAAAGTAAAAAAAATATAAAATTATTTCATTTCGTTACTAAGAAAAAAAAAGATCAATTTCAATTTACTGTAAATGATCTTACAAATGAAACACGAAGATTAATGAATACAGAAGTTTTTGTTTTTGTTTTTGTTAGGATTAACGTCCTTTTTGAACTTAAGAAAATCATTGTTTATCATAAAATAGTTTTTAAAAGATTTTAGGAAAATTTAATCGACAAACAATGGCCTAAAATTTCCATTCGGGATTTTGTTCATGTCACACGAACAATTAATAAAACATAATTGGGTATTTTTCATTCGTCAAGAAAATTAAAAATAAAATGTTATAATTAAATATTTTTACATCCATTGACGAGAAAATATTGACACAAAAAATAATATTTCACATCTTCATCAGTGGAAAACAATTTTTTGAAAAATTACGTAGGTTTTTGATTTCTGAAAAAAGAAAATAAATTAACACTATTAAATATCATACTTACTTCTTTCTCTTTTTTCTGTCAGATTTCTTTTTCTTGTATTTGTACAACGTTAAATGAGTGAAAGAATGTAATATTTTGAATAAAACAAATGTTTTCTGCTTGAATGAAATTAAAATGTATGGTTCTTTCGCAATTAACACAAAAAAGTTTCTCCCCGATGGAAAACAAGGGAGGTAATTCCGATATTTTTTTCATCATTTAGATTCGAATTTATTGAATTTAATCTTTAAAACTAACAGAAGAAAAGAAGAAAAAGTCGATAACAGAAGATTTTACTTAAAATATTTTTTATATCCATAGAGAATAAGGTATTGTTACAAATTAAGAATATTTTACTTCTTTGTCCGAAGAAACCGTTTTCCTTCTAATTACCTATTTTTTAATTTGTCAAGATTGTAGAAGAAAGAATTTCGTATTTTTCTTTGGTGCGTAATTTAATTCGATGCATAATTTCACCCAATCAGGGTGACTTATTCTATTCACCCCGATCATCTTTCCGGACAGCAGAAATTGGGGAAGCCGCCAGACACTTTCCCTCTTTCTTAGGACTGCTTCGTTCAGGACAGACGTCTTACTGTCTGCTCTTCAATAGCAGCAGCATCACACCAACATGAGGAAAGCCGTCTAATTTATGGATCCCTTGCGTCTATTCTCTTAGACCAAGGGTTCCTAGCTGAATATGAATTAGATGAATTCAATACGCCACACACAGGAACAATAATTAGTCGCCTCCAGTATTGGCTATGTCGACTGCAATGCAATATTCTGCTCTGACACCTAGCTACTTCATCTTTGGCAAACATTTTCTGGAGACATTCACGCTTCTCCCTGAAACAACCAGAACCACAAACTCACGGTGACTACAATCGTTTATTTCCTCAAATAGCAAATACGACTTTTGCTACACTATGGCAAACATATCCCCCTCAGACATTCAACAATGCCTTAACGTAACGATGCCCTTTTCGCTCAGGCATTTAGCTGCTAAAATGCTTTCTCAACTCTATCATAACTTCATTTCGTTTCCTTACTTCTTTCCTTTCTTACGAGACTTGCAGCATAAACGTAAACCCTTTATTCCATGCTGCCATTAAAAACCTTCATATAAAACCTAACGGCATCTTCTTGCTTCTTCATCCTCCTTTATTTTCGTACAACAATTAACGAGGGGAAAACAACGTAACCAAACACATACACGCAAGAATACATTGCCTTCGCTAAAATGGTGACCCGGACGTGATATGAACACGCAACATTCTGATACGAAAATACAGCCTTTGCAAACAGACAGCCTTACGAACACTCAGCATTCCTACTCAAAAAAAAAAAAAAAAAACCGACACATTGAGACGTTTTCAATTTTTCCGCTGACCTGGCTTCAAGCAGAAGTTCTGAAAAAGAGAGTGTTTGGCAGCTTCCCCAATTTGTGCTGCCCGGAAAGTTAGTCTGGATGGATAGGATAAGTCATCCTGATTAGGTGAAATTATGCATCGACCCGAATTAAATTACGCGCCAAACAAAAATACGAAATTCTTTCTGCTACAAGATAATAACAAAAACCTTATACTTCTTTCTCTTTTCTTTTGTCTGATTTCTTTTCCTAATGGCGATTCAACTTTAGAGAGAAGGGAAAAATTGAAATATCTTAAATGAAACTGATGTTTTCAGCTTGAATGAAATGAAAACGATTGTTCTCTTGCAATTAAAAGAGAAAAGTTTTCCGTAAACAAGGGAGATGATTGCAATATTTTCATCTCCAAAATTAAGCTTGATCTAAAACAGCAAAAGGTTAGGTTGGGGGTTAATTTCCGGTCCCGTGGTTAAGAACTTTCCCTTCCGTGATCCAGACCCCTTTCTTTTTCACATTGAAGATTGGGGGTATTTGTAATGATAGGGATCGATTTTGGTTGAAAGTGTTTAAATTTTTTTGGTTTAACTTTAAAAGTATCCTTTTTTTTTTGGCCTAACGTTAATATAGTTTAAGGTTGAAGGTGTTTACATTTTTTTGATTTAAGGTCGAGTTTTTAATTTTTTTCGTTTAAGGTTGAGAACCTATCAAATGCTATCACTTCGGGCCAGGGTGGTCCGGAGAGTAATGGCAATGAAAGGATTTAGTGGAAGGAAAATTTCGTATTTTGGTTTGGAGCGCAATTTAATTCGACACTTAATTTAACCCAATCAGGATGACCTATCCTATTCATCCCGGGCCTCCTTTACGGGCAGCAGCAAATTGAGTAAGCTGCCAAACACACTTTTTTTTTTTGCTGGACAACGCCGCCCAGTGCAGACGTCTCACTGGGGGCTCTTGGATAGTAGCTGCAGCATGGACACATGAATGAACCTATCTAATTTATGGATTCCTTGCGTCTAATATCTTTTAGAGCAAGGAATCCCAGTTGAATATGAATTAGATACATTCAATACGCCACCACTGGAACAACTTTATGTCACCTCCAAAATTGGCTATGTCGATGCGATGCTTTTATTCCGCTCTCGACACCTAGCTCTCTATTCACCTCTGGGCCACTTTAATGGAGACCAACTCACGCCTCTCCACCAGACGCACAAAAACTACGGTGACTCCAAAGTTCATTTCCTTCAACGGCAACATGGCTTTCGCTAAACTACGGCAAACACAATCCCTCGCACGTCCGACGACACGCGCTACCTTTCTCAACTTTCTCATAAATCCTTATCGACTCCATACTCACAACCTTTCCACGAGTCTTGCAGCACAAACGCAAACCCAATATTCCATTCTGCAAATAAAAACTATTCCTAAAAATACATTTCGACTATCGGCATCTTACTTCATCATCCTTTCCTTTATATACCCAACAAGCTTTAGAGAGGGACCTTACAAACTTAGCGAGGAAATAACACAACGTAAATACACTCACGCACCTTACAACCATTCCTCGCTAAAGCAAAAACTATGGCTAACACTAACACCAAAACCTAAGGCTAAATATAACAACTACAAAACCTCACGCTAAAATCGTACTCCAGATTTCTAAAAGCATTACTTGTGCATCATCATTACATGTGTAGCAGAAAGAACTAATTTTCAATTGCGTGTCAGACCACCATTAAATTACCATTAAATTTTCAATTTTATTGTCTGGTGCGGGAATTATTTGGCCGTTGAAGTTCGATTTGTATATTTCGTCCAATGAGAATAATTCATGCCATTCTGCCCGGGTGTCTTTCCCGTGCAATGAAAGGCTACTCCGGATTTCTAAAATCATTACTGGTTCATCATCATTTGATGGTTTAATGTGATATACGTTGGTTGAGTTTTACCCCAATAGTAGCCTGACAATTAGATTGAATAATGTTTTGATTTGCAAGGAAAACTGTAATTCTCTTTGTTGAATTATATTTGCTGTATCTATTTAGTCTGTATTAATCATTTAACTTTAAGCTTTATTACCCCTATCAAATTCATTGAACAGCGCTAACTCGTTTCACTAAAATCGTTGAAAAGACTTCGTTTTTTTTATATCTGAATGGGATCTAATCGATAGTCTTTGTAATGTTAGTACAACTGATTTAAAATATTTCGGTTGTTTCTTCGTTTTGTCTTTTGTTTCGTTTTTTTTTTTTTTTTTTTTGTATTATTCAGTTCATCTTTTTAAAAATCAAAGTCTCACTGACAACTCTCCGTCCTCGCGAATCTGGTACACTTAAAAGTCAACTCAATTAGATGTGCTGCTGCTGCCGTGGAAAATTTTGAAACTAACCGTCTATAGAGCGAGCACATGCTAATAAAGCTACGTACTTTCTTGACCGTTTTGGTTTGTTTATTTGTTTGTTTGTTTGGGTTTTATGGCATATCAACTTTTGAAGGTTATTTAATGCCAAACCCATTTTTTACAAATAAACAGTTCCATTTCAAACACATCAGTTTAGTATAAGTATAGTTTTTGTTTACTCGCAGTTAATTAATTAAAACAGTTCTATTTTAAACAATTCAGTTTAGCAAACAAAAATAGTTCAATTTCAACCAATTCGGTTTAGCATAAGTAATGGCAATACAGATTTCTAAAAGAATTACTGGTGCATCCTCATTAGATGGTTTAATGTCATATACAGGACACTCTTTGGTAGGTTTTTATTCCTCTGTAGATATATAATTGGTGTATTCTACAGCTCCAGTAAATAGGGTTGAAAACAGAAGAGAGTAGTTGTTAGAATGATATTGATTATGAAATAATAATAATAATAATGACGAAAAACGGAAAACAGCAAATATCAAGAAATAAAACAACCAAATTAAGAGAAAATCAGAACGCTTATAGAATAGGATAATTACAAGTAATTGGGAATAGTGGAAGTGGACACATTTAAATAAATTGAAAGAAATTAAAAGTGATAAAAGACTGCGTCTTTTATCACAAGAAAAATCCCACAGCAGATATATCATCAAAGGCAAAAACACCTGGGTTGTCTCCCCTTGTAAGATGCTAGGGATACATTTTATTTAAATCTTTCAAAGCTTTTATTTTTGAAATTTTAATTAACAAAACCTACAAGAGCTAAGAGGGGCCTCATAGTTAAATTTTTATACTTTTGAAATTGTCTTAAGAAGCTTCTTTCTTCTGTCAGTCATCACAGAATATACTGTATATACTTGTGTAATGAATATCATTTTAATGTTGGGATACAACTAAGGACATGCAATTGGCGGAAAGAAAATCTTATCCCACGTTGTGTTTGCTGGTTCTCAGCAAGTCGAGTCGAAATGCTTGAATTTGTGACGGTCCACAAAGGAATTACCAAAGCGAAAACAAAACGTTGAATAAATGTTGTTTAAAGTGGGGAAGATATGAGTGTAACATTCAACAACGAAATCCCCTTGAGTAGAAAAAAACTAAAGCTCGCGGCTAGATCTTCGTGGCAGACATAACCCCTACCATGTCTCTCTGGCTGGCCGTCTGTGTCGGTTCTTTTGGCTGTACTGTTTGCGTCTGTCTCTTATACCCTCTCGTGGTGGACTGATGACTCTGCTTGTATATATCCAGGGTTGAACATTCTTATTTCTAGGCTTCAAGCCACCTAAGATTGGAAATAAAAATACTGGCGGAAAATATGTCTAGGAGGCTACATGGACACACACACACGAATTTACTTACCCATGGTCAACTCACAAACATACACACATATATACAGGCACGCACACACATACATGAAATCACGTCCATTTATGTGTCTAAGCATATGCATTCACAGAGATAAGACTGCATACTACACTCAATAGAATCACATTAGGACCAATTTTTAAACTCAAAAACAAGTGTTCATTTCTTACATAAGATGTTTTTGATATTTCTAGGCCTAACATTGCTGTAACTTCAAAATCAAAGTGTCTCCACATAGTCAATACCTAAATAACTTATTCACTCGTAGTCTGTATCTAAATAAAAGCTTTTATTTAAGAAAGTTTTTATTATTGTTTACTATCTATACCACTTGAGCCTATATGTTCAAATAATATACAGGGGGTGTCCTCGTGGTGTAAAGGTTAAAGCGATGGACTGCAGAATCGTAGTAAGCGAGTTCATACTCTAGTCGCGCTATCACGTTCACTTTCAGGCAAATACCCTTGGGAAAGGTATGAAACCCCTTATCCTCCTAGCTATGGGTTAAATAGTACCACTACTGTTCTTCTAGGAGAATGGCTTTGGCATTAAATAACCTACAAAGGTTGATATGCCATTAAACAAAGAGACCAAATCAAATAATATACAGACAAAACAAAATTACATAACACATCCTCAGCTTGTATGTTTGTTGCATTTGAGTATCTTAATTTACTGCTCCATCGTTTCAACAATTAAGACAACTGTAGCAGAGAAAACGTATTTCTGGTTTAATATCTTCTCATTCTAAATAATAATGCAAAAACAATTCACAACGAATTAACAAGAATATATTTTATTATCAGCAAAAAGTTAATAGAATGAATACAACAATGAATTGAGATACAAGAAAGAGTGTTAGTATATCCGCCTCTACTAAACATTGGGCTGATTCTACTTTCAGTCTGTTGACTATTCCATTTGCCTGGATATGGCATCGGACGGTAGGATCGATCTGCTTATCTGCCCAAGTTGTGTTTTTCATGTAGACAGCAGATCAATTGCTAATCAACACTAATAATTCTATTCAACATTACTCATTAATCTAGGTCAGAGTGAACCAGAGAGCAATGGCAAAAAAGAAATAACTGACATTCATATTTTAAAATATTTCAAATATTGCTATCTAACATAGTTTTATTCACACACAGCTAAATGGTTTCAAGCATTGCTATAGAAAATAAACTATTTACAAGGATCATTAAATAAGTTTCCAGTCTTTTTTCATATGGGCACTTTTATTGATAGTACACACATGAAACTCTACTCCACTTTGAAGTTGCAATGCTCTTGTACCGTTTCAACAACTTCTGGAAGGCCCCATGGAAGTCCTCTTGTGGGAGCGTATCAATGACCTTCGTCACAGCCTCTTTCATCCCCTCAATTGTCTTATAACGACAGCCTCTGAGCTTAGGGAATAACCAAACGTCACAGGGAGCAAGGGCTGGACTATAGAAATGGTGAAGAACTGTCTTGATGCCCATCTTGCTCAAATAGTCTGTGACAAGGATGAAGTTTTGGACTGGTGCATTGTCTTGGTGGAAATGCCACTGACCCAATTTGAAGAGTGCTGGCCTTTTCTGACAGAATCTCTTCCTGAACTCCCTTAAAACCTCAACATAGTAAACCTAACCCTGACCCTTTGGCCAATCAACTCTGGTGTTCTGACTTTCTTATTCCTCCCACACCTCTAATCATCCTTCACAGACTAGCTGCCTTCCTTGAATCACTTATGCCACTCAAAAACAGATGCTCCATTCATGCAAGATGGCCCAAAAGTAGTCTGAAGCATTCCATATGTTTCAGTGGCATTTTTCCTTGTTTAAAACAGAATTTTATTGCATATCATTCTTCTAAAATGTTCTCATGTACAGATTGCATTTTTGAAATTCCCCAGCTGTGACAATCAGGCTTTAGTAAGTAAAGTTAGCGACCATAGTCGAGGGTGACCCGAAGGCTCCCTTTTCGATAGCTACTACACCAAGGTGTAGGGGAGGGCGCTACTCCATTCCCAGGATTGCTCCACTTTACCCTTGAACCGTACCTTATAATACTGAGTGTTAAGCAAGGTGGTATCAAGTACCATTTTTAAAGTCTTTGGTATGACTCGACCTGGGATTGAACCCAGGTCTCCCGGGCCATTGTAGCTGTTCATTTGAACCTGAAATCATAAAAATTGGTCAGTCATTTCATAAGATGTATATCAATAACATAGTGAATTTTCAAGAGTCTACGACAATTTTAAATGCCTGTACAAAAAAGTCTGGAAACTTATTGAATGCACCAAGTAAATAAAGCATACAGTTAAAGAGTTTCAACTATTGTTAATCAACACTAATAATGACAAAAAAAGGATACTCCACATTCATATTTTAAATAAATTTTCTTTACCTGGATGATCATAGAGATGAAAAGAATTCCCTCTAAGTAGCTTGCTTAAAAATGTGTTTACACATCCAATATATTTAATATATATATGTATAAATTGGAGTTGGCATTAATCAACTTACAATGGTTGATATGTGAAAAACCCAACCAAATAAATACTATATATTTAATATATAAATGTATAAAGAGGATTTGGCATTAAATAACCGACAATGGTTGATGCGCTATAAAAACCAAGCAAACCGAAGCGTATATATATTCAATATATATATACCACCCTCTTCGCCCCGTCCTCGATCACAGCTCTGATTATACCTGTTACGGTATCTCTTTGCCACGACCTTGTCCGCCTCCCTCCAATCTCTCTGCTACAACGTGGAAAAAAACAGATCAAAAGTTCCTTCCAGGGAAAGTGACCATGCACAGCCCTGCCCCACGTTGTGACTCTTTAAAAGTAAGGCCGATGGCCCTGTCTGAAAGGAAGAGGGGTTACTGGCAGCTGAAGACTGGACTCCAAAGGGGTACATATATTGCAGAACAAAAAAATAATAATAATAATAACTCCGATTTCTGCTGTAGATAAGAAAAGGGTTTATATAACTTCAAGGTTACAGATGACGACCAAAAATCTGCGGGTGTGACATTTAGTAATCTAAGGCGGCGGTCCGATGAGGGTTAAGTTTTCTTAACGACACTGTATTCAAACGGCGGACTGGTGATATATGAGTTGGCAGCGCGAAGCACAATTCCAATCTGTTGGTCCCTGGCTGGTCTTCGTCTGCTTCGTCTGGAACCGAACTGCTTCGTTCTCTCACCACCAACTTACAAAGGTCTAAGTTTTCTTAACGACAGTGTATCCAAACGGCGGACTGGTGATATATGAGTTGGCAGCGCAAAGCACAATTCCAATCTGTTGGTCCCTGTCTGATCTTCGTCGGTTTTTCTTCGTCTGGGACCGAACTGCTTCGCCCTCCTGCCACCAACTTACAAAGGTCTAAGTTTTCTTAACGACAGTGTATTCAAACGGCGGACTGGTGATATATGAGTTGGCAGCGCAAAGCACAATTCCAATCTGTTGGTCCCTGTCTGATCTTCGTCGGTTTTTCTTCGTCTGGGACCGAACTGCTTCGCTCTCTCACCACCAACTGCTGAGTTCAAAAATCAGCCTGTTTATATAATAATTGCCAATATTCTGGGGTAGGTTCTGACTGAGGCAGGGGTGATCCTCCTAACGTCATTTTCAACTCATTAGACATCCTTCATGTCTTTGTTCAATTTTCGTCATCAGAAAGGGTCCAACCCTCTTTTCACTACTTCCACAGAGTCGTTCCTCTCACTACCCTCATAGTGAGGACTACAGGAGGATAGCTTTCCTCCTACCAACATAGTTTCTATCATTTTACGGCTCATGACGTCAGGAAGGGTCCAACCCCTTTTTGCCCAAATATGCTGGACTGTCACATTTGATGGAACTGGTTTAAATTCTACGTAGGCGAAAAGGCTGGCCTATCCTTAGGCTAATTAATAATTCCCTTTCAGCACTGATAAGTAATTCTGGATAATTTTCTCAACCCTTAGTTGAGGTATTTCCCCAAATGCCAGATGGCCTTCTTTATCTTGACAAAGACTTCTTTGTTGGCTCTGAGTCCCACCTTTTAACTGAGTGCAAATCATCCCGTATCTGAATCTTTGTGCTGTCAAATCCTTTAGAATTAACTTTTTCCAGGCTCGAAAATTATCTTAATATCGTTACCCCTTCCATTTTTTTTAATAACAATATTTTTCTTACTCGATTTCCGCCTGAGTTCTGTAAACAAATTAATTTTCCGTACCTGTCAACGTCTTTCCAGTTCCCATCTTGGCTTTTATCAAAAAGTTCTTTCTCAGCATTTTCGATTCTTTTTTCCCAGAATTTCAATTCTACACTTCTTGGCAATTATATTTGGCTATTCAATTTTTCTGGTTAACCCCTCACGTACCGCCATAGACGAATATTGTCACATATATGTATAAAGAGAATTTGGCATTAAATAACCTAAAGATTAATTTTCTATAAAAACCCAACCAACCAACCAACCAACCAACCAATGGCTTCCAGCAATTCATTTTGTTGTATGTTAAATCTTACATTTGTGCACCTTATTAAAAATTTGTTACTTTTTATGTCAGTGTAGTTTCCATAAATAAAAATGTATCTCTCTAGCAACATTTTTTGAATATTACACCATCACAAAACATGGAACATGGAAACTCAGACAAAACTTGCATACCAGAAATTGCCAGTTTGCCAGAAAATTTCAAGCTGGTGTCATAATGATAAATACAAATGAAAATTTTTCAACATTTCAAATAATCAAAAATTGTCTACATTTACAGTTGCCCATGTTCTATCAATATACAATATAAAAATACAACAAATGCAAATTCTTCCTTTCTCATTTTCTTACACAGGCGAGAACGGTTATGCTGGAGAAAGGTGAAAAGCAATTTGAGTGACAATAGTCTTCTAAAAGAAAGTGGACTGTACAGTAGGAAACACGAGAAAAAAAAATTTCATATATAGTTTTGTTCCCGTGTGTAATCACATGTGCCTTTTCAAATTTAAATTATCCAAAAATGTTTATCCACAAATTTCTCTCAAAAGTGTCTTAGCCTGTGGATTTTCAAAGTGGAGTTTTTGAAAAAATGATTAACCGCAAACTTCACAAGAAAATGGTTTTTCTCCAGTGTGCCTTTGGAGGTGGCTTTCCAATTGGAATTCCTAGAAAATGCTGATTCAAAAATTTAGCAAGAAAATGGTTTCTCTCCAGTGTGTGTTCGCATGTGTTTTTTCAAATAGGAAATGACGATCCTCAGACTTCACAAGAATATAGTTTCTCTCCAGTATGTGTAGTCATGTGTTTTTCAAAGATGAATTCTCTGAAAATCCTGATCTACAAACTTCACATAAAAATGGTTTCTATCTTGTGTGTGTTTGCATATCGCTTTTCAAATGATCACTCTGAGAAAATAAAGATCCACAGATTTTACAAGAAAATGGTTCTCTCCAGTGTGTGTTTTTGCAAATTTGAATTAACAGAAAATGCTTAACCACAAACTTCACAAAAAAACAGTTTATCTTTTGAGTGTTTTTGCATGTGAACTGTCAAACTAGATTTCTTAGAAAATGTTGATGCATACAGGTAAAAAAAATCTGGTTTCTCTCCAGTGTGTCTTTGCAGTGGGCTTTTCCAACTGCAATTCCCAGAAAATGCTGATCCACAAATATTGCAAGTAAATGGTTTCTCTCTAGGGTGTCTTTGGAATACCCAGAAAATGCTGATTCACAAATATTGACAGAAAATGGTTTCTCTCCAGGGTGGGTTCGTATGGGATTTTAAAATAGGAACACCTGGCAAATGATGATCCACAGACCTCACAAGAAAATGGCTTCTTTTCAGTAAGTGTAGTTATGTCTTTTTTCAAAAATGAATTCTCTAAAAATGCTGATCCATAAACTTCACGAAAAATGGTTACTCTTTTGTGTGTGTTCGCATATGCCTTTTCAAACATTCATTCCGAGAAAATGCAGATTCACAGACATTACAAGAAAATGGTTTCTCCCCAGTGTGTGTTCTCATATGCTGTTTCACTGAGGAATTACAGGCAAAAGCTATTCCACAGACTGCACAGGAAAATGGTTTCTCTCCAGTGTGTGTTCTCATGTGGTTTTTAAAGGATGCCTTGACTGAAAATGCTGATCCACAAACATCACAAGAAAATGGTTTCTCTCCAGTGTGTGTTCTCATATGGTTTTCCAAAGATGCCTGGACTGAAAATGCTGATCCACAAACATCACAAGAAAATGGTTTCTCTCCGGTGTGCGTTCTTATATGTTTCATCAATGCTGAATTAAAAGAAAATGCTGATCCACATACATCACAAGAAAATGGTTTCTCTCCAGTGTGTGTTCTCATATGTTGTTTCAAAGAGGAATTCCTGGTAAATGATGATCCACAGACTGCACAAGAATATGGTTTCTCTCCAGTGTGTGTACTCATGTGGTTTTTCAAATCTGAATCGACTGAAAATGCTGATCCACAAACTTCACAAGAAAATGGTTTCTCTCCAGTATGTGTTCTCATATGTTTTTTCAAAGAGGAATTCCTGGCAAATGCTGATCCACAGACAGTACAAGAAAATGGTTTCTCTCCAGTGTGTGTTCTCACGTGGTTTTTCAAAGATGCCATGACTGAAAATGCTGATCCACAAACATCACAAGAAAATGGTTTCTCTCCAGTGTGTGTTCTCATGTGGTTTTTCAAAGATGCCTTGACTGAAAATGCTGATCCACAAACATCACAAGAAAATGTTTTCTCTCCAGTGTGCCTTCTTATATGTTTTATCAATGATGAATTATCAGAAAATGCTGATCCACAAACATCACAAGAAAATGGTTTCTCTCCAGTGTGTGTTCTCACGTGGTTTTTCAAAGATGCCATGACTGAAAATGCTGATCCACAGACTGCACAAGAATATGGTTTCTCTCCAGTGTGTGTACTCATGTGGTTTTTCAAATCTGAATCGACTGAAAATGCTGATCCACAAACTTCACAAGAAAATGGTTTCTCTCCAGTATGTGTTCTCATATGTTTTTTCAAAGAGGAATTCCTGGCAAATGCTGATCCACAGACAGTACAAGAAAATGGTTTCTCTCCAGTGTGTGTTCTCACGTGGTTTTTCAAAGATGCCTTGACTGAAAATGCTGATCCACAAACATCACAAGAAAATGGTTTCTCTCCAGTGTGTCTTCTTATATGTTTTATCAATGATGAATTATCAGAAAATGCTGATCCACAAACATCACAAGAAAATGGTTTCTCTCCAGTGTGTGTTCTCATGTGGATTTTCAATTTGGAATTGATTGAAAATGCTGATCCACAAACTTCACAAGAAAATGGTTTCTCTCCAGTGTGTATTCTCATATGTTTTATCAAAGTTGAATTGACTGAAAATGCAGATCCACAAACTTCACAGGAAAATGGTTTCTCTCTGGTAAGTGTTTGCATGTGTCTTAGTAAATATGAATTATCAGAAAATGCTAATCCAGATATCACAAAGAGATGCTTTCTCTCCAGTGTATATTCTCAAGTGTTTTTTCAATTTTGATTTCTTTGAAAATGCTGATATATAAACTTTACATGAATGTGGTTTCTCTCTAGTGTGTGTTCCCATATGACTTTCCTAATTGCTCTTCTGAGAAAATATTGATCCACAGATTATACAAGAAAATGGTTCCTCTCAAGAATGTGTTCACATGTGCACTTTCAAGATTGAATTATGAGAAAATCCTGAGCCACAGCCATAACCAGATAATATTTTTTCTCAAGTGTGTCTTTCCATATCTGTTTTTATTTCTGAGCAGTGGAGAATTTAGAGAAAGTACTCGTGTACAGAATTCTGCAAAAAAAAAAAAGCTAAGAGTCTAGTGAAATGTTCATACACAAAACTGAATACTTAGCAACAATATATTTTGTTTGGATGTGTCTTTTATGTCTCCAAATTCTTCTTCCTAAATACTGTTGTTATCTGTGAAAAAAGAAAAAAAAACACCTATTACTAAATAAATTAAAACTGGAACATCATATATTCTTTGGAATTATAATATTTTAATCAATTTGAATTTCAATTAACAGTCATATATCACATATAATTCATCCTAAGTCAAAAATAAGATTGAATTTTAATGATCAACAAATATTCAATTATATTCAACTAATGAATAAGGTAATCTTTCTAAATTAGACTGACATTTATCAGATTTAAATGAACAGTTAATTAATTAAGAATTATGAGAAAATTCTTTCTACTCCACATTTAGCAAACTTACAAGTATATTAGAAGTAAATATATTTTTTACTTTAAACTATCACACTGTTCAACTTACCTAATAGGAAGAAAGTGATGACAATGCTAGGCATTTTAGTCAACCATTGGCAATTTGAAAAAAATGCATATCCTAAGTAAATGTGTGTGAGGTAGATAGTCAACACCAAACATGCGAATTATGAATGGATAAAAAAGCAGCGAATTTGTCTGTGGGGAGAGTAATTTGTAACTGGTGAACATAAGAACAGATCCAAAGACAAACAGGATAGCAAGATAAAAAGAAGAGAAGACCTAAACATGATTATCATTCTTTGCAGACTGCATTGTGATATATGTTTTGAATTTGAGTTTGCTTCACATTTCTTCTCAAAAAAATACTTCGGCCAAGGAAAATATTAACTCATGGTATCAAAATGCTTATGGTAAAGATGAGAAGCCCTGAAGAGGATTACCAATCTGTGTTGACTGCATTCTGACCTACTTAGATCTTCCATGTTGATTTAGCTTGGTCTTCTTGCTAAGAATACTACAAGCTAATTCAGCTAACCAAAACATTCACTAAATTGACTACATTCTCATAACTTTGTGATGAAAAAAAAAAAAGATGCATAAGAGTTACTTATGAGCATTAATCAATGTGAAAGTAATTTTTTTTGTTAGGATGTTTGACTTTCAATCTTACAAAATTATTACTCATGTATAGGTAGAGTGTTAATTTCAGGTCAGGAAATCAGTCATTTCCAAAACCAATCATTGCTACTAGTTTTTCCTAAGATGTCTGAATTTCAATCTCACAAAAATTATTACTCTTTTATATGTAGAGTGTTAATTTTTGGTCGGTAAATCAGTTATTTTCTAAATGACTCATTGCTTCTCGTGTTTCCTAGGATGTTTGACTTTCAACCTTACAAACTTATACTTATGTATGTGTAGATTAGGTTAGATTTCTTTTCTTTAATGGCATATCAACCTATGTAGGCTACTTAATGCCAAAGCTATCCTTTAAGAAGAAAAGTAGTGGTACTATTAAACCCATTGCTAGGAGGATGACGGTGTTCAAATCTTTCCCAAGGGTATTTGTCAGAAAGTGAATGTAATAGCACAACTGGAGTTTGAACTCGCTTAGCATGATTCCACAGTCCAACACTTTAACCATTACATCATGAAGATACCCCCAATAATGTTTGAATTGCTATATTACAAAAGAGTAATACTCATCAATATGTAAATTCTTGATTTATGATCATAAAAGTATTAATTTTAATTTTCCTATGATATTGGTATTTTGATATTACAAAAACTTTACTACTGTAAATGTAGATTGTTGATTTATCATCATTAATTAATTCACTCTTCAAAACAATCCTTGCAATTGTCTTTCCCAGGATATCAGAATTTCAAAAATATGAAAAAAAGAACTATATACGTAGACCAATGATTTATGGTCAGGAAATTATTCACATTTCGAGACGATCATTGTAACTAGGGTCTTTACTAGGATTTCTAAATTTCAATCTTACAAAATTATCACTATTCATTAACATGTTTATACCAATTTTAGAAAGTCACCTTTTCATATTTGAAACAGGCCAATTTACACATCTTCCTTACATAAATCTAAATATATGAATCAGAATTTTCATGAATTCGAACTGAAATTATATGAAAAACAAACAAAAATATTCATAATTGTTTTGTTTTTCGAAATTTGTTTGAAATACAAATCACTTTTATATATCAGCTATCAAATGAAGTCTCCCATCATGTTTAATTATGCCCTCCTGGGCAGTGTTCCATTTATTTTAAGAGGAAGCAATTAGAAAATAACACTTTCTACTCAGGAATAGGATAATCTCAAAATAGTCTAAAATATTGTGAACATTTTCTAAAAATTCTAATCTGATTGATAAGCCTTGATACAGAAAAGTAAGGTCTGCTTTTTTTAAAAATCTTTCAAAATTATAGTAAACGATTTTATAAATTAAACTCCAAATATGTCCCAATCAAAACCTATATAAACAAAATCTCTTTTCAAATTAAATAGATTTTTTTCTCTTTAATGGATATATAAGTGTTTTCTTGTAAGGGTTAATGTTTGGTTTTTTTTCATTTCTTACATGAAATCCTTGTTTATAACAAAATAGTTTTAAAAAGATTTGAGGGAAATTAAATCGGCTAACACTTGTCAATCATTTCCTTAGGGCACTTTGTTTATGTCATCGCTACGATTAACACTGACAGGAGAGAAAATAAAATATCAATAAAATGTTGGAATGAATAAGATTTCAATAAATAATTCATTTAATTTCCAAAACATTTCTGATAATTTTTAAATTCGCAAAGAGTATTGTAAAAAATTTAAATTATTCCATTTCGTTAGTAAGAAAAAAAAGATCAATTTCAATTTACTGTAAATGATCTTACAATTGAAACTCGAAGAATAATGAATACAGAAGTGTTTTTTTTTTGTTAGGATTAAGATTCTTTTTGAACTTACTTAAGAAAATCGTTGTTTATCATAAAATAGTTTTAAAAAGATCTTACGGAAATTTGATCGACTAACAATGGCCTAAATTTCCATTCGGGACTTTGTTCATGTTACTTCAAAGATTAATAATATAACATTATGTATTTTTTATTCGTCAAGAAAATTAAAAATAGAATGTTATAATAAAATATTTTTACATCCAGAGAGGAGAAAATATTGACACAAGTAAAACGGATTTCATTTCTTCGTCTGTGGAAAACAATTTTTTAAAAATAACGTAGGTTTTTGATTTCCGAAAAAAAAATAATTTAAAACTTTATAGAAAATTAAATATTATACTTACTTCTTTCTCTTTTTTTCTGTCTGATATCTTTTTCTTGTAGTTGTACAACGTTAAATAAGTGAAAGAATGTAATATTTTAATAAAACAAACGTTTTCTGCTTGAATGCAATCAAAATGTATTTTTCTTTCGCAATTCACACAAAAAAGTTTTCTCCACGATGGAAAACAAGGGAGGTAATGCTGATATTTTTTTCATCATTTAGATTCGAATTTATTGAATTTAATCTTTAAAATTGACCGAAGAAAAAAGTCAATAACAGAAGATTTTACTTAAAATATTTTTTATATTTGTAGAGAATAAAGTATTGTCACAAATTAAAAATATTTTACTTCTTTGTCCGAAGAAACCGTTTTACCTCTAATTACCTATTTTTTAAATTTGTAATGATAATAACAGAACCTTATACTTCTTTCTCTTTTCTTTTGTCTGCTTTCTTTTCCTAATGGCGATAGAAAGTTAGAGAGAAGGGAAAAATTGAAATATCTTAAACGAAAGTAATTTTTTCAGCTTGAATGAAATGAAAACGTTCGTTCTCTTGCAATTAAAAGAGAAAAGTTTTCGGTAAATAAGGGAGATGATTGCAATATTTTACATCTTCAAAATTGAGCTTGATCTAAAAGGGCGAAAGGTTAGATTAGGGGTTAATTTCAGGTCTCGTGGTTAAGAACTCTCCCTTCCATGATCCAGACCCCTTTCTTTTTCACAGTGAAGATTGGGGGTATTTGTAATTATAGGGATCGATTTAGGTTGAAAGTGTTTAAATTTTTTTGCCTTGAGGTTGAAAGTATCCAATTTTTTTTGGCTTAACGTTAATATAGTTTAAATTTTTTGATTTAAGTTTGATACTATTGACCAACCCCTCCGCTGGGGCAGGATATGACACAAGGTCAATTTTTAAGCGGAGTTTAACAGGTTTGAATTCAGAGTTTTCCTTCTCCTAGAGTAGTTGCCTGGCTGAAGAACCTAGTCTGTCCTACTATTTACCCATAGCTGGAGGGAGAATAATTGGATTCATACCTTCCCCAAGGGTATTAGTGCTATGTGAAATGCAATCAGTCTCGTCCAGGATTTGAACTCGTGTCGCCGTGTCCATTTCCTACGACGATAACGACTACACCACGGGCACCTCCATTGGTTTAAGTTTGATAGTGCTTAAATTTTTTTGGAAAAGGTTGAGTGTTTAATTTTTTTCGTTTGACGTTGAAAGTTTTAGACATTTTTTTTTTTTTTTTGGCTTAAGGTTGAAAATGTTTAGATATTTTTCGTTTAACGTTGAAAGTTTTGACATTTTTTTTTTTTTTTACTTAAGGTTGAAAGTGTTTAGATATTTTTCGTTTAAAGTCTTAAGTAAATAATTCTTTATGGTTTAAGGTTGAAAGTGTTCAAGTTTTTGTTTTTTTACGAATTCATTCTTCAGTCAACTTCACCGTGTGCGTGTCGACGACGTGGGACTGGCTTTTTCGACTTCGTCTGTTACTTTCCAGCAGACGGTTGATGTAATGGCTTGCAAGCTAGACTAGCAAACCTTCACGAGTGAGTTCCAATCTCATTAGGATTCACCCGGCCTTGTGCCACATTTGAGCAAAACGTTTGGTGAAATAATACAAGTGGAATGGTCCTTCCTTCAATTTCCTCCTTTGAATTCGCCTTTTCTTTTTCTTCCCAGCAGGCGGATCCTATTAGGAAGGCTGTAGATTTTGATTCCGGCATATAACTAAAGTGAACACGCACTTTAGGACTTTCAGGTTCAACTTTGAAAAATTGAATTCCCTGATTTACCCTAATCCAAGCATATGCAACATATGCCTGCCAGAAATGATGTACTCAAAAAGAGTATGGAGAAAAAGATATTTCAAACACACTGCTTTAAAACCCGTTTTCCAGCAAAGGTTCTTGGACAGAAGCACAAGAATCTCAAGAAATGACAGAAAACGCTCTAAAAGAAAACATCGCTACTTGCATTGTGGTCTACACTTTCGGAAAAAGCAGTTTCTGACAAGAAAAACTTGACTAAGGTTTAAAGCCTTTACACAAATTAGAGTTACTTAGAAAACTCTGCATAGGGAATGTTTACATTTGCTTCCGCTGAAGCCTTTAAGAAATTAAGTTTTTAGTGAAAGAAACTTGACACAAGCTTGAAGCCTTTACACCCCGTAAGAAAAGGACAGTGAGTTTTCAGCGAGAGAAGTTTGACAAAGGCTTAAAGCTTTTACTTTGACAAGTTGAACTTGTCTCTTATGTGGCATTGTTCTAACTTCTTGTGATAGTTTCTTAGTTTAATGGCATATCAACTCTTTTTAGGTTATTTAATGCCAAAGCCATTCTCCTAGAAGAACAGTAGTGGTGCTATTTAACCCATAGCTGGGAGGATAAGAGGGTTCATACCTTTCCCAAGGGTATTTGCCCGAAAGTGAACGTAATAGCGCGACTGGAGTACGAACTCGCGTACTCCGATTCCGCAGTCCATCGCTTTAACCATTACACCACTTCTTGTGAATTATTATGTTTGTAAAAAAAAACATGTACGAGTGTTATGGCTCATAAGCATAAGATATTGTGTTACAAAGAAAGATGAACACGAAAACCGGTGTCTCCTCTTTTAGGCTATTTTATATCACAAGTTTCTTTTATGCTAACGAGTCACATATAAAATAGGACGACAGTTGGGTCGTACAAAATTAGTTGAAATTAACGATTCGGTGTGTGTGTGGATCAAAAAGACTCGTTATTCGTTGTTCGCGACGACAGAGTGCTCGATAGATTTCCGTGTATTTATTTATATATCTATTTTCTTACAACACACACACACACACACACACACACATATATATATATATATATATATATATATGTATATATATATATATCATCCAGAAGGGATTTGACCAATGCTAACTCCGATTTTAGAATAAATATGTCGCAAAAGATCACAGACCGCTGGCGCCTATTAACCAACATCACATACTAAGCCAGTCAGCTAAGAATGACAAACACCCACTCACTTCTTGACCCCTATCTCGTGGCAGAAGAGAATATATATCTCTTCTAACCTACAGACTTGGTTTTGATTTGAAAAAATACGTTTGTGATAACGGTCAGGCAGACATTTTTTCTAGTAGCTGTTAGGAATACATGCTCGAAATGTATTTAATTTTAATAAGCCTCTACAAATTCTACAACAACAATAATAATATATTGGAAAAATAATTTTGTTGCACTTAAACTTCTTGTTTCTGGCTTTTGCTGTTTGTTTACTTTTGTTGACATTTCGTTTCCCTTAAAATCTTTGTTCGCCACCTTCCAGTACGAACTCAGAAACATACACGCTGACAAACACAATAATACCCCAACTACATGTGAAGTTTTTCTTTCTTTCTCCATCGTAGAAACTTTCTCACCAGTTATTCTATTTGTAGAGATCCATATTTGTGGAACTGTTTTCGTGTATTGTTCTAATGTGTTACTAGGCAATCAGAATTTGAAATATTGTGACGCCCACTTTGCGAAAAGTCTCCTCACTGGGTGGCACTTGTAGATAAATGTGTTTTCTATTTCAAATAATTCATTTTACCATAAATCATTTGTTTGCAGTCAGTTTATATGTGGAATAGTTTTATTTTACCAATAGATAAGAACCTATCGAATGCTACCACTTCGGGCAGGGTGGTCCTGGGAGTAATGGCAATACAGAGGTACTCCAGATTTCTAAAAGCATTACTGGTGCATCATTATTAGATGGTTTAATGTCATATACAGGACATTCTTTGGTGGGGTTTTATACCTCTGTAGATGTACAGTCGGTGTATTCTACAGCCCCAGTAAATAGGGTTGAAAACAGAAGAGAGTGGTTGTTAAAATGATATTGATTATGAAATAATAATAATAAAGAAAAACGGAAAATAGCAAATAGCAGAAGAAATAGAACTACCAAATAAGGAGAAAATTATAACACTTGGTGGAAATGAAAATGACAAGTAATTGGCAATAGTGACAGCGGACACCATTAAATAAATTGAAAGAAATGAAAACTAATAAAAGAATGCGTCGGAACAACAAGAAAACTCCTACAGCAGATATATCAGTAAAGGGAAAAACACCTGGGTTGTCTCCCCTTGTAAGATACTCAGGATACTTTTTATGTTATATTTGGATTAAATTTTTATAAGCCTTTATTTATTTATTTATTCATTCAGTATCTTGAAATTTTAATTAACAAAACCTACAAGAGCTAAGAGTTGAATTTTCCTACTTTTGAAATAGTCCAAAGAAGCTTCTTTCTTCTGTCATTCATCACAGAATATACTGTATATACTTGTGTAATGAATATCATTTTAATGTAGGGATACAACTAAGGCCATGCAATTGGCAGAAAGAAAATCTTATTGCGCGTTGAGTTTACTGCTTCTCAGCAAGTCGAGTCTAAATGCAGGAGTTTGAGACAGTCCACAAAGGAATTACTAAGCGAAAACAAAACGTTGAATAAATGTTGTTTAAAGTGTGGAAAATATTTTTCTAACATTCTACAACGAAATCCCTTTAAGTACAAAAAACTAAAGCTCGCTGCTGAATCTTCGTGGCTGATGTAATCCCCTGCTGTCTCTCTGGCTGGCCCACTGTGTCAGTTCTTTTGGCTATACTGTTTATGTCTTTCTCTTATTCCCTCTCGTAGTGGACTGACGACTCTACTTGTCTATATCCATGGGTGAACATTCCTATTTTAAGGCTTCCGGACACCTTATTTATTTATCCTTCCAAGTCTCTTCTATGTCAGTCTCTAATCGCCTCTAGCAGCAGACTGATTCTATTTGTATATATCCAGGGGGTGAATATTCCTAATTCTGGATTTACTTCAACCCATGACTGGACATAAAAATACTGACAAACACATATCTCCTGGTGACCCTAAAAGGTGTGATAATAAAATTTTCACATGGTTGATCAATTTTAATGACATTTATACAAGCAGAATTAGTGATTCCCACACAAATATATTTTGGCACCTATATAGACACACAGACATGTATTTACATACTCATGGTTAATTCACAACCATATACATGTATTAACTTACACATACATAAACACATATATGCCCTTAGGCCCAGCCATGTGTCCAAACATAGACACACATAGGGCTAAGTATGTATACCAACACCAATATGTTACATGAATACCCATTTTTAAACTCAAAAACAAGGAGTCGTTCTTTACACAAGATGTTTTTGATGTTTTTAAACCAAACATTGTAGCAACTTCAATTCAAAGTGTCCCCTTATCTAAATAAAGGCTATTATTTAAAATAATAAAGTTTTTTATTTAACATTGCTAACTATAACACAAGTAAATATATGTTCAAATGTTATACAGAAAAAATTAATGCTACATAAAAATTTCCTTATCTTAATTAAAAGCTGAGCGTTCTTTAGAATATGCAAGACAATTTCATATTATTTTGTTAATACCCCCCCCCCAGGAAAAAGCAAATAAAGCCTCCCAAGCATACTTAATTGATTATATATTTAAGTATTATATTATCAGAACTATTGTGAAACAGTGGTGGGTTTGAGTATTTTTAGAATATCCAAGTAAGCATGGTAGGCTACATCAAGGTGTAGACAACATTATTTACAATGTAGGGTGTAGGTTAAGGCATTGAGCACTTGGAGATTGTCCTAGTATATTTGTTGTATCTGAGTATCTAAATTTACAGTTATATTTTTTGAACGAGAGAGGAAACAGATCAAGACTCCTGTAGCAGAGTAAACATATCATAGTTTAATATTTTCTCATACTAAATAATGTAAAAAGAATTTGCAACAAATTAACAAGAATATATGTTATTTCCTGAACAAATTTGATTGAATGAATACAACAATGAAATGAGCTACAAAAAAGTGAGGCAGTATATCAGTTGGATTGTTTGGGGGAGGGTCATGTATGTATATATATATATATATATATATATATATATACATACAAGCCATCTACAAATTGGTAGTAAATATTTATCGATGTACCCAGTAGTAGCAGCAAGTATGTGGGTCAAGTTATGGCTTAATATCTAAACATATTGCCATCCTTGTACTGAAAATATGTACATTTTGTATTAAGAAGCTCACAACTGGATGACTGACAAGATGGCTACCTGAATTTCAATAGGTTATGGGCCCAGAACAGTGAAACTGTTCTTTGATGGTGACAAATCCAAGTATGAATTGTGGGAATTGAACTTCCCAGGATATATTTGAATTCAACATTTATTCTATATTATACTGTTACCAACAGATTAAAGAGATGATATGGATTTCATAGAAAAGAATGCTACTGTCTTTGCCGGGCTCATTCAGTATTTCGACAAAAAAAATTTTGTTATTAGTAATAAGAGATCCAGAAGATAATGGAAGAAAGGCCTAAAGAATATTAAGGGAACATTATTTATCAAAAGGAAAACCAGATGAAATCAGAGTCTATTACAGACTATATAATTAGGGCGGAGAATATTTCTAATGATCTGAAAGAACCCGCGGAAGTCATAAGTGATGGACTTATTGTACAAAAACTTAAAAGAATAACACAAGCAGTCAGCTCCTTATTCTCTGCATTAAAACAGAACTGCTGAACGGTTGTGGCAAACACAAAAGTTTTAGCGGTTCAAAATCAAACTTAAATAAGATGCATATTTTGGTATGACTTGTTTTTGTTATGTACAAAATAACACAAAATTAGATCCTCGCTGAGAAAAAGGCATCTTTGTCGGCTATAACAAATAAAGCTCAGCATATTTGATTTATTTTCTGGAATCAACAGCTATTAAAAGAGTGAAGTGTGTAAAATTCACCAATTCTTATGATAATAGCCCACCAACAAAACAAGATGAATATACAGAATTGTTACACTATATGAGCAACACATATCAAGAACAACTGAAAGATAAACACATAGTTTTTAAATAATATTTTTAAATGAGCAAGAGCTAATTTGTTTGTATACAGTTAATCTGTTATACATATGAAAAGTTAAGTCAATAGTTTGTTGGTAATCTTATTTTTAAATGAGTCATAATTAATTACTTTGTTCACAAGTTTTACTCTCATTTGCACACAGCTAAATTGTTCTAAATATATAAGCAAGAATATTATTTATTTTAGAATAAATAATTTCTTAGTATACACATAAATGATTTTAAATATTGCTATCAAACATAGTTTTATTTGCACACAGGTAAATGGTTTGAAGCATTGCGATGTAACATTAACAATTCAATATAAGCATACAGTTAAAGAGTTTCAAGTATTGCTAATCAACACTAATAATTCTATTCAATATTACTTATTTATTAGCAGACAGTTAAATTGTTCCAAGTATTGTCATATGTCACAAAATATCTAATTAAACATCAGTTATTTGTTTTTATGCAGTTTAAATAACAAACAGTTCGATTTGACACATAGGTAGGACCCTATAAGCTGCAACCACTCTAGGTCAGAGTGGATCTGGGAGCAATGGCAAAAAAAAGGATACTCCACATTCATATTTTGAAAAAAAATTTTTTACCTGGATGATCATAGGGATGAAAAGAATGCCCTCTTATTAGCTTGCTTATATGTATAAAGTGGAGTTAGCATTAAGTAACGTACAATGGTTGATATGTGAAAAACCCAACCGAACAAATCCTATATATCTAATATATATATGTATAAAGAGGATTTTGCATTTAATAGCCTACAATGGTTGATATGCTATAAAAACCTAGTAAACAGAAGCCTATATATTTAATATATATGTATAACAAGGATTTGGGATTAGATAACCTACAATGAGTGATATGCTATGAAATCCAAGCAAACCAAAGCCTATATATTTAATATATATGTATAAAGAGAATTTGGCATTAAATAACCTAAAGATTAATTTTCTATAAAAACCCAACCAACCAACCAACCTATGGCTTCCAGCAATTCATTTTTGTTGTATGTTAAATCTTAACATTTGTGGACCTTATTCAAAATATGTTACTTGACTAATTTATTGCTTTTTATGTCAGTGTAGTTTCCATAAATGAAAATTTATCTTTCCGGCAACATTTTTTGAATATTACACCATCACAAATCATGGAATATGGAAACTCAGACAAAACTTACAGACCAGAAGTTGCCAGTTTGCCAGAAAATTTCAAGCAGATGTTATAATGATAAATACGAATGAAAAATTTTCAACATTTCAAATAATCAAAAATTGTCTACATTTACAGTTTCACATGTTCTATAAATATACAATATAAAAATACGACAAACGCAAATTCTTCCTTTCTCATTTTCTCTCATTGGGGAGAACTGTTATGCTGGAGAAAGGTGGAAAGCAATTTGAGTGACAATAGTCTTTGAAAAGAAAGTGGACGGTACAGTAGGAGACATAAGAAAAAAGAATTCACATATAAATAGTTTTGATCCCATGTGTAATCACATATGACTTTTCAAATAAATTATCAGAGAATGCTGATCCACAAATCTCACATAAAAATGGCTTCTCTCGACAGTGTCTTAGCATGTGGATTTTCAAAGTGGAGTTATAAAAAAATGATGAACCACAAATTTCACAAGTAAATGGTTTCTCTCGAGTGCATCTTTGCAGGTGGCTTTTCCAATTGGAATTCCCAGAAAATACTGATCCACAAATTTTGCAAGAAAAATCTTTCTCTCCAGTGTGTGTTTGCATTTCTGAGAAAATGTTGATCCACACACGTCACAAAAAATGCTTTCTCTCCAGTGTGTCTTTGCAGGTGGCTTTTCCAACGGGAATTCCCAGAAAATGCTGATCCACAAATTTTACAAGAAAATCATTTCTTTCCAGTGTGTGTTCGCAAGTGATTTTTCAAATAGGAACTCCTGGCAAATGATGATCCACAAACCACACAAGAAAATGGTTTCTCTTCAGTATGTGTAGCCATGTGTTTTTTCAAAGATGAATTCTCTGAAAATGCTGATCCACAAACTTCACAAAAAAAAATGTTTTCTCTTATGTGTGTGTTCGCATATGTCTTTTCAAAGGTTCATTCTGAGAAAATGCAGATTCACAGACATTGCAAGAAAATGGTTTCTCACCAGTGTGTGTTAACATGTTTTTTTAAAGTTGAACAGTCTGAAAATGCTGATCCACAAACTTCACAAGAAAATGGTTTCTCTCCAGTATGTATTCTCATATGTTTTTTTAAAGAGAAATTCCTGGCAAATGCTGATCCACAGACTGCACAAGAAAATGGTTTCTCACCAGTGTGTGTTCTCATGTGGATTTTCAAAGATGCCTCGAATGAAAATGCTGATCCACAAACATCACAAGAATATGGTTTCTCTCCAGTGTGTATTTTCATGTGGTTTTTCAAAGATGCCTTGACTGAAAATGCTGATCCACAAACATCACAAGAATATGGTTTCTCTCCAGTGTGTGTTCTCTTGTGGTTTTTCAAAGATATCTTAATTGAAAATGCTGATCCACAAACGTCACAAGAAAATGGTTTCTCTCCAGTGTGTGTTCTCATATGTTTTTCCAAAGAGGAATTCCTGGCAAATGCTGCCCCACAGACTGCACAAGAAAATGGTTTCTCTCCAGTATGTGTTCTCATATGTTGTTTCAAAGAGGAATTCCTGGCAAATGATGATCCACAAACTGCACAAGAATATGGTTTCTCTCCAACGTGTGTTCTAATGTGGTTTTTCAAAGATGCCTTGACTGAAAATGCTGATCCACAAACATCACAAGAATATGGTTTCTCTCCAGTGTGTGTTCTCATGTGGTTTTTCAAAGATGCCTTGATTGAAAATGCTGATCCACAAACTTCACAAGAAAATGGTTTCTCTCCAGTGTGTGTTCTCATGTGGTTATTCAAATTGTATTTTACTGAAAATGCTGATCCACAAACTTCACAAGAAAACGGTTTCTCTCCAGTGTGTGTCCTCATGTTTTATCAAAAAATACTGATCCACAGTCCTAACCAGATAAAGCTTTCTCTTAAGTGTGTCTTTCCATATCTGTTTTTATTTTTGAACAATGAAATACTGAGCTGCAGAGTGGAGAATTTAGAGAAAGTACTCATGTACTGAATTTTGCAAAAAAAAAAAAAAAAAGCTAAGAGTCTTGTGAAACGTTCATACACAAAATTGAATACTTAGCAAGAATATATTTTCTTTTTGGTATGTGTTTTGATGTGTCTTTTATATTTCCAAATTATTCTTCCCAGATTCTTGTTATCTGTAAATGAAGAAAAAACAAGTATTATCAAAAAAATAAAACCAGGAAAAGCATATTATTTTTTTTAATCATACAAATACAATCAATTTGAAATATCAATTAACAGTCATGCATCATATATAATTAATGCTAAGTCATAAATAAGATTGAATTTTACTGATCAACAAATAATTAAGTATATTCAATTAACTGTAATATAAATACAGTGATTTTTCTAAATTAGACTGACATTTATCAGAATTAAATGGGCAGTCAAGAAAGAATAATGAGAAAATTCTTTCTACTACAACATTTAGCAAACTTACAAATTTGTTTTCACTTTAAACTAAGACACAGTTCAACTTACCTATCAGAAGGAAAGCGATTTTAATGCTTGGCATTTTTAGTCAATCGTAGGCAATTTGAAAAAATGCATATGTGTGAGGAAGATAGTGAAAGGCACACATGCAAATTATGAATGGATAAAAAAAAGGCAGCGAATTTGTCAGTGGGGAGAGTAATTTGTAATTGGTGAACATAAGAACAGATCCAAAGACAAACAGGAGAGAAGACCTAAACACGATTATCAATCTTTGCAGACTGCATTGTGATATATGTTTTGAATTTGAGTTTGCTTCACATTTCTTCCAAAAAAATACTTGGGCCAAGGAAAATATTCACTTAATTGTATCAAAATGCTTATGATAAAGAGAAGCCCTGAAAAGATTACCAATCTGTGCTCACTGCATTCTGATCTACTTAGATCTTCCCTGGTGGTTTAGATTACAAGCTACTTCGGCCAAACAAAGCATTCACTTAATGATAGCAAGAAGGTTAATTAATAGATAATGACTTGAATATGATTATTCACCCCTGTGAAGTCTGCATCTGACCTACTAAGATTTTCCATGATGGTTTAGCTTGGCCTTTCTACTCATCAATATAGAGATGTTTAATTTATGGTAATGAAAGCATTAAATTGACTACATTCTCATACCTTTGTGACAAGAAAAAAAGATGCATAATGTCTGTAAGTAATGTACTTATAATTTGACTGCTACATATTCATATTTTTGCTTGAAGAGTTTCAATGCTGGAGAGTTTGGTAATAAGTATTATCTAATGATCTTTTTTCTATTTTCTTAAAGTGTATGTATTTATAGGTGAAACTGTAAATTTTGTAAATATTTACAAAATTTTCTAAAGTCACTTATGAGCATTAATCGATGTGAAAGTAAATTTCTTTTTTAGGATGTTTAAATTTCAATCTTACAAAATTATTACTCATGTATATGGAGAGTGTTAATTTCTGGTCATGAAATCAGTCATTCCCAAAACCAATCATTGCTACTAGTCTTTCATAGGATGTTTGAGTTTCAATCTAACAAAATTATTACTCATGTATATGGAGAGTGTTAATTTCTGGTCGGGAAATCAGTCATTTCCTAAACCAATCGTTGCTACTAGTCTTTTCTCGGATGTTTAAATTTCAATCTTACTAATCTTTTCAATGATATTGGAATTTCAATTTTATAAACACTTTACTACTATATATGTAGATTGTTGATTGATGATCATTTATTCATTCACTTTTCAAGACAATCATTACAATTAGTCTTTCCTATGATATTGGTATTTTGATATTACAAATACTTTACTACTGTATGTGTAGACTGTTGACTTATGATCATTAATTCATTCACTTTTCAAGACAATCATTGCAACTAGGGTCTTTACTAGGATTTCTAAATTTCAATCTTACAAAATTATTATTCCTTAATATATTTATACCAATTTTAGAAGGTAACCTTTTCATATTGAAACAGGCCAATTTATACATTTTCTTTACATAAATCTGAATATATGATTAAATTTTCTAAGATATAGTGTCTCTTATGAGCATTAATCGACGTGAAAGTAATTTTTTTGTTAGAATGTTTGAAGTTCAATCTAACAAAATTATAACTCATGTATATGGAGAATGTTCATTTCTGGTCAGGAAATCAGTCATTTCCTAAACCAATCATTGCTACTACTTTTTCCTAAGATGTTTGACCTTCAATCTAACAAAATTATTACTCATATATACGTAGAGAGTTAATTTCTAGTCCGGAAATCAGTCATTTCCCAAACAAATCATTGCTACAAGTCTTTCCTAGGATGTTTGACTTTCAATCTAACAAAATCATACTTATGTATGTGTTGATTAGGTTAGGTTTCTTTTGTTTAATGGCATATCGACCTATGTAGGCTATTTAATGCCAAAGCTATCCTTTAAGAAGAACAGTAGTGGTACTATTTAACCCATGGCTAGGAGGATGACGGTGTTCAAATCTTTCCCAAGGGTATTTGTCAGAAAGTGAATGTAATAGCGCAACTGGAGTTTGAACTCGCTTAGCATGATTCCACAGTCCAACACTTTAACCACTACACCATGAAGATACCCCCAGTAATGTTTGAATTTCTATCTTACAAAAGAGTAATACTCATCAATATGTAAACTCTTGATTTATGGTCATAAAAGTATTCATTTAAGAAGCCATTCATTACAACTCGTCTTTCCTATGATAATGGTATTTTGATATTACAAAACTTTACTACTGCTTACATAGACTGTTGATTTATCATCATTAATTCATTCACTTTTCAAGATAATCCTTGCAAGTCTTTTCAATGATATTAGAATTTCAAAAATGTTATTATATAAGTAGACCCTTGATTTATGGTCAAGAAATCATTCACATTTCGAGACAATCATAGCAACTAGGGTCTTTCTTAGGATTTCCAAATTTCAATCTTACAAAATCATTATTATTTATTAACATGTTTATACCAATTTTAGAAAGTAACCTTTTTATATTTGAAACAGGCCAATTTAAATATTTTTCTTACATGAATCTAAATATAATATATGAATCAGAATTTTCATGAATTCGAACTGAAATTATATGAAAAAATAACAAAAATATTTATAATTGTTTTGTTTTTCGAAATTTGTTTAAAAAATAAATCACTTTTATGTATCAGCTATCAAATGAAGTCTCCCATCATGTTTAATTATGCCCTCCTGGGCAGTGTTCCATTTATTTTAGGGGGAAGCAATTAGAAAATAACACTTTCTACTCAGGAATAGGATAATCTCAAAATAGTCTAAAATATTTTGAACATTTTCTAAAAATTCTAATCTGATTGATAAGCCTTGACACAGAAAATAAATCCATGTTCATAAAAATCCTTCAAAATTACAGCAAACAATTTTATAAATTAAACTCCAAAAATATCCCAATCAAAACCTATATAAACAAAATCTCTTTTCAAATCAAAAAGATTTTTTTTTCTCTTTAATGAATATATAAGTGTTTTCATGTAACGGTTAATGTTTCTTTTTCATTTCTTTCGAGAAATCATTGTTTATAACAAAATAGTTTTAAAAAAGATTTGAGGGGAAATTTAATCGGCTGACACTTGTCAATCATTTCCTTAGGGCACTTTGTTTACGTCATCGCTACGATTAACACTGACAGGAGCGAAAATGAAATATTAACAAAATGTTGGAATGAATTTGATTTCAAATAATAATTCATTTAATTTCCAAAAGATTTCTGATAATTTTTAAATTGACATAGAGTATGGTAAAAAAATATAAAATTATTTCATTTCGTTAGTAAGGAAAAAGAAGATCAATTTCAATTTACTGTAAATGATCTTACAAATGAAACACGAAGATTAATGAATACAGAAGTGTTTTTTTTCTTTTTTTTTTTTTTTGTTAGGATTAAGATTCTTTTTGAACTTACTTAAGAAAATCATTGTTTATCATAAAATAGTTTTTAAGAGATTTTAGGGAAATTTAATCGACAATCAATGGCCTAAATTCCCATTCGGGACTTTGTTCATGTCACTCCAACGATTAATAATACAATATTATGTATTTTTTATTCGTCAAGAAAATTAAAAATAGAATGTTATAATAAAATATTTTTACATCCAGAGTGGAGAAAATATTGACACAAATAAAAAGTATTTCACTTCTTCGTCAGTGGAAAACAACTTTTTTTTCCAAATTACGTAGATTTTTGATTTCTGAAAAAAGAAAATAATAAAACACTTTATAAACAATTAAATATTATACTTACTACTTTCTCTTTCTTTTCTTTCTGATATCTTTTTCTTGTATTTATACAACGTTAAATAAATGAAAAAATGTAATATTTTAAATAAAACAAACGTTTTCTGCTTGAATGAAATTAAAATGTATTGTTCTTTCGCAATTCACACAAAATGGGTTTCTACACGATGGAAAACAAGGGACGTAATTCCGATATTTTTTTTTTCTCTTTTAGATTCGAATTTATTGAATTTAATCTTTAAAATTGACCGAAGAAAAAAGTCAATAACAGAAGATTTTACTTAGAATATTTTTATATCCATAGAGAATAAAGTATTGTCACAAATTTAAAATATTTTACATCTTTGTCTGAAGAAACCGTTTTCCTTCTAATTACGTATTTTTTTTAATTTGTCAAGATAATAACAGAACCTTGTACTTCTTTCTCTTTTCTTTTGTCTGATTTCCTTTCCTAATGGCGATAGAAAGTTAGAGAGAAGGGAAGAATTGAAATATCTTAAATGAAAGTAACGTTTTCAGCTTGAATGAAATGAAAACGGTCGTTCTTTTGCAATTAAAAAGAAAAGGTTTTGGTAAACAAGGGAGATGTTTGGACTATATTACATCTCCAAAACTTAGCTTGATCTAGAAGGGCAAAAGGTTAGGTTGGAGGTTAATTTCAGGTCTCGTGGTTAAGAACTTTCCCTTCCATGATCCAGACCCCTTTCTTTTTCACAGTGAAGATTGGAGGTATTTGTAGTTATAGGGATCGATTTAGGTTGAAATTTTTGGCTTTAGATTGAAAGTATCCAATTTTCTTTTGGCTTAACGTTAATATAGTTTTTTGCAGAGGCCGATAAATATACCAGCCCCAGCGACCTTTTTGCAATATAAGTGATTGACAACGAACTACCAGTCTTCTACTCGCTATCCAGACCTGCACCAGTGACTAGATCCTGCTCCAACGTCCACCATCCGGCTGCGGCGACAGTGTTGCGGAGCCGATAAGCACGTCGACCCTGCAAATTATCTATAAGGTTAAGCGTGTGAGTAATAACAGTCAAAAGACAATGAAGGAAACGAAGGCGAGGTAACAAATATAACAAAGCTGACAATTTTTTGTCGTTTTTACAAGGGCGTAAAGTTCATGGTAGTTGTGTCTTCAATTAGTTGGTAGGTGTCGGTAGCTGGGATGGTTGAGGCAGAAGAGAAGCAGTAGACAATTGTTGCGGGTAGCTGATGTTGGTCAAGTCATAGATGTGTGCAGCTGGACAATCTTTACATATAGCTGATGTTGGTTGAGGGTAGCTGATGTCGGTCGATGTTGGTAAATCGATGTCTTGATTTTTGAAGTATATTGAATTAACCGGGGGTGGGTCGATGTGTTTGCAAGCCCGTACAGCGAGTCGCACGTGGGCTAGATGCTACAATGCTAGGGCAGTCCGTCCAGTGAATCGTACGTGGACTGGATGCTGCATTGCTGGAGCGTCGTGGTCAAAGTTGGTAGTGGCAGCTTGGTCGCGTAGAGTCGAGCGAACGTGGTGACTAAGACTTAACCGTGTCTTAGTACTACAGACCAAGTGGATGGACAGCGAGAATGTGGCTAAGGTTTGCCAGGCCTTAACACATACGAAGTCGGGCAGGCAAATCGGTGAAGCTAGGGCTTCGTCGTGCACCTAGCTGGGCAGACGTATCGGAGACGGTAGCTATGTCTTTTCCATGCCAAAGCTATGCGGACGTATCGAAGATGGTAGCTAAGGCTTTACTGTGCCAAAGTTCTGCAGTATCGAGCAAACAAGCCAGGAGGCCGCGGCTAATATTGGTGGTATCTTAGCACTGCGCAGATAGGGAACGCTGTAGCTAAAGGCTAACCCGTGCCTTTAGCGCTGCACAGCTAAACTGTAAATGAGGGAGCTATCCCCCTTGTTTGGTACGGGCACCTTAGAGTTGGGTACACATCACCATTGTACACCGACCAGTCACACATGTGACACCGTTAGAAGGGTTGACCTGTTTTAATACCATTTCTCCGAGCAGAACACAGGTGTTGCCTGACAGCTGCGATTTTAGACTTTGCGAAGGGGGCATTCTTTGAGGCGAACAGAGGTAAGAATCACACACTGTATCTGTATTTGCCCGAATTATTGATCTGTGTGAAAGGGATTACATAAGTTGTTTTCTATTTTGTTTTTAGTTTCACGGTTAAAGAAGGGTCAAAGAAGGAACGAAGACCTATTGCGAATAGACAACTTCTTTACCAGTTGAGCATTTTACCTCATTTTTTACCTCATGATGCTACCTTTACACAAACGGACGAACGGAAAACGGAACCGACCGAGTGGCTAAGACTGGATGGTCTTAGAATCCTCTTCGTGTTTGCCTCCGGGCCATCTGCTTCGACGAGTCTGTAAGGACCGTCAGTGATATTCCAGGTGGCAGAAGGAGACCTCAAATGGCCCTTAAAAGGACTTTTTTGCATATCTAGTTGATGAAAAGGCGAATGCGTCCACGAGTGGGATTCAGCCTTGAGGCAAGGCGAATTCGACCACGAAATGTAGGATTCAGCCTAGTGGAGCCTCGCTCTGAGAGTGGCTCCTGAGAGCGTCGTGAGACCTCTGCTTTTTTGCCGCAGATGCTTTGTTTATATTCAGCAGTAGCAGCGACAGTCAAACAGGTCTACCTAAGTGTAACGTTCGTTTAAAAAAAAAATAGAAGAGGAAGTAGAGTTCTTCTTTAGCTATGGATATGCTTCGGAAGATAATCCACTTTATTTTGATCGAGTTACTTTCAACAGACATGTTCTGTAAATGTTGTTGGATGTAATTTATTCCCTTTTCGTATCTGTACCCGCAGGTCAAGTTCATAAAAGGGCTTCGTCATTTCCGGTCGTAGCCGGATGTTGTGTTTGTAGGGGTGAGTAATCCGATCCGTTTATGTTTGTGAATGGGTCGTGACAACTGTTCGCCGTATGCTACCCTGATTTACGATTCGCCATTATAAAGTTTCGCCTTTCAAAGCAACACCCTTTTTTGTCATTCTTGCCTTGTTCATTGTCAATCACTTATATTTCAAAAGTTTGCGGGGACCGGTATTTTTATCGGCCTCCGCAACAAGTGGTGACTCTAAGGTGAGTTGACACAACTTGGCAGAATGGCAACGACAGAGAACGACACTAAAATGACTGCATCATTCGCACCGTACACAGCTTTCAACGAACACAATATAAAAATGTGGTTCGTACAATTTGAAGCCATCTTCGTCACACGAAAAATCAGCTCTCAAGCCACCAAATTCACCACCTTAGTTCCAGCACTACCTCCCTCTATAGTGGAAGAAGTAGCCGATATCCTGGAATCCGTACCAGAGCACGAACCGTACACACACCTCATAGAGGCCATATTGAAACGTACCGGCCGCTCTATTTAGAAACGTCACCATCCCAGCTGTTACGTCACATGAAGACCACCCTGGGACAACACAAAATGGCAGAACCTATCCTTCGAGGACTTTGGATGGAGAAATTGCCATCCATTATCACACAAATCCTCGCCCCAATGTTTGGACATCTATCATTGGACCAACAAGCCGATTCGTCTGATAAGATATTCTCAGACGGGGAGAATAACATAAACCAGGTCCATACACCAACGGACAGAGAGGAACCCTGGATGAAGGCGATAGCCGCCCTTCAAAAACAAATTGAACAATTGCAGCTTACCAAGCGCAGTCGACCCGGAAGTCCATCTCCTTTCCAACGGAACAACAAAAGTCGACCTCGCAGCGCCAGCTGAAGATGACACGGAGACCGAGACATATATTATTTCTATAACAAATTCAGATCCAGAGCCCGTAAATGTCAGCCACCCTGCAAATATCAACAGAACCAGGAAAAAGGACACAACCAGCATTTTTTTTTACCTCCAGAACATGGTTGAATTTTGTGAAAAGGGATGACTGGAATTGCATCCCGCGATCGGTTGTTATTAACTGGGTGATGCCAAAGTTTACGATCCATTCTTGCAAGATCGCTTTAGAGACTGTTTTGGCTAATATATCCTTGATGGGTATAGCTGTTGGCCAATGTGAGAATCGATCTACTATTGTCAGAAGGAGCTGGTATCCCTGGCATATTGGCAATGGCCCGACTATGTCAACGTGTATGTGAGAGAAACGGGCGTCGGGTTTGCTGAAGATGCCAATTGGGGATTTGGTATGTCAGTGTACTTTACACTTCTGACTTTCTAAACACTCGGAAACCCACTTTCGGACGTCAGAGTTCATGTTGGGCCATACAAAACGATCGGCGATGAGCTTGACCGTGGCTCGTTTGCTCGGGTGGGATAGTCCATGCAAGTGCCGAAAAATACGTTCCCTAAGTTGTGGCGGAATGTATGGTCTGGGAGAGCCCAACTTGATTTCGCAGTATAGCGTCTTGTTGCGGAAAGGAGCTGGGAATTAATGGAGTGCCAAAGAAGTGTCAGACAATACACTCGGCAGTGTTGAGTCACATTTTTGCTCGTCGGCTATGAAATCTTGTCGACGGCTTTGAGTTCAGTCCTTGAAATGGTGCCTGCAACTGTTATTTTCATCTTTTACATGTCGTAGATCAGTAGTGAATTGTGAAATGTAGTCCAGGTGTCTAAGTTCGCGAGCTGTATATTTGTCGGAGCTGTTCAGCATGGTCGTTGTTAGTGGTTTGTGGTCGGTGAAAATCGAGAAGTGCCGACCTTCCAGGATGTGTCGGAAGTGCTTGATGGCCAGGTAAATCGCTAATTCCCTAGTGCTATACTTTGATTTTGTCGGAGAAAGTTTTGCTGAAAAGAACGCAATGGGTTTACAATGGTCATTTGACTCTTGCTCGGCCACACTGCCTACACCTGCGTCTGTTGTCAGACGTAGTCATGCTTGTGGGTTGTTCCCAATGAATGTGAGCTTGGTAATGTTCGCCAGTGCGGTTTTAGCTGAGCAAAATGCCTGTAGGGGGTTGGCTCTACAAGGTAATGCTTTTGTTTTTTCTCTGGAAGAGATGTTGTATAGGCTGATACAACTATACGTATACAGATACATGCGGAGACATACTCAACAATAATGACGGACGAACACACTTCTTTAAAAAATATACCTCTCACACTTTATTCGAAAGGGTTGCGAAAGGGTTGTGTGTGAGAGGTGAGTTGGAGACTGAAAAAACTGCAACATATTAACCCCCAGTTCCTCTGTCTTTAGCAGCACTTCTTTATTATTCTGCTGGGCTGCTCAACCGGGGGTCCTGAGGGCCCAGCCCTCTGCTGAGGCTTGGTTCTCACTGCCTCGAACTTCAACAAACTGACTCCAACTAACTCGAACTGTCTGTCGCACCAGGTTATATCATTGTTTGACATCCACCTGCTTCCTGTGAGCGTCGCATTTGCACTGAATTCAACCTGTCCACGGTCAAGGCTATATCCTGATGTCTTCGATCGGATGCACCTGTTTCTCGATTGACGGCTGGGTCGAAGGTCAATATGTTACAAAGGTTAGTTAGCGGATTTAATAACGTTGAACAATTTTGGAATGAACCGTCGGTAAAAATTAATCATTCCGATGAACCAGCGTAGTTGCCTTATTATTGTTGGTACAGGGAACTCTTGAATGGCTTTGATCTTCTCTGGTAATGGGGCTATTCCATTAGCATCTGTGTGATGGCCCAGGAAGTCTATGTGTGTAGATCCAAAGATCTAAGGTAATTTGGAAGCCGTAGTGTGTTAGGCGTTAAAGAACTTCATTCAAGTGCTGTTTATGTGACGTAGGATCCTTCCTGGCAATTAGGATGACATCGATGGATGATGTAAACAAACGGTAGTCCACGCAATACTTCGTCCATTAGCCTCTGAAATGTTTGCGCTACGTAACGCAAGCCAAATGGCATTTTTATAAATTCGTACAAGCCAAATAGTGTTGTAACTGCAGTTTTTGGTATGATGTCCGGTGCTACTGGAATCTGATGTTAGGTCAATTTTTGAGAAGATGGTTGCACCTCGTATTCCGGACGCGAAGCCGTGGATCGGTCCCAGATAGTTGACAGGATTCTAGAGTTCATGTTATCGTAGTCAACCGACTACTCATAAACCAAGTCGCGTCGAAATGCAAGAGTTTGAGACAATCCACAATGGAATTAACAAGGCAAAACAAAACGTTGAATAAATGTTGTTTAAAGAGGGGAAGATATTTGTGTAACATTCTACAACGAAATCCCCTTGAGTAGAAAAAACTAAAGCTCGCGGCTAGATCTTCGTGGCTGACATAACCCCTCCCATGTCTCTCTGGCTGGCCGTCTGTGTTTGTTCTTTTGGCTGTTCTGTTTGCGTCTGTCTCTTATACCCTCTCGTGGTGGACTGATGACTCTACTTGTATATATCCATGGTTGAACATTCCTATTTCTAGGCTTCAAACCACCTAAGATTGGAAATAAAAATACTGGCGGAAAACAAGTCACAAAATGACCCTAAAAGGTGTGATATTGAAATTTTTAAATCATTGATCTTTTTTATCTGACATCTGCATTTTATACTTGCAGGGAAGAATTAGTGATTCCCATGCAAATATGTCTCGGGCCTATATGGACATGCACATATGAATTGACTGACCCATGGTCAACTCACAAACATACAAACATATATGCAGGCACCCACACACATACATGAAACCACGTCCATTTATGCGTCTAAATATATGTACTCATAGAGCTAAGACTGCATACTACAATCACCAGAATCACATTAAGATCAATTTTTAAACTCAAAAACAAGTGTTCATTTCTTACATAAGATGTTTTTGATATTTCTAGGCCTAACATTGCTGTAACTTCAAAATCAAAGTGTCTCCACATAGTCAATACCTAAATAACTTATTCACTCGTAGTCTGTATCTAAATAAAAGCTTTTATTTAAGAAAGTTTTTATTATTGTTTACTATCTATACCACTTGAGCCTATATGTTCAAATAATATACAGGGGGTGTCCTCGTGGTGTAAAGGTTAAAGCGATGGACTGCAGAATCGTAGTAAGCGAGTTCATACTCTAGTCGCGCTATCACGTTCACTTTCAGGCAAATACCCTTGGGAAAGGTATGAAACCCCTTATCCTCCTAGCTATGGGTTAAATAGTACCACTACTGTTCTTCTAGGAGAATGGCTTTGGCATTAAATAACCTACAAAGGTTGATATGCCATTAAACAAAGAGACCAAATCAAATAATATACAGACAAAACAAAATTACATAACACATCCTCAGCTTGTATGTTTGTTGTATTTGAGTATCTTAATTTACTGCTCCATCGTTTCAACAATTAAGACAACTGTAGCAGAGAAAACGTATTTCTGGTTTAATATCTTCTCATTCTAAATAATAATGCAAAAACAATTCACAACGAATTAACAAGAATATATTTTATTATCAGCAAAAAGTTAATAGAATGAATACAACAATGAATTGAGATACAAGAAAGAGTGTTAGTATATCCGCCTCTACTAAACATTGGGCTGATTCTACTTTCAGTCTGTTGACCATTCAATTTAGCTGGATATGTCATCGGACGGTAGGATCGATCTGCTTATCTGCACACGTTGTTTGTTTCATGCAGACAGCAGATCAATTGCTAATCGGACTCACCTGTCAAGTGGATGGATGCGACTGAACAATTAAGAAAGTACAAAAAGTCGACACCAATAAACACACAATAATGCATGGCTTCTCTCAGTTTTGATAATCTGCAAATCAAAGTTTAGACTACATTATTTACAGTTTAGGGTAAGGTATTGAATGCTTGGAGATTTCCAAGTATATCTATTGTATCTGAGTATCTTAATTTACTGTTATATATTTTGAACGAGAGAGGAAACAATTTGAGACAATTGTAGCAAAGTAAACATAGGGTTTAATTATTGAATAATGTAAAAAGAATTCACAACAAATAAACAAGAATATATAAAAAAAAGTGTGGTAGTATATGTGCTGGATAGTTTGGGGGAGGGTCATATATATATATATATATATATATATACAAGCCATCTACAAATTGGTAGCAAATATTTATCAACTTGTCCAGTATTAGCAGCAAGAATGCAAGGCAAGTTATGGGCTATTATCTAAACATATAGCAACCTTTGTACAAAAATATGTACATTTTGTATTAAGAAGCCGACAACTGGATGACTGACAAGATGGCTACCTGAATTTCAACAGGTTATGGGCCCAGAACAGTGAAACTGTTCTTTGATGGTGACAAATCTAAGTATGAATTGTGGGAAGTGAACTTCCTAGGATATATTAGAACTCAACATTTATTCTATATTATACTGTTACCAACAGATTAAAGAGATGATATGGATTTCATAGAAAAGAATGCTACTGTCTTTGCCAAGCTCATTCAGTATTTCGACAAAAAAATAATTTATCATTAGTAATAAGAGATCCAGAATACAATGGAAGAAAGGCATTAAGAATATTAAGGGAACATTATTTATCAAAAGGAAAGCCAATTGAAATCAGAGTCTATTACACACTATATAATTAGGGCAGACAATATTTCTAATGCTCTGAAAGAAGCTGCGGAAGTCATAAGTGATGGACTTTTAATTGCCATAGATGTAAAAGATTTACCTTGTAATTTTAAACTTTTTGTAACGTTAAGTCAGGAGAAGAAAACCTAGACTTTTTCTGAATTGAAGGTAAGTTTAAGAAGTTTTGAAGAAACAAAGCATATGTGTTACCCTCTGCCCAAAAGAATCCAACATATATTACAAATGAAAACCATATTTAAAAAAGTTATAAAAAAAAGGAATAAACTTGGTGTTAGTACCCATTCTCACTATGATTATAAATCAACAAATTAAAGTATAACAATCACCAGAAACCTCAGCATAGTAGTAAAAAACTATGATATTGTATTATCTGAAATATATCATTTTTGCCAGAAAGGCCACTTATGACTTACATATTTGGCATAAAATCTTTGGCCACTCTAATGAATTTGATGTTAAAAAGTTACTCAACTTAGCAAAAGGAATGATGATAAAACCAACACCAAATTAACTTTGATATATGCATGGATCACAAGGCAACAAAAATTTTTGCACTTGTACACAATGATTTAGCAGGCGCTATACAAACTTTAGGAACAGAAGGTTATAAATATGTACTTAATTTCATTGGTGAGTATTTTGGCCATATAATATTATATTTCTTAAAACACAAGTCCGACACTTTGCTCGCTATTACGAAATATCTTGCTGACATTGCCCCTTATAGCCATGCAGAATGTTAAAGGATAGACAATGGAACTGAGTTCACTTCTCTACTTTTTCAATGGTTACTTGTGATTAATAGAATCAAGCATGAGCAATCAGCTCCTAATTCTCTGCATTAAGATGGAAATGCTGAACAGTTGTAGCAAACATTATTTTCTATGGCAAGGTGTCTCCTTATTGAGTCAAAACTGCATTGATGGCTTCAGCATATATTAAAATTTGTAGTTAAAATAAAACATAAGAAAAACCCAATATGAAAGTTTTAGCAGTTTCAAAATCAAACTTAAATAAGATGCATATTTTTGGTATGACTTGTTTTTGTTATGTACAAAATAACATAAAATTAGATCTCTTCATACGTATGGGATTTGTAAACACATGATTTGTAGATAACATTTTTAAATGAGCGAGAGCTAATTTATTTGTATACAGTTCATCTGTTATACATATGAAAAGTTAAGTCAATAGTTTGTTGGTAATCTTATTTTTAAATGAGTCATAATTAATTACTTTGTTCACAAGTTTTACTCTCATTTGTGCACAGCTAAATTGTTCTAAATATCTAAACAAGAATATTATTTATTTTAGAATAAATAATTTCTTAGTACACACATAAATGATTTTAAATATTGCTAACATAGTTTTATTTGCACACAGGTAGATGGTTTGAAGCATTGCAATGTAACATTAACAATTCAATTTAAGCATACAGTTAAAGAGTTTCAAGTATTGCTAATCAACACTAATAATTCTATTCAATGTTACATATTTATTAGCAGACAGGTATTGGCATGTATCGTATTGTCATTGTTTGAGGTATTGTCATGTATCGCAAACAATTTAATTAAACATCAGTGATTTTTTTTTATGCAGTTTAAACATCAAACAGTTCTATTTGATACATAGGTAGGACCCTATAAGCTGCTACCACTTTAGGTCAGAGTGGATCTGGGATAAATGGCAAAAAGAAAGGACACTCCACATTCATATCTAAAAAATTTCTTTTAGCTGGATGATCATAGAGATGAAAAGAATTCCCTCTTAGTAGCTTGGGTGTCCTCGTGGTGTAATGGTTAAAGCGATGAACTGCGGAATCGTAGTACGCGATTTCGTACTCCAGTCGCGCTATTACGTTCACTTTCGGGCAAATACCCTCGGGAAAGGTATGAACCCCCTTATTCTCCCTCCAGCTATGGGTAAATAGTAGGACGGACTAGGTTCTTCAGCCTTGGTGAGGCAACTAGTCTAGGAGAAGGAAAACTCTGAATTCAAACCTGTTAAACTCCGCTTAAAAACTGACCTTGTGTCATATCCTGCCCGAGCGGAGGGGTTGGTAAATAGTACCCTCTTAGTAGCTTGCTTAAAAATGTGTTTACACATCCAATATATTTAATATATATGTATAAAGTGGAGTTAGCATTAAGTAACATACAATAGTTGCTATGTGAAAAACCCAACCGAACAAATCCTATATATCTAATATATAAATGTATAAAGAGGATTTGGCATTAAATAACCTACAATGGTTAACACGCTATAAAAACCAAGCAAACTGAAGCCTATATATTCAATGTATAAAGAGAATATGCCATTAAATAACCTAAAGATCAATTAGCTATAAATACCCAACCAACCAACCAATGGTTTCCAGCAATTTATTTTTGTTTTATGTTAAATCTTAACATTTGTGAACCTTATTCAAAATTTGTTACTTGACTAATGTAAATTTCCAGCAACATTTTTTGAATATTACACCATCACAAAGCATGGAATACGGAAACTCAAACAAAACTTACATACCAAAAATTGCCAGTTCGCCAGAAAATTTCAAGCAGGTGTTATAATGATAAATACAAATGAAAATTTTTCAATATTTCAAATAATCAAAAGTTGTCTACATGTACAGTTTCACATGTTCTATAAATATACAATATAAAAATATGACAAATGCAAATTCTTTCTTTCTCATTTTCTCACATTGGTGAGAACTGTTATGCAGGAGAAAGGTGGAAAGCAATTTGAGTGACAATAGTCTTCGAAAAGAAAGTGGATGGTACAGTAGGAAACATAAGAAAAAAGATTTTACATATAATTAGTTTTGATCCTATGTTTAATCACATATGACTTTTCAAATAAATTATCAGAGAATGCTGATCCACAAATTTCACATGATAATGGCTTCTCTCGACAGTGTCTTAGCATGTGGATTTTCAAAGTGGAGTTATGAAAAAATGATGAACCACAAACTTCACAAGAAAATGGTTTCTCTCTAGTGTGTCTTTGCAGGTGGCTTTTCCAGGTGGAATTCCCAGAAAATACTGATCCACAAATTTTGCAAGAATATTGTTTCTCTCCTGTGTGGGTTCGCATGTGTTTTTTCAAATAGGAACTCCAGGCAAATGATGATCCTCAGACTTTACAAGAATATAGTTTCTCTCTAGTATGTGTAGTCATATGTTTTTCAAAGATGAATTCTCTGAAAATGCAGATCCACAGACTTTAAAAAAAAATGGTTTCTATCCAGTGTTTGTTAGCATGTGTTTTTGCAAATTTGAAGTAACAGAAAATGCTGAACCACACACTTCACGAAAAAACGGTTTCTCTCTTGTGTGTGTTCTTATGTGAACTGTCAAACTGGGTTTCTAAGAAAATATGGATCCACACATGTCACAAAAAAATGGTCACTTTCAAGTGTGTCTTTGAAGATGGCTTTTTGAACTGGAATTTCCAGAAAATGCTGATCCACAAATTTTGCAAGAAAATGGTTTCTCTCAAGTGTGTATTCACATGTGATTTTTTTAAATAGGAAATCCTGGCAAATGATGATCCACAGACTTCTCTTCAGTATGTGTAGTCATGCGTTTTTTCAAAAATGAATTCTCTGAAAATGCTAATCCCCAAACTTCACAAAAAAAAATGGCTTCTCTTTTGTGTGTGTTCGCATATGGCTTTTCAAATGATCATTCCGAGAAAATGCAGATCTACAGACATTACAATTAAATGGTTTCTCACCAGTGTGTGTTAACATATGTTTTTTCAAAACTGAACTTTCTGAAAATGCTGATCCACAAACTTCACAAGAATATGGTTTCTCTCCTGTGTGCGTTCTGATATGAGTTGTCAATGCTGATTTAACAGAAAATGCTGATCCACAGACTGTACAAGAAAATGGTTTCTCTCCAGTGTGTGTTCTCATATGTTGTTTCAAAGAGGAATTACTGGTAAATGATGATCCACAGACTTTACAAGAATATGGTTTCTCTCCAGTGTGTGTTCTCATGTGGTTTTTCAAAGATGTCTTGAATGAAAATGCTGATCCACAAACATCACAAGAAAATGGTTTCTCTCCAGTGTGTGTTCTCATATGATTTTTCAAAGATGCTTGGACTGAAAATGCTGATCCACAAACTTCACAAGAAAATGGTTTCTCTCCAGTGTGCATTCTTATATGATTTACCAATGCTGATTTATCAGAGAATGCTGATCCACAAACTTCACAAGAAAATGGTTTCTCTCCAGTGTGTGTTCTCACATGTTGTTTCAAAGAGGAATTCCTTGTAAATGACGATCCACAGACTTTACAAGAATATGGTTTCTCTCCAGTGTGTATTCTCATGTGGCTTTTCAAATTTGAATCGACTGAAAATGCAGATCCACAAACTTCACAAGTAAATGGTTTCTCTCCAGTGTGTGTTCTCAAGTGGTTTTTCAATTTTGAATTTACTGAAAATGCTGATCCACAAACTTCACAAGAAAATGGTTTCTCTTTTGTGTGAGTTTGCATTTGTCTTTGCAAGAATGAATTATCAGAAAATGCTAATCTACAGACCTCACAAGGAAATGCTTTCTGTCTAGTTTGTATTCTCATGTATTTTTTCACTTTTGATTTCTCTGAAAATACTGATCTATAAACTTTACAAGAATGTGGTTTCTCTCCAGTGTGTGTTCACACGTGGCTTTCTAAAGTGTTCTCCTGAGAAAATGCTGATGCACAGATTATACAAGAAAATGGTTTCTCTCAAGTATGTGTTTGCATGTGCACTTACAAAGTTGAATTATGAGAAAATCCTGATTCACAGACCTAACCAGATAATGTTTTCTCTTAAGTGTGTCTTTCCATATCTGATTGTATTTCTGAATAATGAAAAATGAGGTGTACAGTGGATTAATTAGAGAAAGTACTAGTGTACTGAATTCTGCAAAAAAAAGCTAAGAGTCCTGTGAAATGTTCACACACAATATCTAATACTTAGCAAGAATATATTTTCTTTTTGGTATGTGCTTGGATGTGTCTTTTATGTTTCAAAATTCTTCTTCCCAAATTCTGTTGTTATCTGTGAATGTAGAAAAAATAATGTATTACTAAAAAAATAAAACCAGGAAAAGTATATATTCTTCAGAATTATAATATTCTAATCAATTTGAATTTCAATCGACAGTCATACATCAAATATAATTCATGCTAAGTAATAAATAAGATTGAATTTTACTGATCAACAAATAATTAAGAATATTCAATTAGATGTAATATAAATACAGTAATTTTTCTAAATTAGACTGACATTTATCAGATTTAAATGGGCAAGTCAATTAATTAAGAATTATGAGAAAATTTCTTCTACTCAACATTTAGCAAACTTACAAGTATACTTGTAAGTTTGCTAAATGTTGAGTAGAAGAAATTTTCTCATAGAAGTAAATATATTTTTACATTAAATTATGACACAGTTCAACTTACCTAATGGGAAGAAAGTGATGACAATGCTTGGCATTTTTAGTCAACCATTGGCAATTTCAAAAAAATGCATGTGCAAAGTAAATGTGTGTGCGGTAGATAGTGAAAGGCACACAGGTGAATTACGAATGGATAAAAAAGGCAGCGAATTTGTCAGTGGGGAGAGTAATTTGTAACTGGTGAACATAAGAACAGATCCAAAGACAAACACGATAGAAGATAAAATGAAGAGAAGACCTAAACACAATTCTCAATCTGTGAAGACTGTATTGTGAGATATTCATGTTTTGAATTTGAGTTTGCTTCACATTTCTTCTCAAAAAAATACTTTGGCCGAGGAAAGTATTCACTTAATAGTATGAAAACGCTCATGATGAAGAGAAGCCCTGAAGAGGATTACCAATACGTGCTGACAGCATTCTGACCTACTTAGATATTCCATATTGGTTTAGCTTGGCCTTTCTTCTTGCTAAGAATATTATAAGCTACTTCAACCAAGCAAACCATTCACTTAATGATAGCAAGAAGGCAAATTAATTGAAAATGACTTGAATATGATTATTCACACCCGTTGGTTAAGATTGGCCTTTATTCTTGCTAAGAATATGATAAGTTACTTTGGCCAAACAAACCATTCACTTCAGCATAGCAAAAAGGGCAATTTAAAAAGAAGAGAAGACCTAAACACGATTATCAATCTGTGCAAACTGCATTGTGGTATATTCATGTCTAGAATTTTAGTTTGCTTCACATTTCTTCAAAAAAATACTGGTGCGAAGGAAAAATATTCACTTAATGGGATCAAAATGCTTATGATAAGGGAGGAGAAGCCCTGAACAGGATTACCAAAACGTGCTGACTGCATCCTGACCTACTTAGATCTTCCATGTTGGTTTAGCTTGGCCTTTCTTCTTGCTAAGAATATTACAAGCTACTTTAGCAAAACAAACCATTTACTTAATGATAGCAATAAGGCATATTAATTGAAAACAACTTGAATATGGTTATTCACATCTATGAAGACGGCATTTTGACCTACTTAAATCTTACATGTGGGTTTAGCTTGGCTTTTCTTCTTGCTAAGAATATTACAAGCTACTTCAGCCAAACAATCCATTCACTTATGGACAACTAAGTGGTTAATTAACTGAAAATGACTTGCATGTTATTATTCACACCTGTTAAGACTGTTTTCAGACCTACTTAGATCTTTCATGTTGGTTTCGTTCAGCCTTTCTTCTTGCTAAGAATATTACAAGCTATTTTAGCCAAACAAACCATTCACTTAATGAGAGCAAAAAGGCCAATTAATTGAAAATGACTTGAATATGATTATTCACATCTGTGAAGACTACATTCTGACCTACTTAGATCTTCCATGTTGGTTTAGCTTTGCCTTTCTTTTTGCTAAGAATATTACAAGTTACTTCAACCAAACAAACCATTCCCTTAATGACAACGAAATGGTTAATTAACTGAAAATGACTTGCGTATTATTATTCACACATGTGAAGACTGCATTCTGACCTACTTAGATCTTCCAGTGACAATATTGGTCTATGGCATTGGTACATGAGGGATTAAATGCAGAAAGTTGAGCAGCCAAGATATTTGCCAAGAAGTGTAAAATTGAATTTCTGGGAAAAGAAATAAAAACATTTGACAAGAAGTTTGAAAGGGTATTTGAAGATTTTGAGAAGTTATAAAAATAAAGTTGTTTACAAGGACAAACGGAAATTTGATGAAGAGCAGACATTACTGGAAAAATAAATAATATTATTAAAATGCTTTTACCAAGGCTGGGAAACAGAATATAAGAAAACTGGCAATGACATGATAAGAAGGGCCATCTGGTAACTAGTACTTGTTCATGTAAGCATCCCAGTTAAGAATTGGAACTCGGGATGTTGACAAAGGAATCTTTGTTACCAATAAGGGGTCATCTGGTATTTGGAACTTAGTTTCAAATGCACCTCAGGTATTGAGTGTGAGGGAATTATCCAGAAGTGACTGTCAGAGCTGATAAGAAATTATCAATTAGTCTGGGATGAAGGACCATCCTTTTCACCCACTGGATTTTAAAATCAGCTCCATGAAAGTGACAATCCAACATATTTGGGCATAAGGGGGGGAATCTCTAGTCTGACATCATAAGTAGGAAAATGAGAAATATTGTGGTAGTAGGAGGAAAGTTATCCTCCCATTGTCCTCATCATGAGTGGTAATGATAGGAAAGACTTTGTGGAAGTAGTGTAAAAAGGGTTGGATCCTTAGTTTAGACATAATGGATGTCTGATAATTTGAAAATGACGTTAGGGAGATCACCCCTGCAACAGTCAGAACCTACCCCAGAATCTTGGTAAATATTATATAAACGAGGTGATTTTGGAGCTCAGCGCACACTGCCAATCTCGACGTAAGGACGTCTGAACGAATTTGCCACTAAAAAGAACTTAACCCTCACCAAAGTTACCAAAAGAACTGAATACTGATGTCCTTAGACCAATCTTGACATCACACACACAAATTATTTACCAACTGTCTGAACTTGAGAATTTATAAAACGTTTTGTTATATCTACAAAAAGCAATGTGTTATTTTTCTTTTCTTCAATATACCTTCCCAGGTTCTAGTTGCTGGCTATCATTAACCCTCTTCTTTTCAGATGTGAATCTTCACTGCCTTAACACTTAAAGAATCACAATGTGGGGTGGGGCAGTGTATGGTCACTTTTCCTGAAGAGAACTATATGTTTTTACCCACGACATTACATATTGGTACTGGACGCCTGGGGCTGTCGTAGTTATCTGTGTTGGCACCACCTGGACAGGATAAGTGTATATTCACATGTGAAGACTGGTCGGTAAATCAGTCATTTCCTAAACCAATTATTGCTACTAGCTTTTCCTAGGATGTTCGAATTTCAATCTCTTGGTGGGTAAATCAGTCATTTTCTAAATGAATCATTGCTACTAATCTTTCCTAGGATGGTTGACTTTCAATCTTACAAAATTATTACTCATGTATATGTAGACTGTTAATTTCTGGTCATGAAATCAGTCATTTCCTAACCCAATCATTGCTACTTGTCTTTCCTAGGATGTTTGACTTTCAATCTTACAAAATCATACTTATGTATGTGTAAATTAGGTTAGGTTTCTTTTGTTTAATGGCATATCAACCTATGTAGGCTATTTAATGCCAAAGCTATCCTTTAAGAAGAACAGTAGTGGTATTATCTAACCCATTACTAAGAGGATGACGATGTTCAGATCTTTCCCAAGGGTATTTGTCCAAAAGTGAATACAATAGCGAAACTGGAGTTTGAACTCGCTTAGCATGACTCCACAGTCCAACACTTTAACTATTACACCATGAAGATACCCCCAATAATGTTTGAATTTCTATCTTACAAAAGAGTAATACTTATCAATATGTAACCTCTTGATTTATAGTCATAAAAGTGTAGCAGAAAGAACTTCATATTTTTGTTAGGTGTGTTAATTAATTTGACCGTTAGGGTCAACACATATTTTCACCCAATCAGGATGACTTATCCTATTCAGCCCAGACCATTTTCTGGGCAGCACCAAATTGGGGAAAAGCCACCAAACACTCTTTTCCTCAGAAGCTTTCAAACTGGACAGATGTATTTACTATCCACTCTCTTCATTAGCAGCCGAACCACGACACAATGAAGAAAGCCATCTAATTTGTGGACCTCTTGAGTCTATTCTCTTAGACCAAGGGTTCCCAGTTGAATATGAATTAGATGAATTCAATATGCTACACACAGTAACAACTTTATGTCACCTTCAACTTTGGCTATGTTGACTGAGATGTAAAATTCCACTCAAACTTTATCCCTGGGCAACATCTTCTGACGACATTCACACTTCTCTCCCCAAATGACCAGGACCACACATTCATGGACGACGTCAACGTTCCTGTCCTTAACCAGCAAACATGAATTTTGCTACATCTATGGTGACCATATCTCAATCACACATTCAACAATGCCTTAACCTAGCGACACACACTTCACTCAGGCAAATAGCTGCTAAAATTCCTTCTCAACTCCATAACTATTTCCTTCCTTCCTATGAGACTTGCAGCATGAACGTAAACCCTTTATTCCACGCTACCATATAAGAACCTTAGAGCATCTTCGTCTTCTCTCACCTTTATTTTCCAACAACATTTAGTGAGGAAATAACAACAACACACACATAACCATGTATTTCTCAGTTAAACTGTTAATAAAACTTCCAAATTGAAAACTATCAATATTTTCGTTGACTCGTTTGTTCTTCCTTTTAATATAACAAGAGGCAACAGAACTCAACAACCTCAACTGCCATTTTGTATAAATGTTAATCTTTCATCCATCAACTTTCTTATACCTTCTTTGAAAATTTTGTAACATGACATGTTTGTTGAAGCTTGATCAATAATTTATGTCTACGTTTTTAGTGTTTTGGGAAATGGTTAATTTCTCTAACACTATAAATCATTTGGCAACACAAATGAATAACAAAACTTGTTTTAAACAACACAACAATGAAAGGTTTATTATTGTAGCAGGCGTAAAGGAGTGAGAGTGAGAAAGTATCCCTTTTGGTGTCGTTGGTTAGTATGTTGGTCTTTGAGTTTGTAGGAAGAGTGTGTGAAGCTAGCAGCAGCATGTTCTTCAGCGAAGGGGTTCCAAGTGGAATCAGTAGCAGTGGATGTGAGAGAGGTCTGTCTGGTCGACTGGCTAATGGCTCTCTGACCACAAACCTGCATATAAAAACTAACATAAAAACCTTATGGCATCTTCTTCTCTCTCCTTTATTTTCCAACAAAATTTAGCGAGGGAATAACAACGTAACACACGTAACATATATTTCTTTGCTAAAAAAGGAGGATAAGGGTGTTCAAATCTTTCCCAAGGGTATTTGTCAGAAAGTGAATGTAATAGCACAACTGGAGTTTGAACTCGCTTAGCATGATTCCACAGTCCAACACTTTAACCATTACATCATGAAGATACCCCCAATAATGTTTGAATTTCTATCTTACAAAAGAGTAATACTCATCAATATGTAAATTCTTGACTTATGATCATAAAAGTATTAATTTTATAAGCCATTCATTACAACTCGTCTTTCCTATGATATTGGTATTTTGATATTACAAAAACTTTACTACTGTAAATTTAGACTGTTGATTTATTATCATTAATTCATTCACTTTTCAAGATAATCCTTGCAAGTCTTTTCAATGATATTAGAATTTCAAAAATGTTACTATATAAGTAGACCCTTGATTTATGGTCAAGAAATCATTCACATTTTGAGACAATCATTGCAACTAGGGTCTTTCTTAGAATTTCCGAATTTCAATCTTACAAAATCATTATTATTTATTAACATGCTTATACCAATCTTAGAAAGTCACCTTTTCATATGTGAAACAGGCTAACTTATACATTTTCTTTACATAAATCTGAATATAGAATATGAATAAGAATTTACGTGAATTCAAACTGAAATTATATGAAAAATAACACAAATATTTATAATTGTTTTGTTTTTCGAAATTTGTTTGAAATATAAATCACTTTTATGTATCAGCTATCAAATGAAGTCATCCATTATGTTTAATTATGCCTTCCTAGGTAATGTTCCATTTATTTTAGGGGGAAGCAATTAGAAAATAACACTTTCTACTCAGGAATAGGAAAATCTCAAAATAGTCTAAAATATTGTGAACGTTTTCTTAAATTCTAATCTGATTGATAAGCCTTGACACAGAAAATTAATCTCTGTTCATAAAAATCCTTCAAAATTACAGTAAACGATCTTACAAATTAAACTTCAAATATGTCCCAATAAAAACCTATATAAACAAAATCTCTTTTCAAATTAAAAAGATTTTTTTTTGTCTTTAATGAATGTATAAGTGTTTTCAAGTAAGGGTTCATGTCCTTTTTGTATTTCTTGCATGAAATCATAATTTATAATAAAATAGTTTTAAAAAGATTTGAGGGAAATTTCATCGGCTAACACTTGTCAATCATTTCCTTAGGGCAATTTGTTTATGTCATCTCTACGATTAACACAGACAGGAGAGAAAATAAAATATCAATAAAATGTTGGAATGAATTAAATTCCAAAAAATAATTCATTTAATTTCCAAAAGATTTCTGATAATTTTTAAATTCACATAGAGTATTGTAAAAAATATAAAATTATTTCATTTCGTTAGTAAGAAAAAAAAGATCAATTTCAATTTACTGTAAATGATCTTACAAATGAAACTCGAAGAATAATGAATACAGAAGTGTCTTTGGGAAGGGTTAAGGTTCTTTTTGAACTTACTTAAGAAAATCGTTCTTTATCATAAAATAGTTTTAAAAAGATCTCAGGGAAATTTAATCGACTAACAATGGCCTAAAATTTCCATGGGGAACTTCGTTAATGTCACTCCAACGATTAATAATACAATATTATGTATTTTTTATTCGTCAAGAAAATTAAAAATAGAATGTTATAATAAAATATTTTTACATCCAGAGTGGAGAAAATATTGACACAAATAAAAAGTATTTCATTTCTTCGTCAGTGGAAAACAACTTTTTTAAAAATTATGTAGGTTTTTGATTTCTGAAAAAAGAAAATAATTCAACACTTTATAGACAATTAAATATTATACTTACTTCTTTCTCTTTCTTTTCTGTCTGATATCTTTTTCTTGTATTTGTACAACGTTAAATAAGTGAAAAAAATGTAATATTTTAAATAAAACAAACGTTTTCTGCTTGAATGAAATTAAAATGTATTGTTCTTTCGCAATTAACACAAAAAGGTTTCCTCCACGATGGAAAACAAGGGAGGTAATGCCGATATTTTTTTTCACTTTTAGATTCGAATTTATTGAATTTAATCTTTAAAATTGACAGAAGAAAAAAGTCAATAACAGAAGATTTTACTTAAAATATTTTTATATCCATAGAGAATAAAGTATTGTCACAAATTAAAAATTATTACTTCTTTGTCCGAAGAAACCGTTTTCCCTCTAATAACGTATTTTTTAATTTGTCAAGATAATAACAGAACCTTATACTTCTTTCTCTTTCCTTTTGTCTGATTTCTTTTCCTAATGGCGATAGAAAGTTAGAGAGAAGGGAAAAATTGAAATATCTTAAATGAAAGTAATGTTTTCAGCTTGAATGAAATGAAAACGGTCATTCTCTTCAAGTAAAAGAGAAAAGTTTTCGGTAAACAAAGGAGATGATTGCAATATTTTACATATTCAAAATTGAGCTTGGTCTAAAAGGGCGAAATGTTAGATTGGCAGTTAATTTCAGGTCTCGTGGTTAAGAAATTTCCCTTCCATGATCTAGACACTTTCTTTTTCACAATAAAGTTTGGTGGTGTTTGTAATTATAGGGATCGATTTAGGTTGAAAGTGTTTACATTTTTTTGGCTTTAGGCTAAAAGTTATGAGAATTAAAACTGTAAAAGGAATTATTCTTATTTGTGGGGGAAATTACCGCAAATTTCAAGTTTGGACACTGAATGAAAAGACAAGACAAGACAAATATATTCAACAGCAAATTTAATACGTAAAAACAAGAAAAAGGGAAAGACAGATAAAGGGATAGTTTTTGCAAATTTTGGTGTGATTTGCAGAGAACTTAACTCAGAGTCCGGTTAACAAAGTTGGAAAATTTCGAGGGATGTCATAGATTTCTTCATGACAATAAGGTAGCTGGGCTACAAAATTCCTTATTGTTGAAGGGTGATTCGTAGATGTATAATTTCGTTGTCGTCTTAAGAGTTGAATTTGTTTAATTTCAAGATTTGCTCCTGGAAGCGAGTGGTGACTTATTTTACCAATTCAGTCTGAGGGAGTTGACTCTTTCTGGTTCTTACAGGTTTAAGCCGAACCGACCACAGACTGTTTTCTCACTAACAGTGGGGGTCGATGACGTTGCGAAGGTCACCGGAATCTGACGCTTCAGAGTCCTGAACCCTTCAGGTCAAGAAATGCGACATATCTCGAATCAACACGTCATCCCTAATCAAGTTCTTTTTTAAAGGAAATTTTCACAAAGTATGCAATTTTTTTTTTTGGATTAACGTCGAAAGTGTTTAATTTTTTTTTTGAAACGGTAGAATGTTTAATTTTTTTCGTTTAAAGTTGAAAGTTTCAAAAATTTTTTGGGCTCAAGGTTAAAAGTGTTTAAATTTTTTTCGTTTAAAGTCATAAGTAAATAATTCTTTGTGGTTTACGGTTGAAAGAGTTTAGATTTTTTGTTTTTTTACGAATTCATTCTGCTTTTCTACCCAGTCAACTTCACCGTATGCGGGTCGACAACGTTGGACTGACCCTTTCTGCTTCCTCTGTTACTTTCCAGCAGGCGATGGATGTAATGGCTAGTAAGCTAGACTAGCAAACCTTCACGAGTGAGTTCTAATCTTAAGCAACACATATCAAGAACAACTGAAAGATAACTTCAACATGGCATATCAAACAACGTAAATTATTTAATGCAAGTCCTTTTCATAAGTATGAGATTTGTTAACGCATAGTTTGTAGATAACATTTTAAAATGAGCCAGAGCTAATTTGTTTGTATACAGTTCATCTGTAATACATATGAAAAGTTAAGTCAATAGTTACTTGGTAATCTTATTCTTAAATGAGTCATAATTAATTAATTTGTTCAAAAGTTTTACTCTTATTTGCACACAGCTAAATTGTTCTAAATATTCAAACAAGAATACTACTTATTTTAGTATAAATAATTTGTTAGTAAACACATAAATGGTTTCAAATAATGGTTCGAAATATTCAAACAAGAATACGCATTCTAGTATAAATAATTGTTAGTACACACATTAATGGTTTCAAATAGTTTTATTTGCACACAGGTAAATGGTTTCAAGCATTGCTATGTAACATTAACAATTCAATTTAAGCACACACTTAAAGAGTTTCAAGTATTGCTAATCAACACTAATAATTCTATTCATTATTACTCATTTATCAGAAGACAGTTAAATTATTTCAGGATTGTCATGTATCAGAAACAATTCAATGAAACATCAGTTATTTGTTTATAAAAGTAGATAAAGTTGGCGACCTTATTCGAGGATGACCCGAAGGCTCCCTTGTAATAGCTACTCCACTGAGTTGTAGGAGAGGGTGATACTTCTTTCCTTGGATTGCTACAGTTTACCCTCGATCATTACCTTAAAATGCAGAGTGTTAAGCAAGATAGCATCAAGTACCATTTTTGAGTCTTTGGTATTGTGATGTGGTATAAATATTCATCTCATGACGAGAGTTTATTTTATGCACATGTGACGTCGGGGCAATCTGGCACTTGACCCCTTCGCAAAATAAGTCTTAGTCAAGACTACTGTTTTGGACATAAGGTAACTGGTAAATAATGTGGGGGTTAATTTGGCGCTAGACTCATCTCGACGCTGGCGAGGGGGTTTCCAATTTCACTTTCACATACCCCACCAAGTCCTTCGTTTTCATCCCCCTCGGATAATGGAAAGCATAGACTTCAAGGTTAAAACAAAATATATTTCACTGTAGTTAAATTTCCCAAATTCCCTTGTAATGTTTTTAAGGCGAATAAGACATTTGGCGAGAACAAATGAAGGCGATACGAAGCTGAAAAAGATAATGTGCAAAAGAAGGCAACTCAATAGATAAACAACATAACCAATAGATTTCAACATAAGGGAACATTTAAACTGTAACAAAGCTTTAATAAACGACGACCAAACAAATAATTATGAAATTTAAGAAAAGTTCCTTTTTTCTTTTTTTCTTGCCTTCTAAACTATCGGCTTTGTTAAGCCAAGTAGGCAGTGTTAAACATAAATGTCTCTCTGAACAGTCCTTTTCTTCTTTCTTCTTTTTTTTCTTTCTTTCTTCTTTTCTTTCTTCTTACTTTTCTTTCTTTTACTTGAAAAAGTATCTAAGTCCACTCAGTCATTTACGGTTGAGGAAACAAATCTTTTCAGTTTCTTTCTTTCCTTTTCTGAATATATAACAGTTTTAAGTTGTACTTGTCTTTTCAAAGGGTTTACTTCTCAGGTTCCTTTCTCTTATGGACGAGTGACATCCCTTCAGAATCGGCTGGGTCAGCCTTTCTGCTGACTACTGTTCAAAGATTCTGTTCTAGGCTTTTTACGGGGCATTCTTTCCCCAGAGCTTGGCTAACTTGGCGTCTATCTCTTGCCAATGTCTGTGCAGTACTAAAGATCCTTTTCCAAATTTCCTCTGACAAAAAGGTACTATTTTTCAGCGCTAAAGGCTCGGCCAATCATTTGGCTTTTCTTTCTCTATGTCATCCTGTCATGCTACTACAATGACCTACATTCCTTTCTCCGTCCAACCAATTATAGGTCATGGAGTGGTGGTAGTGTTTGACCTGTTTCTGACTTCTTTAGCAGTCAGTCCTTGGGGTTTGTTAGTTCAAACACAGAGGGTAGGGGAATTTATCTTCCCTTTTCCACTCTCGGTGGCATACCACGTCACAGTATACTGATCAACAAATTTTACAGGAAAATGGTTTCTCTCTAGTGTGTTTACATGTGGATTTTCAAAGTGAATTTATGAAAAAAATGATGAACCACAAACTTCATAAGAACATGGTTTCTCAAAAGCGTGTCTTTGCAGGTGGCTTTTCCAGTGAGAATTCTCAGAAAATGCTGATCCAAAAATTTTGCTAGAAAATGGTTACTCTACAGAGTGTATTCGTAAGTGTTTTTTCAAAAAAGCATTCCTCGCAAATGATGATCCACAGACGTCACAAGAATATGGTTTCTCTCCAGTGTGTGTTCTCATGTGTATTTTCAAATTTGAATAGACTGAAAATACTGATCCACAAACTTCACAAGAAAATGGTTTTTCTCCTGTGTGTGTTCTCATATGTCTTTTCAAATAGGAACTCCTGGCAAATAATGATCCACAGACTTCACAAGAATATGGTTTCTCTCCAGTATGGGTTCTCATGTGGTTTTTCAAATATGAATTGACTGAAAATGCTAATCCACAGATTTCACAAGAAAATGGTTTCTCTCCAGTGTGTGTTCTTATATGTTTTATCAATGAAAAGTTATGAGAAAATGCAGATCCACAAATTTCGCAAGAAAAAGGTTTCTCACCAGTGTGTTTTCGCATATGCTTTTTCAAAAGCTCACTCCTGGCAAATGCTAATTTACAGACTTCACAAGAATATGGTTTCTCTCCAGTGTGTGTAGTCATGTGCATTTTCAAATTTGAATTGACTGAAAATGCTGATCCACAAATTTCACAAGAAAATGGTTTTTCTCCAGTGTGTGTTCTTATATGCATTCTCAATGAAAAATTATAAGAAAATGCTGATCCACAAATTTTGCAAGAAAATGGTTTCTCACCAGTGTGTTTTCGCATGTGCTTTTTCAAAAGCGCACTCCTGGCAAATGCAGATCCACAGACTTCACAAGAATATGGTTTTTCTCCAGTGTGTGTTCGCATGTGTTTTTTCAAATTTGAATTCTCTGAAAATGCTGATCCACAAACTTCACAAGAAAATGGTACCTCTCCAGTGTGTGTTCTCAAATGTTTTATCAAAGATGAACTAAGAGAATATGCTGATTCACAAATTTTGCAAGAAAATGGTTTCTCTCCAGTGTGTGTTCGCATATGTCTTTTCAAATAAGATCTCCTGGCAAATGATGATCCACAGACTTCACAAGAATAAGGTTTCTCTCCAGTGTGTGTAGTCATGTGTTCTTTCAAATTAAAATTAATGGAAAATGCTGATCCACAAACTTCACAAGAAAATGGTTTCTCTCCAGTGTGTTTTCTCATATGTTTTTTCAAATTTGAACTATTGGTAAATGATGATCCACAGTCTTCACAAAAGTATGGTTTCTCTCCAGTGTGTGTAGTCATGTGTATTTTCAAATTTGAATTGTCTGAAAATGCCGATCCACAAACTTCACAAGAAAATGGTTTCTCTCCAGTGTGTATTCTCATATGTCTTTTCAAATTGGAACTCCTGTCAAATGATGATCCACAGACCTCACAAAAATATGGTTTCTCCCCAGTGTGTTTTCTCATATGTTTTTTCAAATTGGAACTATTGGTAAATGATGATCCACAGTCTTCACAAAAGTATGGTTTTTCTCCAGTGTGTGTAGTCATGTGTTCTTTCAAAGATGTTTTGACTGAAAATGCTGATCCACAAACTTCAGAAGAAATATGTTTCTCTCCAGTGTGTGTTCTCATATGTTTTTTCAAAGATGAATTCTCAGAAAATTGTTTCTCTCCAGTATGTGTTTGCATGTGCGCTTTCAAAGTTGAATCATCAGAAAATCCTGATCCACATTCCTCACTAGATAAAGCTTTCTTTCCAGTGTTTGTTTCCATATTTGTTTTTATTTCTGAACAATGAAATCCTGAGCTGCACAGTGAATAATTTAGAGAATGTACTAATGTACTGAGTTCTGCAAAAAAAAAAGCTAAGAGTCTTGTGAAAATTGAATACTTAGCAAGAATATATTTTCTTTTTAGTATGTGCTTGGATGTGTCTTTTATGTTTCAAAATTCTTCTTCTCAAAAACTATTGTTATCTGTGAATGTAGAAAATATAAAGTATTATTAAGAAAATAAAACCAGGAAAAGCATATATTCTTCAGAATTATCATATAATCGATTTGTATTTCAATTAACAGTCATGTATCATATATAATTAATGCTAAGTCACAAATAAGATTGAATTTTACTGATCAACAAATAATTTAAGTATATTCAATTAATAAATACAGTAAAGTTTATAAATTAGACTGAGATTTATCAGAATTAAATGGGCAGTCAATTGATTAAAAATTATCATTTGTTTTGTTTTACGGCATGTCAACCTCAAAGGGTCATTTAATGCCAACTGTGTTTTTGAAATAAATTGATGGTATTTATTTTTTTGATTATATTTTTGGTATATTTTTGTGGAAAAAAATTTTTTTTTTTTATAAATATTTCTTTAAACACACTTTTTTTTTTAGATACATTTTTGTTTAAACATTTATTATAAGTATCTTTTAACATTTTTTGTAGAGAAGTTTTTAAAATTTTGCTGTATAGGTGAACTTCCTTTAAGTGTCCAAGTAAGTTTTTGGATTTATCCGAAAGAAAATTTGTTCTAAGTTTGTTGTTTAGTAATATTTTTGTCGTATCAGTTTTAAGTCGATACATTCTGTTAGTATGTGTTTAATTGTATATGGTTTTTGGCATGGTATGCAATATGGGGTCTCTTCTTTTTTGAGAAGGTATGAATGTGTAATGTGTGAGTGTCCTATTCTTAATCTTGATAATGTTACTTCTTTTCTGGACATTTTGGTTTAATTTTTTTGTGATTTTCCTATTTGTGGTATTATTTTGTGTAGTTTATTGTTCTGGAAGTAATCCCAGTAACTCTGCCATTTTTGTTTTGTATAAATTTTTATGGTTCTTTTTAAGTCTGTAAAAGGGATTTTGAAGTGTGTGTCGAGTGGATTGTTTTGTACTGTTTTTGCTGCTGAGTCCACCATTTTATTTCCCTGGATTCCAATGTGACTTGTAATCCAGCATAATATAATTTTTTTGGGTTATACATATTGTTTAATTTGGTGAGCAATTTTGCTATTAGTGGGTTGTTAAATTGTTTTTCCTTGATTGCTACTATGGCAGATTGGGAGTCAGAAAATAATATGTTTAGTGTTCCTGCTCTTGGTGATCAGGTCAAGTGCCAGGTTTATTGCATAGACCTCAGCACTGAAAATTGAGGTTTCTCTGGGGAGATGTTTTTTAATTAAAATTTTCCTATTGATGATGGCTGCACTGGTTGTTGCATTGTTTTGTTTAGATCCATCTGTGACAATATGGATGTAGTTGGGATATTTTTCTTTGATTTTTTGGAATTTTTCTTGGAATGTAATTGAGTGGGTGGCTTTTTTGTTTGCTTTTTTTTTTTTTACAGAGACTCAAGTCTATTTTAGGGGTTATGATTTTCCAGGGGGGTGTTTTGAATAAAGTTGTTTTGTGAATTTTAGTTATTGCTAAGGCTACTTCCTTGTTGATAGGTTCCATTCTGAGTCCGAAAGTTTTAATTGAATTTTCATTTTTTTGGAAAAGATCTTTATATTTGGGATAAAAAGTGCTGTTGTGTGCAGGATTGTTGAGGTTGGCTTTTAATTTTGTGTAGCATTTTAGTACCAAGTTGTTGCATTTGAGCTTTGGGGAAGTTTCATTTGCTTTGGCATATAAGCTTTCTACTGGAGTTGTTTTGAAAGCACCTAGTGCCAGTCTTAGTCTGGTGTGATAAATAAGGTTTAATGATTTTAAGTCAGATTTTCTTGCAGATTGATAAATGAAGGAACTGTAGTCCTTTTTGGATTGAATTAATGATTGGTATAATTTTAGTAAAGTGCTTTTATCAGCTCCCCAATTTGTATGGACAATAACATGAAGCAGTTGTAATGCTTTATTGAATTTTGTTTTTATGTAACTGATGTGTGGAATGAAATTCAATTTTTTGTCAAATATAAGTCCAAGGTGTTTATACTGGTCTATAAATGGGATATTTTCTTTTTCAATATTAAGTGTTGAATTGTTGTGCAGTTTTCGTTGGTAACAGAAGTAGATGCATTTTGTTTTAGTTTTTGAGAATTTGAAACCATTTTCTGTTGCCCATTTGTTGATTTTATTGATGTGTTGTAGTTTTCTTTCAAGAGTAGGGATATATTTTGATTTATAGCTGATTGAGCAGTCATCAACATATAGAGATCCATATATGTCAGATGAGAGTTCCTTTATTATATTGTTTATTTTGATACTGAAAAGGGTGGTTGATAGAATACTGCCTTGTGGTACACCTTCTTCTTGGTTTTTTAAATCAGCTAGAGTGGATCTGATGCGTACTTGGAAGGTTGTACTTGTTAAAAAATTCTTAACAAATTTTGGTAGTCTGCCTCTTAGTTTGAAATCATAAGTCTTTTATGAGACCAAATTTCCATGTGGTGTCATAAGCTTTTTCTAAATTGAAGAAGATGGTTATGATATGTTCTTTTTTATAAAGCCTTCTCTTATATAACTGTCGAGGTTTGTTAAGTGGTCTATACAACCTTGTTTTTTTTGGCGCCACATTGTTTATTAGATATTAAGTTATTGGTTTCTAGGTACCAGATTAGAGGGTGATTAACCATTCTTTGGTGAATGCTATGGGACGATAGTTTTTAGGGTATGAAGTATTTTTCCTGGTTTTGGTATGGGAATTATTGTAGCTTGTTTCCAAGATTTAGGGAATTGTTTTCCAGTCCAAATGTTATTGTATGTTTCCAGTAGGAGTTGTAAGGATTTTTAGGGAATTTGTTTTAGGAAGTTGTAGTGAACTTCATCAGGTCCTACTGCTGAATTGTGAGATTTTTCAATGCAGTTTTTAATTCTATCATTGAGAAGTTATTGTATACTTCTTGGTTTTTTGAATTTAGATTTTTGTTGTATTTTTCTTTGTTTTTTTTAATAATTTGAAATTGTTTGCTGTAGTGTTTAGATGAGGAATTGTCTGAGAATATTTTGGCTAATATGTTGGCTATTACCTTTTTTTTCTGTGATTTTGCTGTTTTTTGTGATAAGGTGATAATTGGGGAGGATTATATTTTCTGGAGATTTTTCTAACCATTTTCCAAATTGTTTTAGGTCTAGTGGAGGTATTAATTTTACTTATATACTCCTGCCAGCATTTCTTTTTGTTTCTTTTATTATTTTGTGAGGTTTTGCTCTTTTTTGTTTATATTCAATACAATTTTTGGTGATAGGTTCTTTTTTGAATTTTTTTGGAGCTGCCTTTCTTTGTTGGATTGCTTTTTTGTATTCTGTGTTAAACCACAGTTTTTTTTTTTTTGTTAGGGATGGAGTTTTTGGGAATACATTCTTCAGCTATAGTGATTAGAGTTTGTACGGATTTTTCTTTTATGAGTTCTATTGAGCAGAGTTGACAGAGTTTTTCCCAGTTTGCTTTATCTGTGTTCCATCTAGGAGTGTGATTATGAGTGATTATATTATTTTGGATGATAATTGGATAATGATCGCTTCCACATACATTGTCATAGGTGCTCCAAGTATAATCCATGAAGCTGGATGGGTCACACATGGTAAGGTCTATGAAACTTGGTGATCCATTTGTAGGAAGTGCCCGTGGTGTAATGGTTATCGTCGTAGGAATTGGACACGGCGACACGAGTTCAAATCCTCGACGAGACTGATTGCATTTCACATTGTACTAATACCCTTGGGAAAGGTATGAATCCAATAATTCTCCCTCCAGCTATGAGTAAATAGTAGGGCAGACGAGGTTCTTTAGCCTTGGTGAGGCAATTAGTCTAGGAGAAGGAAAACTCTGAATTCAAACCTGTTAAACTCCGCTTAAAAATTGACCTTGTGTCATATCCTGCCCGAGTGGAGGGGTCGGTAAATATGGGTGATCCATTTGTTGGATTTATATGTGAGGGGTCTTTTTGATTGAGAAGGCATAGATTTTGATCATTTATCAGTTGTTCAATTTTGATTCCTTTTGAGTCTGTTTGTTGGCTTCCCTATAAGGTGTTATGACTGGGCACCTCTGGTGGTGTAACGGTTAGCAAGCTAGACTAGCAAACCTACACGAGTGAGTTCGAGTCTCATTGGGTGCCCCATTCATTCGGCCTTGTGCCACATCGAAGCAAAGAGTTTTGTAAATTACTATAAGGTGTTATGACTATTGAAGTTGCCTTGGAGGATGAAGGGTTTAGTGAGCTGTTTAGTTAGATTTTTGAGTTCGACTTCATTACTTTGTTTATGTGGAGGTATGTATACAGAGCAGATTGTAATAGTTTTATGTAGTGTGACTTGTGTTGTGACTGCTTGGAGTTTTGAATTTATGGGAAGTTGGCTTTGTGGTATGTCATTTCTTACAAGAATCAATGTGCCTCCCTTGGCCCAATGTCCTGTATTATGGATGTAGTGATACTGTTTGTAGTTGTGGTTTTCTTTTAAGAATGTTTCCTGAAGGCAGATGGTGGCAGGATTTAAAAGAGATATCAGTATAAGTAATTCATTGAAGTTTGGTTTAATGCCATGGCAGTTCCATTGAATAATATTGTGTGTTTTAGATGAACTAGTTTGTTTACTGTTGGTGTTCGTTTGTGTTATGATTTTTGCTGGTGGAGGAGTTTTGAACTCTGGTACTTACTGTTTCAGTGTATGATTTTGTTTGTTTTGGTCCCATTGTAATTCCTTGTAGGGGAGATGTTTTGTGAGTCATGTTTGGTTTGTGGACTGGGTGTGGTTGGTGGGTATAGTGTCTTGGGTCTCCATCCTATCCAAGGGTGGAGGGGTACTTTCAGTTATATTTTTGTGATTTTCAGATTGTTTCATTTTTCCTAGGGAAGATTTTATTTTGCTTTTAGTTCTGTTTTTGGAAGTAGATCGTTGGCTTGATTTGCTCCTTTTTTGGTTTGATGGTTCTTTTTGGTTTGCATTTTCTATAAGGTAGGTTTTATTTAAAGGTTTGGTTATGGTCTAGCTTTCCATTTGGTTTTGTTCTGTTTCAGTGAGGGATGTGTTTCTATTCTGTGTATTTGGACAACTTAAAGAAAATTCTTTACTCAGGTTTTTGAGGTTTGGTTGGTTTTTATTAGGGTTTTTGTGTGGAGAGATGGTTCTTATTTTTTCTCTTGGAGGTTGCTTAGAGGGATTTGTTTCAATATATTTTGATGTTTTTTCCAGGTTATGTTCAGCCATAGGATTAGGGTTTGTCCTGTTGGAAGAGAGTTTTAAGAGTATGGGATTTATTTCTTGTATGAATTTTGGCCAGTCTTGAGGAGTAGTTGGAGTAGTTTGGAGATTAGTTCTTGGTAGTTTTCTCCTTTTTTACTCTCTGTTTTTAGGTTATTTTGGGAGATTTGGGAATAGGTTTTGTTTTTTATGCAGCCTTCAACTATTTTCTGTGCATCTGGATAGGGAATGTTTCTTGTGTGTTTTATGGTTAAGATTTCTTTTTCTTTTTTCCAGGATGGGCATGATCTGGTATAGGATGGATGGTCTTCACCGCCAGTATACTCATGCTGATGGTAGACAGTTTAATTTTGTCCCTGGGTTTTGATTCCCATGATAATTACTTACCCAGGGACAGAAAGGAGAATAGGTCTTTCCTCAGCATGATTGACCCTACAGTCATCGCCCTCTAATTCAGATTTTTTTTAAAATCTGAAAGAGGGCTAAAGTGGAGTGTTGCAAGTTGCATGACCTTTTTAGTTACCAGGTCATGGACTGTTCAGCAACCAGGATCCCATCCTCAAGCATTACGAGTCGCCACCCACGGCCAACAGGTAGCCTCATTGGGGGCTTTTACCCCTCTGCAGAGGTGCAGTCAGTGTATTCTACAGCCCCAGCCGAAAGGGTGATGAAAAATTACAAAAAAATTCTTTCTACTCGACATTTAGCAAACTTACAAGTATATTAGAAGTAAATATATTTTTACATTAAATCATGACACAGTTCAACTTACCTAATAGGAAGAAAGTGATTACAATGCTTGACATTTTAGTCAACCATTGGCAATTTCAAAAAAATGCATGTGCAAAGTAAATATGCGTGAGGTAGATAGTGAAAGGCACACATGCAAATTATGAATGGATAAAAAAGGCAGCAAATTTGTCAGTGGGGAGAGTAATTTGTAACTGGTGAACATAAGAACAGATCCAAAGACAAACACGATAGAAGATAAAATGAAGAGAAGACCTAAACACAATTATCAATCTGTGCAGGCTGCATTCTGACCTACTTAGATATTCCATATTGGTTTAGCTTGGCCTTTCTTCTTGTTAAGAATATTACAAGCTACTTCAACCAAACAAACCATTCACTTCATGATAGCAAGAAGGCAAATTAATTGAAAATGACTTAAATATGATTATTCATACCTGTGAAGACTGAATTCTGACCTGCTTAGATCTTCCATGTTGGTTTAGCTTGGCCTTTCTTCTCGCTAAGAATATTGCAAATTATTTCAGCCAAATAAACCATTCACTTAATGATAGCAAAAAGGCCAATTAATTGAAAATGACTTGAATATGATTATTTATACCTGTGAATAATAAAATCTTCTTTCCCAAACCTAGATAAAGATATTTTTTAAATAAACACATTGACCAAAAATGTGAAATGAAATTTTTTCTACAAACAGTACTAAGAGGAAATTGTTCATTTAGAAGTGTCTCTAGCAGAAAGTAAAGGGTCACTTATAAGCAAAGCACTGATGTTTGATTTTCAATCAAATGAAATTATTACTCATACATTAATAGAATGTTGATTTCTGGTCTTGAAATCATTTATTTCACAAACAAATCATTGCTATTAATCTTTCCTTGGATGGTTTAATTTCAATCTTACAAAAAAGTATTATTCATCAATATAGAGATGTTTAATTTATGGTAATGAAAGCATTAAATTGACTACATTCCTATACATTTGTGACCAAAAAAAAGATGTATAATGTCTATAAGTGGTGCACTTATAATTTGACAGCTACATATTCATATTTTTGCTTGAAGAGTTTCAATGCTGTTGAGTTTGGTAATAAGTATTGCCAAATGGTCTTTTTCCTATTTTCCTAAAGTGTATGTATTTATTGGTGAAACTGTAAATTTTTAAAATATCTACAAAATTTTCTTAGGTCCCTTATAAGCATTAATCGATGTGAAAGTAAATTTCTTTTTTAGGATGTTTAAATTTCAATCTAACAAAATTATTACTCATGTATATGGAGAGTGTTAATTTCTGGTCGGGAAATCAGTCATTTCCTAAACCAATCATTGCTACTAGTCTTTTCTCGGATGTTTAAATTTCAATCTTACTAATCTTTTCAATGATATTGGAATTTCAATTTTATAAACACTTTACTACTATATATGTAGATTGTTGATTGATGATCATTTATTCATTCACTTTTCAAGTCAATCATTACAATTAGTCTTCCCTATGATATTGGTATTTTGATATTACAAATACTTTACTACTGTATATGTAGACTGTTGACTTATGATCATTAATTCATTCACTTTTCAAGACAATCATTGCAACTAGGGTCTTTACAAGGATTTCTAAATTTCAATCTTACAAAATTATTATTCATTTACATGCTTATACCAAGTTTAGAAAGTAACCTTTCATATATGAAACAGGACAATTTACACATTTTCTTTATATAAATCTGAATATTGTATATGAATCAGAATTTACATGAATTTGAACTGAAATTATATGAAAAAATAACAAAAATATTCATAATTGTTTAGTTTTTCAAAATTTGTGTTTGTAATATAAATCACTTTTATGTATCAGCTATCAAATGAAGTCTCCCATCATGTTTAATTATGCCCTCCTGGGTAGTTTTCCATTTATTTTCTGGGGGAAGCAATTAGAAAATAACACTTTCTACTCAGGAATAGGAAAATCTCAAAATAGTCAAAAATATTATGAACATTTTCTTAAATTCTAATTTGATTGACACAGAAAATTAATCTTTGATTTTAAAAATCTTTCAAAATTACAGTAAACAATCTTATAAATTAAACTCCAAAAAATGTCCCAATTATAACATATAAAATGAAAAACTCTCTTGAATTAAATAGATTTTTCTCTTTAATGAATATATAAGTGTTTTCATGAAAGGGGTAATGTTTTTTTTGTATTCATTTCAGGAAATCATTGTTTATGATAAAATAGTTTTACCAACACTTAATCAGTAATTTTAATCAGAAATTCAATCAGTAACACTGGCCAAAATTTCCATGGGGGTACTTTGTTTATGTCACCTCTATGATTAACACAGATAGCAGCGAATATATTAATTTGCAGCAGAAAGGACTAGTTTCAGTTGTCCTCGTGGTGTAATGGTTAAAGTGATGAACTGCGGAATCGTAGTACGCGAGTTCGTACTCCAGTCGCGCTATTACGTTCACTTTCGGGCAAATACCCTTGGGAAAGGTATGAACCCCCTTATTCTCCCTCCAGCTATGGATAAATAGTAGGACGGACTAGGTTCTTCAGCCTTGGTGAGGCAACTAGTCTAGGAGAAGGAAAACTCTGAATTCAAACCTGTTAAACTCCGCTTAAAAATTGACCTTGTGTCATATCCTGCCCGAGCGGAGGGGTTGGTAAATAGTACCATTAAATCACGTGGTGATCAACATTTTCAAACGCATTATCTGACACAGGAATTTCTTGGCCGTTGGAATTCAACTCATGCATTTTAACCAATGAGATTGAGTCATGCCATTCAGTCCGGGTCATTTTCCCGGGCTGAATAAAAGGCAATGCCACATTGATTTTCCTCCTCTTTTCTCGCTGGGGACCAAAGCAAGCAGACCTATTCCTGCATGAGAGCATATCAACTTTTGTCTACCATTTCTTGTTAAAATCTGTTTTTCCCTACGCAGCATGAGAGAGCAAATTCCAACAATGGTCCAGAGTTCTCAGATCTTTTTATCACTCTTCTCCAGTGTACCGGAATACCAGGACCACAAGTCATCTTAAGAACCAAATTCCCGTTAGTCAATCAAGACGTATTCTTTCTGAAACTTACAATATGAAGGATTCTTTCATCTCTGGCCGTACAGATAAATCCTAATGGTATTCGTTCTGTGTCTTACGGCGTGAAGATTTTTCTTTAGTTCGGGCTGTATCAATCAATCCTAACCGTGTTTGTCTGCAACTTACAGCATGAAGATATTTCTTCATCTCAGGCTGTACCAGTCACAACCAATTCTTTGCGTTTCTTGTTAGACAACAAGAGGGAAATTTCGTTCCACTAAGCAGAAAATAAAACTCAAAGAGTTTAACTTTCAATATTTTCGTTGTCTCCTTCATTTCTCCTTTATTCAAATATAGGGTGACCCCCGCCTCCCCCCCCAAAAAAAACAGAACCCATATATTTTTGACTGAAATTCATAAATTTAATACTAATAAAAGATTAGTATTAAATTTATGACTTTCAGTCAAAAATATATGGGTTCTGTTTTTTTTGGATATGAAGTAGATTCTGTGCATGAAAAATTAGGACCATAGTATTCACCAACATGTCCAGAAGTTCGAGTGTACAAAATTAGAATTATTTTGCTTCTTTTTTTTTTGTAGATGTAATAAAAAAGTTTATAGGTTTTTTGTTTTTTTTTTGGAGGTGGGGGTCACCCTGTATAACGTGAAGGTAACCCATTCTACGTTACATACAGTGTTGTCATAATTAATTTTTTTTTTATTCCGTTAGTAAAAAAAGAAAAACAAAAAAAACTCGATTTTAATTTACTGTAAATGATCTTACAAATTAAACTCGAAGATTAATGAATATATAACTGTTTTTTGTTAGGGTTAAGGTTCTTTTTGAACTTATTTATTTGAGAAAATCTTTGTTTATCATAGAATAGTTTTAAAAAGATTAAGGGAATTTAATCGACTAACGATGGCCCAAAATTTCCATGGGGGACTTAGTTCATGTCACTACAACGATTAATACATCATTACGCATTTTTTATTTATCAAGAAAAATAATACCAGAATGTGATAATTAAATATTTTCACGTCCATTAAAGAGAAAATATTGACACGAATTAAAAACATTTCACTTCTTCGTCAGAGGAAAACAATTTTTTTTTTACGTAGGTTTTTGATTTCTAAAGAAATAAAATAATAGAACGCGATAAAGATAATCAAATGTTATACTTACTTCTTTCTCTTTTCTTTCGTCTGATTTTTTTTCCTTATTGTTGTACAACGTTAAATAAAAGAGAAAAAATGAAATATTTTAAGTAAAACAAATGTTTAAGTTTGAATGAAATGAAAAATTAATTTTCCGTTATTTCGTAATCAACGCAAAAAGGTTTTCTCCACAAAGGAAAACAAGGGAGATAATCCCAATCTTATTTTAGATACGAATTTATTCAATTTAATTTTTAAAATTGACAGATATCAAGGAAAAGAAGTCAATAACAAGAAAATTATTTTTAAATTGTTTCTATATCCATAGAGGAGAAAGTCTTGTCATGAATTAAAAAAAAACTTTTACTTCTTGGAACGAAACATTTTCCTTTAAATTCCGTTTCTTTGTCATCATTATCATCACCATCATGTCGCGCTACCAGCACGGATCTCCCTGACCCTTTCACGCTACCCGTCTCTAAGTCCATAGCTCCCTGGAGGTCTTCCAGGCTACATCCTATATCAGCACAGAGCTGTTGTATATAGGTTCTAGCTGGTCGTCCTGCCTTTGCTCATCCAGGTGCAGAGGGTCATCCGAGTACATCACTTATGAGTTCGTCTTTACTTCTCCAGCAGTGTTCCGCATATCTGGTTCGTCTAACTAGGATAGTTTTGGTGATGAGTGGTTGGTAGCCGTACAACTGCTGTTTTGTTGGGTGTTTCCCCCAAGATTTGTTCAATATGGCTCGCAGCATTCTTGTGTAATTGCCGTCAAGCTTTTTCCCCATACGTTTAGTCAGTGTCCATGTGGTGCATCCATATAACAGTATCGATACGACCGCTGCTTGGATAAAAAGAAGATAATATTAGAACCTGATATTTCTTTCTTTTTTCTTTAGTCTGATTTCTTTTCCTAATGGCGATATAACGTTAGAGGGAGGTGCCCGAGGTGTAATGGTTATCGTCGTAGGAAATGGACACGGCGACACGAATTCAAATCCTGGACCAGACTGATTGCATTTCACATAGCACTAATACCCTTGGGAAAGGTATGAATCCAAATATTCTCCCTCCAGCAATGGGTAAATAGTAGGGCAGACTAGGTTCTTCAGCCTTGGTGAGGTAACTAGTCTAGGAGAAGGAAAACTCTGAATTCAAACCTGTTAAACTCCGCTTAGAAAATTGACCTTGTGTCATATCCTGCCCGAGCGGAGGGGTTGGTAAATATGATAACGTTAGAGGGAAGGAAAAAATAGAAATATATTAAATGAAACATGTTTTCAGCTTGAATGAGATGAAAACGAGTCGTTCTCTTGAAAATGAAACAGCAAAGTTTTCGATAAACAAGGAGATGATTCCAATATTCTACATAGCAAAAATTAAGCTTGATCTCGAAGAGCAAAAGGTTAGGATGAGGGTTGATATCAGATCCAGAGGTTAAGAAGTTTACCTCCATGACCCTGCCCCCCCTTTTTTAACAATGAAGATTGGGAGTTGTAGTGTAAGGGACGGCTTAAGTTTGAAAATGTTAAAATTTTTTTGTTTTTTTGGCGAAAAGTTGAAAGTGTTTAGATTTTTTGGCTCCCGTCTGAAAACGTTTAAATTTTTTCTTTTTTTGCGAAAAATTGAAAGAGTTTAGATTTTTTGTTGCTTCACTTCCACCCAATCAACTTCACCAGTAAAATTATCAATTAATTGATTAACTTGTCTATCTATATATATTTTTTTATTTCTTTATTTTATGTAATTTTTTTATCATTTATTTATCTGTAATTTTAACTTATAAGATATTCAGAGCAGCCGGAATTTTTTTCATTTTTCGAGAAAACAAAGAATTTATATTTTGAAATTAGGTTAATGGTTGGTTGATTGGTTAGATTTTACAGCGAGTATGAAAATTCATTTCTAACAAGAAATCAAACTGACCACGTGTGGCACTTGATTTGGCCAGAGTGGGAAAGGTAGAAGTATTCTCAGAAATTACGACACCGAAAAGCTATCTCCGACTATTCGTCGAGAACTACTATTGGGCCCTTAGTATGAACTCGAGGACCAGTCTGTTAAAGCAGGAAAATATAGCCAGCAGAAAGTTTTCGTATTCGTTTCTTGAATAGCCGATTAGTGTTCAAACTGGCAAGAAGCTTCACATGAAAGAAAACAAAATCAAACGAAAGTCAACTACTGAAATTCTTCGAAGTTAAATAACTGAAAGAAAATTCAACGCACAAGTCTGACGCACAATTGCAAATTAGTTCTTTCTTCTACAGGTGTAATAACTTATAGAGATAATATATATATATATATATATATATATACTTTTATCGAGGACGGATTTGATCGACGCTTGCTCCTAATTGAAAAACCTTTAAGAGCCGACATGTCGGAAAAGTTCAAATACCCCTGGGGCTTATTAACCGACATCACACACTAAGCCAGTCAGCTAAGAACGACAAACACACTCTCCCCTCCTGACCCTTATCTGGTGGCAGAAAAGAACATAATCTCTTCTAACCTACAAACTTAGTTTTGATTTTAAGAAAAGATACGTTTGTGATAACGATCTGGCAGTTTTGCTAATTGCATTGAGGCAGGTGTTAGGAACACATAGTCGAAAGGTATTCAATTTTGATAAGTTTATCATATCTTTATTGCTTCTATAAATTGTACAAGAATAATATATTAGAAAGAAAATTTTGTTGTACTTAAACTTTTTGTTTGTTGCTTTTGCTGTTTGTTTACTTTTGTTGACTTTTCGTTTCTCTTTAAAATTTTCATTCATCAACTTCCAATGGTGACACGGAAGTATACACACCGACAAACACAATATTACTCCAACAACAATGGTGATCCCATAGTAAGAACCAAACGAAACACACACAATAAAAAACAAAACTAATACGCACGCACGCACGCACATACATACATACATACATAAAATCACGCCCATTTATGTATCCAACAAATACACACATTGAGCTAAGTATGTATACCACCATCAATAGTATCACGTTAAGACAAAATTTTAAACTCAAAAAAACAAGTGTTGTTATTGTGTTGTTATAGTAAAATAGTAGGTAAAAAAGGAACCTTCGGGTCACCTTTGTTATAGTAAAATACATCAAATCTCTTTTGATTCACCCACTTAACTCTTCACACACCTAACTACTAAAATACACAAAACACAGAATCACAGACATCGACATTGTTGAAGAAAATAACATATACCGGATGCTGACCCAACAACATCCACTGTCAAACTGAGAAAATCATGGCTTCTGTGCATAGGCTCCGCGCAAACTCTATTCAGAAAATTCTCAGTTATAAAAAAAAGTCTATTTTTCAACCAATCATTTTTTTTCCACAAATAGTATTTTCTGGAGCCGGTGTTTTAAGTCGGGAACATATAAATAGTGCAAGCGGAGGTCACACGGGCAGTTGAATCACAGCCGTCGCTGAGAGCAGATCAAAGCAACCGCTTGCCGTCGGCCAGATAACTGCCTGTCAGCCGGCCAGATATTTCATTCACTTGTTTATTTTATTTATTCGATAAACGAAATAAACTAAATCTTCTTGTCAGTCTTATTTTTCTGGCAACCACAGGCTTGTATATAATACTGGTGTCAGAAGCGTGCAGCAAGAGAAATATAGACTATTCCAACTTCACCTGCTCCGAACTTTTCACTCCCATCGGAGATCAAAAAACATTACTCAACATGACAACAAGCCCAACACTTCCAATCGAGGAGAAAATAAAAGAGACTTAGACAACATTGTGACTGCTCTGAATTCTGCCTCCATAATGACTCCGTCCATTGATCAAAAGAGCACCCACAATTACTATCTGGCAAAGTGACAAGAGTCACTGTTAGATGCAATGAAACAACAACAAAAAAAATTCTACCCTGGAAATGACGTCAATCAGTTCATCACCACCTTAAACAAGACCTATATGATCCATAGATCATATAGGCCATAGATCAAAAGAGCACCCACAATTACGATCTGGCAAAGCGACAAGAGTCACTGTTAGATGCAACGAAACAAAAAAAAAAAATTCTACCCTGGAAACGACGTCAATCAGTTCATCACCGCCTTAAATAAGGCCTATACGATCCACATCATACCAGAACTTGCCACTTATCCCAACTTGGAAGAAGAATTCCTCAAGGCTGCCCAAGACTTGCTCGAACAAGGCATATTTCAGCAGATTTGTGGATTCCAAACAAGACACATCCAGTTTCGAAAAAACTGAAGACCTACCATATAGGAACCTACGGCAGCCAGATGACAAACTTTCAGCAGCTAAGTCGAGCTTGAGACTTACAACGGCGGGATGACGAAAAGTTAACAGACTTTGTAGGCAGACTCGATAACACCATCAGAGAGGATGCTGTCCACATAAAGATTAAATATAAGAATGACAAAGTCGACTTGACTGTCGATATGGTTTTCTCAATCATGGGCGCAATGCTGATGAGCGAGAAAGTCAAAGATTGGAACCCAAACATATACCCTCACCTCGTCAAGGCAATTGACAGCCACTATACAGCGATTGGCATAGCCTGTGAAGCCCAACAATACGTTGATTGAGGTGTAAAAATGGACAGCATGACCTCACATGACACAGCATATTATACACGTAGATCGCAGTGATCGAGTTGAATAAAAAGACGAACTGAACCAAAACAACCACCACGATCAAATAATCGACCAGTGCACTCTCAACAGTTCAGCTCCAGCAAACATGGCTGTGATTGTTATCAGACGCACAGAATGCACAACCGCAACCCGGAACCCGCCATATGCAGGAACTATACCAGGGGCCTCGCTTGCTTTAACTGACACAACTGCCCATATTGTCACCCACCTCCTACTCAGGCTCAAGCCCATGTCACAGCAATGGATGAGGATACACCATCCACAGACATCACGGAACAGGATTTTTGGTACGACCAAGACAAAATGTGATGGCTCATCCTCTGTTCTTCCACCCTAGCCATCACATATTCAACCTTCAGAAACTCTCCTTGCACTGATCACCACTCGTTAAAGCCGCATTTACCATCAAAGGCATCACATTTTCGGGTGTAGCAATGTTAGACCTTGGATGCTCCACCTGCATCGTACCAATCTCCTGATTGCCGAAAGAAGCCAAGAAAACGTGACTCATCCTGACATCCATATAAAAGGAATCAATGGAAGCATCACCACTCTCGGTGAGCTGCATTGTAACATCAACATCGGAAATCAGGACTCGCCCATTTTTGAAGATATCAATGTACTGGTGACAACCTAAGACACACCGATCCTGATCAGACAAAACATTCTCGCCCAAAACACACTCGGTTCCTTCGTAATTGACAACCAAAACGCAACAGTTGAATTCAGACACACACTCACATCAGGTTACATGGTACACACAGCCCCAATAATTCCAGCCTCGATATCACCAACCGGTCCTGCGTATGGGGCCCTAAATATCCACAACAATGACCAGCCTACCATCGGACCACAGCCCAACATCCGGACATTGGATCAAAAACTGAACTGGCTGAAATGAAGTGTGGGTCTATCGCTACCAAATTACCCAAACCGGGATGAATTGGAAGCCACAGCAGACTTACTCATTCATTACGCTGACATTACCGGTACCGTAAACGGCATCAAAGGCACATTCATATGACCTGACCGTATAACGACTAGCGGTCAATTTCACACCCAAAAACAACACCTGGTCGCCCAGGCCTTTGAAGCAGACATTGATGCCGAAATAAAATGCATGGCTACTGAGGGTATCACTGAAAGTTGCACCAACCCCAGGGGCTTCAATAGCCTGGTATTCACAGTACAAAAGAAAAACGGGTCGGTCCACGTGGTCACCAATTTCAAAAGAACTCCCAACAAGATTCTTGTAGATCTCGACCCATACTCAATGCCTCAGATCGATCACTTGTTCAACAGGATTGGAGAAAGCAACAAATATTCTGCATCACTTGATCTCCACAGCGGCTACTGGCAAATAGAAATCGACAAGCAAGATCGCCAACATGAGTTTAAAGATTTTTTATATTTAATATATTTGATAGATATATATACATAAACAGGATTTGGCATTAAATAACTCACAAGAGTTGATATGCCAAAAAACCCAACCAACCAACCAATTGCTCCCAGCAATTTGTTTTTGTTGTATTTCAAATGTAAACATTTGCACATCAAATTCAAAATTTGTTACTTGACTAATTTATTGTTTTTATATTGGTGTAATTTCCATAAATAAAAAAGTATATTTCCATGGAATATTGAAACACCCCAAAATTTATATCCAAGAAGTCATCTGTTTTTCATAAACTTACAAGTAGGCGTTATAATGACCTTTAATGAAGCAAATAAAAAAAAAAAGAAGAAAATCTTTTCAAAATTTTAAATAATCAGAAATTGTCTACATTTACACTTATGCCCATTTTATAAATAAACAATACACAAATATGATGAATGCAAATTTCTCCTTTCTGCTTTTTTCACGTTGTAGAGAATTGCTGTGCTGGAAAAAGGTGGAAAGCTATTTAAGCAAAACTGGTCTTCTAAAAAAAAGTAAAGTAGAAAACATGAGAAAAAAGACTTTACATATAAATGGTTCGGTTTATGGCATATCAACTATTATACATTATTTAATGTCAAATCCATTTTTATACATATAAACAGTTCTATTTGAAACAATTCAGAACACAGTTTAAATATCAGAAACAGAAACAATTCAGAACACAGTTTAAATATTAGAAACAGTTGTATTTAAAACAATTTAGTTTAGCATAAGTACATTGTTTAGTTCTATTTAACCCATAAATTGGATTCTATCAGGTGCTACTACACTGAGCCAGGGAGAACATGGGTGTGATGGCAATATACCAGTACTCCACATTATTGGAATCTCACCATCAGATTGTTTAGTGTCATATCAGGACATTCATTCAGGGAGTCTTAACCATCTGCAGAGATGCAGTTGGTGTATTCTGCAGGTCCAGCTGACTGAGCCAAAATTAAAATGGTTTCTATCCTGTATGAGAACGCATATGTCTTTTCAAACTGGAATTATCAGAGAATGCTGATCCACAAATTTTACACGAAAATGGTTTCTCTCCAGTGTGTATTCGCATATGGATTTTCAAATTGGATTTCTGATAAAATGATGATCCACAAACTTTACAAAAAAATGGTTTCTCCCCAGTGTGTCTTTGCAGGTGGCTTTTCCAATTGGAATTCCCAGAAAATGCAGATCCACAAATTTTGCAAGAAAATGGTTTCTCTCCAGTGTGTGTTCGCATGTGGATTTTCAAATAGTTGCTCCAGGCAAATGATGATCCACAGACTTCACAAGAATATGGTTTCTCTCCAGTGTGTGTTCGCATATGTTTTTTTAAAGATGAATTCTCTGAAAATGCTGATCCACAAACTTCACAAGAAAATGGTTTCTCTCCAGTGTGTGTTCTCATGTGTTTTTTCAAAGATGAGTTATCACAAAATGCTGATTCACAAATTTCACAGGAAAATGGTTTCTCTCTTGTGTGCGTTAGCATGTGGCGTTTCAAATTGCCATTTCGAGAAAATGCGGATCCACAAACTTTACAAGGAAATGGTTTCTCTCCAGTGTGTGTTAACATGTGCTTGTGTAAAGTAGAATTAATGGAAAAGGCTGAACCACAGATTTCACAAGGAAAGGGTTTCTCCTTTGTGTGTGTTCGCATGTGAATTGTCAAACTGGACTTCTGAGAAAATACAGATCCACAGGTTTTACAAGAATATGGTTTCTCTCCAATGTGTGTTTGCATGTGGGTTTTCAAAAGTGAATTATCAGAAAATACTGATCTACAAAATTTACAAGAAAATGGTTTCTCCCTCATGTGTGTTTGCATGTGGTTTTTCAAAATGCCATTCTGAGAAAATGCTGATTCACAGATTTAACAAGAAAATGGTTTCTCCCCAGTGTGTGTTCGCATATGGTGTTTCAAAGTTGAATTATCAGAAAATGCTGATTCACAGACTTTGCATGAAAATGCTTTCTCCCCAGTGTGTATTCTCATGTGACTTTTTAAAGATGAATTGACTGAAAAAGATGAACCACATACTTTACAAGAATACGGTTTCTCTCCAGTGTGTGTTCTCATGTGTTTTTTCAAAGATGAACTTTCTGAAAATGCTGATCCACAAACTTCACAAGAAAATGGTTTCTCCCCAGTGTGTGTTCGCATGTGGATTTTCAAATAGCTGCTCCAGGCAAATGATGATCCACAGACTTCACAAGAATATGGTTTCTCTCCAGTGTGTGTTCGCATATGTTTTTTTAAAGATGAATTTTCTGAAAATGCTGATCCACAAACTTCACAAGAAAATGGTTTCTCTCCAGTGTGTGTTCTCATGTGTTTTTTCAAAGATGAGTTATCACAAAATGCTGATTCACAAATTTCACAGGAAAATGGTTTCTCTCTTGTGTGCGTTAGCATGTGGCGTTTCAAATTGCCATTTCGAGAAAATGCGGATCCACAAACTTTACAAGGAAATGGTTTCTCTCCAGTGTGTGTTGACATGTGCTTGTGTAAAGTAGAATTAATGGAAAAGGCTGAACCACAGATTTCACAAGGAAAGGGTTTCTCCTTTGTGTGTGTTCGCATGTGAATTGTCAATCTGGACTTCTGAGAAAATGCAGATCCACAGGTTTTACAAGAATATGGTTTCTCTCCAATGTGTGTTTGCATGTGGGTTTTCAAAAGTGAATTATCAGAAAATACTGATCTACAAAATTTACAAGAAAATGGTTTCTCCCTCATGTGTGTTTGCATGTGGTTTTTCAAAATGCCATTCTGAGAAAATGCTGATTCACAGATTTAACAAGAAAATGGTTTCTCCCCAGTGTGTGTTCGCATATGGTGTTTCAAAGTTGAATTATCAGAAAATGCTGATTCACAGACTTTGCATGAAAATGCTTTCTCCCCAGTGTGTATTCTCATGTGACTTTTTAAAGATGAATTGACTGAAAAAGATGAACCACATACTTTACAAGAATACGGTTTCTCTCCAGTGTGTGTTCTCATGTGTTTTTTCAAAGATGAACTTTCTGAAAATGCTGATCCACAAACTTCACAAGAAAATGGTTTCTCCCCAGTGTGTGTTCGCATGTGGATTTTCAAATAGCTGCTCCAGGCAAATGATGATCCACAGACTTCACAAGAATATGGTTTCTCTCCAGTGTGTGTTCGCATATGTTTTTTTAAAGATGAATTTTCTGAAAATGCTGATCCACAAACTTCACAAGAAAATGGTTTCTCTCCAGTGTGTGTTCTCATGTGTTTTTTCAAAGATGAGTTATCACAAAATGCTGATTCACAAATTTCACAGGAAAATGGTTTCTCTCTTGTGTGCGTTAGCATGTGGCGTTTCAAATTGCCATTTCGAGAAAATGCGGATCCACAAACTTTACAAGGAAATGGTTTCTCTCCAGTGTGTGTTGACATGTGCTTGTGTAAAGTAGAATTAATGGAAAAGGCTGAACCACAGATTTCACAAGGAAAGGGTTTCTCCTTTGTGTGTGTTCGCATGTGAATTGTCAATCTGGACTTCTGAGAAAATGCAGATCCACAGGTTTTACAAGAATATGGTTTCTCTCCAATGTGTGTTTGCATGTGGGTTTTCAAAAGTGAATTATCAGAAAATACTGATCTACAAAATTTACAAGAAAATGGTTTCTCCCGCATGTGTGTTCGCATGTGGTTTTTCAAAATGCCATTCTGAGAAAATGCTGATTCACAGATTTTACAAGAAAATGGTTTCTCCCCAGTGTGTGTTCGCATATGGCGTTTCAAAGTTGAATTATCAGAAAATGCTGATTCACAGACTTTGCATGAAAATGGTTTCTCCCCAGTGTGTATTCTCATGTGATTTTTTAAAGATGAATTGACTGAAAAAGATGAACCACATACTTTACAAGAATACGGTTTCTCTCCAGTGTGTGTTCTCATGTGTTTTTTCAAAGATGAACTTTCAGAAAATGCTGATCCACAAACATTACAAAAAAATGGTTTCTCCCCAGTGTGTGTTCTCATGTGTGTTTTCAAAGATGAACTTATAGAAAATGCTGATCCACAAATTTCGCAAGAGAATGGTTTCTCTCTTGTGTGTGTTCGCATGTGGCTTTTCAAATAGTCATTCCGAGAAAATGCAGATCCACAAATTTTACAAGCAAACGGTTTCTCTCCAGTGTGTGTTCTCATGTGTGTTTTTAACGATGAACTCATAGAAAATGCTGATCCACAAATTTTACAAGGAAATGGTTTCTCTCCCGTGTGTGTTCGCATGTGGCTTTTCAAATGTTCATTCTGAGAAAATGTTGATCCACAGACCTCACAAGAAAATGGTTTCCCTAAAGTGTGTGTTTCCATGTGTTTTCTCAAAGTTGATCTGTCTGGAAATACTGATTCAGAGACTTCACAAGATAATGTCCATGCTCAAAATTAAACACTTAGCAAAGAATATATATTGTTTTTGATATGTGTTTGGATGTGTCTTTTATGTTTCAAAATTATTCTTCCCAAATATTGTTGTTATCTGTGAATGAAGAAAAAATAAAGTATTATTAAAAAAATAAAAACAGGAAAATCATATATTCTGTATAATCATTTTACAATCAATTTATGTTTCAATTAACTGTCATGCATCACATATAATTCAGGCCAAGTCTTAAATTATAACAAATGCTGATCCACAAATTTTGCAAGAGAATGGTTTCTCTCTTGTGTGTTCGCATGTGGCTTTTCAAATTGTCATTCCGAGAAAATGCAGATCCATAGATTTTACAAGGAAACAGTTTCTCTCCATTTAGCAAGAATATATTTTTTTTTAGTAAGTGTTTGGATGTGTCTTTTATGTTTCAAAATTATTCTCCCCAAATACTGTTGTTATCTGTAAATGAAGAAAAAATAAAGTATTATTAAAAAAATAAAACCAGGAAAATCATATATTCTTCAAAATTATAATATTATAATCAATTTGAATTTCAATTACCAGTCATGTATCACATATAATTTATGCTAAGTCATAAATAAGTTCGTCATTTTACTAATCAACAAATAATTAGATATATTCAATTAACTGTAATGAGTCAGTTTGTGTCAATTTAACAGGATATTAGACCCACCTACACTGAATTACTTGAAATTTGGCACAAATATTCCCCTTCATGTGTTAGGACAGTGGGCCAAATTCTTTTGTGCTAGATTTTACCATTCCAATTTTAAGGGGGAGTGTATAATTTTCCTATTTTGCCTCTAAATTAAGGCCATGTAATGTCGGCGAATCTCAGTGTTTTTTAGAAATTAAAGAAAAATACTTCCATACCTTCAATATTTCTGAAATTTAGTATGTAGGGCAAATGAAAAGTGTAGAATCCAGATATTTAACTATTTTAAGCCTACATTTAATAGAAAATTTTATTTTACTCAGCCAAATACATGACCCCAAAATCAACAACTTTTCACCTATGTAGCTAACAGTCAGTCTATCAAAAATACGTCCTCTTCAGTTTTCATATTTTTTGCCTAACATCTACAATTCTGGCTCAAGTTCACCAAAAGATTTTGTGAGGGTTTTAAGTCTACTTATGACCCTGCTAAGTTTAGAGTTTTTTTCTATGTATGTGCAAGATTTCTGAGAAAGATTATAATTAAAGGAAATCATCCTAATGCTCTAAAATGTTGATATTGTACTAAGTAACTTCTTAAACTATTCAATAAGATTGTTTTTATTAATTTAAAAAAAATAGCTTAAATATATTTGGTAGATATTACTTTTTGTACAGATAGATTGTCTTTAAAAAGCAGTAAGCAATGCCTCATGTACGATAATCAACAGTGCATAGAAAATTTGTCGATGGCACATAAATGAAGCTAAAAGAAATTCTTTCTGCTTGTGTTCCGTTTAATTTTTAATTAATATGAAAACTTTCAAAATTTTTCTATGCAAACATGTCTAACAGAAAAACGTTTATTTACAAAGGTCTTTTTCAGCAGCACATTACTACAGTTGCCACAAAAAATGCAACTAAATTGATTATCTTGTCATACCTCTGTGACCAAAAATAAAGTTGCATGAATGTTTATAAAAGGTGTACTTATAATTTGATTGCAATATTTTTATATTTTTGCTTAAAGAGTTTCAATGCTGTAGAGTTTGGTAATAAATAATGCCTAATAATCTCTCTCCTAATTTCTGAGGGTGGATGTATTTATATGTGATATTGGATTTACATAATTTAATGAGGTAGAGGGTCACTTGTAAACAATAATTGATGTAAAAGTAACTTGTCTTTGCTCTGATATTTGAATTTCAATCTAATAAAATTATTCCTCATGTATATTATTACCTATGTAGACACTTGATCTAAGGTCATAAAATCATTGATTTTTCAAGCCAATCATTGCTACAAGGTCTTTCCTAGGATGTTTGAATTTCAATCTTACAAAATTATTATCTATGTAGACACTTGATCTATGGCCATGAAATCAGTGATTTTCAAGCCAATCATTGCTACTAGGTCTTTCCTAGGATGTTTGAATCTCAATCTTAAAAAATTATTATCTATGTAGAAACTTGATCTATGGTCATAAAATCATTGATTTTTAAAGCCAATCATTGCTACTAGGTCTTTCCTAGGATGTTTAATTTCAATCTTACAAAATTATTATCTATGTAGACACTTGATCTACGGTCATAAAATCATTGATTTTTAAAGCCAATCATTGCTACTAGGTCTTTCCTAGGATGTTTGAATTTCAATCTTACAAAATTATTATCTATGTAGACACTTGATCTCTGGTCATAAAAGCATTGATTTTTCAAGCCAATCATTGCTACTAGGTCTTTCTTAGGATGTTTGAATTTCAAACTTACAAAATTATTATCTATGTAGACACTTGATCTAAGGTCATAAAATCATTGATTTTTAAAGCCAATCGTTGCTACAAGGTCTTTCCTAGGATGTTTGAATCTCAATCTTACAAAATTATTAACTATATAGACATTTGATCTATTGTCATAAAATCATTGATTTTTAAAGCCAATCATTGCTACAAGGTCTTTCCTAGGATGTTTGAATTTCAATCTTACAAAATTATTATCTATGTAGACACTTGATCTATGGCCATGAAATCAGTGATGTTCAAGCCAATCATTGCTACAAAGTCTTTCCTACGATGTTTGAATTTCAATCTTACAAAATGATTATCTATGTAGACACTTGATCTATGGCCATGAAATCAGTGATGTTCAAGCCAATCATTGCTACAAGGTCTTTCCTAGGATGTTTGAATTTCAATCTTACAAAATTATTAGCTATGTAGACACTTGATCTCTGGTCATAAAAGCATTGATTTTTAAAGCCAATCATTGCTACAAGGTCTTTCCTAGGATGTTTGAATTTCAATCTTACAAAATTATTAGCTATGTAGACACTTGATCTATGGTCATAAAATCATTGATTTTTAAAGCCAATCATTGCTACAAGGTCTTTCCTAGGATGTTTGAATTTCAATCTTACAAAATTATTAGCTATGTAGACACTTGATCTAAGGTCATAAAATCATTGATTTTCAAGCCAACCATTGCTACAAGGTCTTTCCTAGGATGTTTGAATTTCAATCTTACAAAATTATTAGCTATGTAGACACTTGATCTATGGTCATAAAATCATTGATTTTTAAAGCCAATCATTGCTACAAGGTCTTTCCTAGGATGTTTGAATTTCAATCTTAAAAAATTATTATCTATGTAGACACGTGATGTCTGGTCATAAAAGCATTGATTTTTCAAGCCAATCATTGCTACTAGGTCTTTCCTAGGATGTTTGAATTTCAATCTTACAACATTATTAGCTATGTAGACACTTGATCTCTGGTCATAAAATCATTGATTTTTTTCAAGCCAATCATTGCTACAAGGTCTTTCCTAGGATGTTTGAATTTCAATCTTACAAAATTATTAGCTATGTAGACACTTGATCTCTGGTCATAAAAGCATTGATTTTTAAAGCCAATCATTGCTACAAGGTCTTTCCTAGGATGTTTGAATTTCAATCTTACAAAATTATTAGCTATGTAGACACTTGATCTATGGTCATAAAATCATTGATTTTTAAAGCCAATCATTGCTACAAGGTCTTTCCTAGGATGTTTGAATTTCAATCTTACAAAATTATTATCTATGTAGAAACTTGATCTATTGTCATAAAATCATTGATTTTTAAAGCCAATCATTGCTACAAGGTCTTTCCTAGGATGTTTGAATTTCAATCTTACAAAATTATTATCTATGTAGACACGTGATATCTGGTCATAAAAGAATTGATTTTTCAAGCCAATCATTGCTACTAGGTCTTTCCTAGGATGTTTGAATTTCAATCTTACAAAATTATTAGCTATGTAGACACTTGATCTAAGGTCATAAAATCATTGATTTTTCAAGCCAACCATTGCTACAAGGTCTTTCCTAGGATGTTTGAATTTCAATCTTACAAAATTATTAGCTATGTAGACACTTGATCTCTGGTCAAAAAATCATTGATTTTTCAAGCCAATCATTGCTACAAGGTCTTTCCTAGTAAGTTTGAATCTCAATCTTACAAAATTATTATCTATGTAGACACTTGATCTCTGGTCATAAAAGCATTGATTTTTCAAGCCAATCATTGCTACAAGGTCTTTCCTAGGATGTTTAATTTCAATCTTACAAAATTATTAGCTATGTAGAAACTTGATCTATGGTCATAAAATCATTGATTTTTAAAGCCAATCATTCCTACAAGGTCTTTCCTAGAATGTTTGAATTTCAATCTTACAAAATTATTAGCTATGTAGACACTTGATCTCTGGTCATAAAAGCATTGATTTTTCAAGTCAATCATTGCTACTAGGTCTTTCCTAGGATGTTTGAATTTCAATCTTACAAAATTATTAGCTATGTAGACACTTGATCTAAGGTCATAAAATCATTGATTTTTCAAGCCAACCATTGCTACAAGGTCTTTCCTAGGATGTTTGAATTTCAATCTTACAAAATTATTAGCTATGTAGACATTTGATCTCAGGTCAAAAAATCATTGATTTTTCAAGCCAATCATTGCTACAAGGTCTTTCCTAGGATGTTTGAATTTCAATCTTACAAAATTATTATCTATGTAGACACTTGATCTCTGGTCATAAAAGCATTGATTTTTCAAGCCAATCATTGCTACTAGGTCTTTCCTAGGATGTTTGAATTTCAATCTTACAAAATTATCATCTATGTAGACACTTGATCTATGGTCATAAAATCATTGATTTTTAAAGCCAATCATTGCTACAAGGTCTTTCCTAGGATGTTTGAATTTCAATCTTACAAAATTATTATCTATGTAGACACTTGATCTATGGTCATAAAATCATTGATTTTTCAAGCCAATCATTGCTACAAGGTCTTTCCTAGGATGTTTGAATTTCAATCTTACAAAATTATTATCTATGTAGACACTTGATCTATGGCCATGAAATCAGTGATTTTCAAGCCAATCATTGCTACTAGGTCTTTCCTAGTAAGTTTGAATCTCAATCTTACAAAATTATTATCTATGTAGACACTTGATCTCTGGTCATAAAAGCATTGATTTTTCAAGCCAATCATTGCTACAAGGTCTTTCTAGGATGTTTGAATTTCAATCTTACAAAATTATTAGCTATGTAGACACTTGATCTAAGGTCATAAAATCATTGATTTTTCAAGCCAATCATTGCTACAAGGTCTTTCCTAGGATGTTTGAATTTCAATCTTACAAAATTATTAGCTATGTGGACACTTGATCTAAGGTCATAAAATCATTGATTTTTCAAGCCAATCATTGCTACAAGGTCTTTCCAAGGATGTTTGAATTTCAATCTTACAACATTATTAGCTATGTAGACACTTGATCTTGGGTCATAAAAGCATTGATTTTTCAAGCCAATCATTGCTACAAGGTCTTTCCTAGGATGTTTGAATTTCAATCTTACAAAATTATTAGCTATGTAGACACTTGATCTCTGGTCATAAAATCATTGATTTTTTTTCAAGCCAATCATTGCTACAAGGTCTTTCCTAGGATGTTTGAATTTCAATCTTACAAAATTATTAGCTATGTAGACACTTGATCTCTGGTCATAAAAGCATTGATTTTTAAAGCCAATCATTGCTACAAGGTCTTTCCTAGGATGTTTGAATTTCAATCTTACAAAATTATTAGCTATGTAGACACTTGATCTCTGGTCATAAAAGCATTGATTTTTAAAGCCAATCATTGCTACAAGGTCTTTCCTAGGATGTTTGAATTTCAATCTTACAAAATTATTAGCTATGTAGACACTTGATCTCTGGTCATAAAATCATTGATTTTTTTCAAGCCAATCATTGCTACAAGGTCTTTCCTAGGATGTTTGAATTTCAATCTTACAAAATTATTAGCTATGTAGACACTTGATCTATGGTCATAAAATCATTGATTTTTAAAGCCAATCATTGCTACAAGGTCTTTCCTAGGATGTTTGAATTTCAATCTTACAAAATTATTAGCTATGTAGACACTTGATCTCTGGTCATAAAAGCATTGATTTTTAAAGCCAATCATTGCTACAAGGTCTTTCCTAGGATGTTTGAATTTCAATCTTACAAAATTATTAGCTATGTAGACACTTGATCTCTGGTCATAAAATCATTAATTTTTTTCAAGCCAATCATTGCTACAAGGTCTTTCCTAGGATGTTTGAATTTCAATCTTACAAAATTATTAGCTATGTAGACACTTGATCTATGGTCATAAAATCATTGATTTTTAAAGCCAATCATTGCTACAAGGTCTTTCCTAGGATGTTTGAATTTCAATCTTACAAAATTATTATCTATGTAGAAACTTGATCTATTGTCATAAAATCATTGATTTTTAAAGCCAATCATTGCTACAAGGTCTTTCCTAGGATGTTTGAATTTCAATCTTACAAAATTATTATCTATGTAGACACGTGATATCTGGTCATAAAAGAATTGATTTTTCAAGCCAATCATTGCTACTAGGTCTTTCCTAGGATGTTTAATTTCAATCTTACAAAAGTATTAGCTATGTAGAAACTTGATCTATGGTCATAAAATCATTGATTTTTAAAGCCAATCATTCCTACAAGGTCTTTCCTAGAATGTTTGAATTTCAATCTTACAAAATTATTAGCTATGTAGACACTTGATCTATGGTCATAAAAGCATTGATTTTTCAAGTCAATCATTGCTACTAGGTCTTTCCTAGGATGTTTGAATTTCAATCTTACAAAATTATTAGCTATGTAGACACTTGATCTAAGGTCATAAAATCATTGATTTTTCAAGCCAACCATTGCTACAAGGTCTTTCCTAGGATGTTTGAATTTCAATCTTACAAAATTATTAGCTATGTAGACACTTGATCTCAGGTCAAAAAATCATTGATTTTTCAAGCCAATCATTGCTACAAGGTCTTTCCTAGTAAGTTTGAATCTCAATCTTACAAAATTATTATCTATGTAGACACTTGATCTCTGGTCATAAAAGCATTGATTTTTCAAGCCAATCATTGCTACAAGGTCTTTCCTAGGATGTTTAATTTCAATCTTACAAAATTATTAGCTATGTAGAAACTTGATCTATGGTCATAAAATCATTGATTTTTAAAGCCAATCATTCCTACAAGGTCTTTCCTAGAATGTTTGAATTTCAATCTTACAAAATTATTAGCTATGTAGACACTTGATCTCTGGTCATAAAAGCATTGATTTTTCAAGTCAATCATTGCTACTAGGTCTTTCCTAGGATGTTTGAATTTCAATCTTACAAAATTATTAGCTATGTAGACACTTGATCTAAGGTCATAAAATCATTGATTTTTCAAGCCAACCATTGCTACAAGGTCTTTCCTAGGATGTTTGAATTTCAATCTTACAAAATTATTAGCTATGTAGACATTTGATCTCAGGTCAAAAAATCATTGATTTTTCAAGCCAATCATTGCTACAAGGTCTTTCCTAGGATGTTTGAATTTCAATCTTACAAAATTATTATCTATGTAGACACTTGATCTCTGGTCATAAAAGCATTGATTTTTCAAGCCAATCATTGCTACTAGGTCTTTCCTAGGATGTTTGAATTTCAATCTTACAAAATTATCATCTATGTAGACACTTGATCTATGGTCATAAAATCATTGATTTTTAAAGCCAATCATTGCTACAAGGTCTTTCCTAGGATGTTTGAATTTCAATCTTACAAAATTATTATCTATGTAGACACTTGATCTATGGTCATAAAATCATTGATTTTTCAAGCCAATCATTGCTACAAGGTCTTTCCTAGGATGTTTGAATTTCAATCTTACAAAATTATTATCTATGTAGACACTTGATCTATGGCCATGAAATCAGTGATTTTCAAGCCAATCATTGCTACTAGGTCTTTCCTAGTAAGTTTGAATCTCAATCTTACAAAATTATTATCTATGTAGACACTTGATCTCTGGTCATAAAAGCATTGATTTTTCAAGCCAATCATTGCTACAAGGTCTTTCTAGGATGTTTGAATTTCAATCTTACAAAATTATTAGCTATGTAGACACTTGATCTAAGGTCATAAAATCATTGATTTTTCAAGCCAATCATTGCTACAAGGTCTTTCCTAGGATGTTTGAATTTCAATCTTACAAAATTATTAGCTATGTGGACACTTGATCTAAGGTCATAAAATCATTGATTTTTCAAGCCAATCATTGCTACAAGGTCTTTCCAAGGATGTTTGAATTTCAATCTTACAACATTATTAGCTATGTAGACACTTGATCTTGGGTCATAAAAGCATTGATTTTTCAAGCCAATCATTGCTACAAGGTCTTTCCTAGGATGTTTGAATTTCAATCTTACAAAATTATTAGCTATGTAGACACTTGATCTCTGGTCATAAAATCATTGATTTTTTTTCAAGCCAATCATTGCTACAAGGTCTTTCCTAGGATGTTTGAATTTCAATCTTACAAAATTATTAGCTATGTAGACACTTGATCTCTGGTCATAAAAGCATTGATTTTTAAAGCCAATCATTGCTACAAGGTCTTTCCTAGGATGTTTGAATTTCAATCTTACAAAATTATTAGCTATGTAGACACTTGATCTCTGGTCATAAAAGCATTGATTTTTAAAGCCAATCATTGCTACAAGGTCTTTCCTAGGATGTTTGAATTTCAATCTTACAAAATTATTAGCTATGTAGACACTTGATCTCTGGTCATAAAATCATTGATTTTTTTCAAGCCAATCATTGCTACAAGGTCTTTCCTAGGATGTTTGAATTTCAATCTTACAAAATTATTAGCTATGTAGACACTTGATCTCTGGTTATAAAAGCATTGATTTTTCAAGCCAATCATTGCTACAAGGTCTTTCCTAGGATGTTGAATTTCAATCTTACAAAATTATTAGCTATGTAGACACTAGATCTCAGGTCATAAAATCATTGATTTTTAAAGCCAATCATTGCTACAAGGTCTTTCGAAGGATGTTTGAATTTCAATCTTACAAAATTATTAGCTATGTAGACACTTGATCTCTGGTCATAAAAGAATTGATTTTTCAAGCCAATCATTGCTACAAGGTCTTTCCTAGGATGTTTGAATTTCAATCTTACAAAATTATTAGCTATGTAGACACTTGATCTCTGGTCATAAAAGCATTGACTTTTTTTCAAGCCAATCATTGCTACAAGGTCTTTCCTAGGATGTTTGAATTTCAATCTTACAAAATTATTAGCTATGTAGACACTTGATCTCTGGTCATAAAAGCATTGATTTTTCAAGCCAATCATTGCTACAAGGTCTTTCCTAGGATGTTTGAATTTCAATCTTACAAAATTATTAGCTATGTAGACACTTGATCTCTGGTTATAAAAGCATTGATTTTTCAAGCCAATCATTGCTACAAGGTCTTTCCTAGGATGTTTGAATTTCAATCTTACAACATTATTAGCTATGTAGACACTTGATCTCTGGTCATAAAATCATTGATTTTTTTCAAGCCAATCATTGCTACAAGGTCTTTCCTAGGATGTTTGAATTTCAATCTTACAAAATTATTAGCTATGTAGACACTTGATCTCTGGTCATAAAAGCATTGATTTTTCAAGCCAATCATTGCTACAAGGTCTTTCCTAGGATGTTGAATTTAAATCTTACAAAATTATTAGCTATGTAGACACTTGATCTAAGGTCATAAAATCATTGATTTTTCAAGCCAATCATTGCTACAAGGTCTTTCCTAGGATGTTTGAATTTCAATCTTACAAAATTATTAGCTATGTAGACACTTGATCTCTGGTCATAAAAGCATTGATTTTTCAAGCCAATCATTGCTACAAGGTCTTTCCTAGGATGTTTGAATTTCAATCTTACAAAATTATTAGCTATGAAGACACTTGATCTATGGTCATAAAATCATTGATTTTTTTCAAGCCAATCATTGCTACAAGGTCTTTCCTAGGATGTTTGAATTTCAATCTTACAAAATTATTAGCTATGTAGACACTTGATCTATGGTCATAAAATCATTGATTTTTTCAAGCCAATCATTGCTACAAGGTCTTTCCTAGGATGTTTGAATTTCAATCTTACAAAATAATTAGCTATGTAGACACTTGATCTAAGGTCATAAAATCATTGATTTTTCAAGCCAACCATTGCTACAAGGTCTTTCCTAGGATGTTTGAATTTCAATCTTACAAAATTATTATCTATGTAGACACTTGATCTATGGCCATGAAATCAGTGATTTTCAAGCCAATCATTGCTACTAGGTCTTTCCTAGTAAGTTTGAATCTCAATCTTATAAAAGAGTATTTATTACTCTCTTATAAGTAGATGCTAAATTCGTGGTCATGAAAGTATTCTTTTCCATAGAGGAATTTCAGGCTAATAAACTTTTTCCTGTTCTTAACACTTAATTTATGATCATTAAATCATTCATTAGAAAATCATTGCTACTATTATTTCCCATTATATTGGAATTTAAATCTTACAAGTATTTTACAATTGTATTTGTAGACCTTAAAATTATGATGATTGTATAATTCACTTATCAACAGTGAAACAAATCTTTAACATAATGTTTGAATTTTAATCTTACAAAATTATTACTTATGCATGTATTTATCTTTTTTTAAGAGTATTCGTGCTATTTTAAATGCAAGCATATTTGATAATATATTACATCATGGGATTTGAATTTTACTAAAATTTTCTTACTGAAAAGTAATTAATTCACTTTTGAAGATATTCATTGCAACTAGTGTTTCTTTTTATATTGAAATTTTAATCTCACAAACATTCATTGTTGTTAGGTCTTTTCTTGGATGTTTTAATTTCCATCTTACTCATTACTTATATACATGTAAACCCTTAATAAATGGTCATTAAATCAATCACTTTTCAAGACAATCATCGCTTCTAGGCTTTTCCATTATATTGGAATTTAAATCTCACAAGTATTTTACAATTGTATATGTAGACCCTAAATTTATGAATAATTCACTTATCAACAGTGAAACAAATCTTTAACATAATGTTTGAATTTTAATCTTACAAAATTATTACTTACACATGTATTTATATTTTTCCAAGAGTATTAATGCTATTTTAAATGCAAGCATATTCGATAATTATTACATCATGGGATTTGAATTTTACTAAAATTTTCTTACTGAAAGGTAATTAATTCACTTTTGAAGATATTCATTGCAACTAGTGTTTCTTTTTATATTGAAATTCTAATCTCACAAACATTCATTGTTGCTAGGTCTTTCTGTTTTAATTTTCATCTTACTCATTACTTATGTATATGCAGACTGTTAATTCATGGTCATTAAATTATTCACTTTTGAAGACATTCATGGCAACTCCTCTTTCTTTTTATATTGGAATTTTAATCTTACAAACATTTTATTATTGTATATGTAGACCCTTATTTCATGGTCATTAAATCATTCATATTTCAAGTTAATCCTACTGTGTCTTTCCAAGGATGTCTTAATTTCCATCATACTCATTACTTATATATATGTAAACCCTTAATAAATGGTCATTAAATCAATCACTTTTTTTTTACAAGTCTTTCTTAGTATATTGGAATTTCAATCTTACAAGCATTTTACTATTAAATATGTAGACCCTTAATTTATGGTCATTAAATCATTCACTTTTGAAGACATTCATTGCAGCTACGTCTTTCCTCGGATGTTCTAATTTCCATCTTATTACCTATGTATATGTAAACCCTTAATTAATGGTCATGAAATATTCACTTTTCAAGACAATCATCGCTACTAGTCTTTTCTTAGAATATTGGAATTCAATCTTACAAACATCTTACTATCAAATATGTACATCTTTAATTAATGGTCATTAAATCATTCACTTTTCAAGACAATCATTGCTTCTAGACTTTTCTGCAATATTGGAATTTCAATTTTAAAAACCTTTTACAATTTAATATCTAGACTCTTCATTAATGGCCATTTAATCATTTACTTGGCAACTTAATCATTACAAGTCTTTAACGTTTGAATTTTAATCTTACAAAACTATTACTCATCCATGTATTTTTCTTTCCCAAGAGCATTAGTGCTATTTTAAATACAAGCATATTCGATAAATTTTACACCATGGGATTTGAATCTTACTAAAATTTTAATCTATGGTAATTAATTTACTTTTGAAGATATTCATTGCAACTAGTCTTTCTTAGTATATTGGAAAATCTTACAATTATTTTACTACTAAATATAAACAGACCCTTAATTTATGGTCATTAAATCATACACTTTCCAAGATAATCATTACTAGTAGTCTCTTCCATATTAGAATTTCAAACATTTTACTACTATATATGTCGACCAATGATTTATGGTCATAAAGTCATTCATTTTTCAATTTTACAAACCTTTTAATATTCAATATATAGACCCTTAATTTATGGTCATTAAATCATACACTTTCCAAGATAATCATTACTAGTAGTCTCTTCCATATTAGAATTTCAAACATTTTACTACTATATATGTCGACCAATGATTTATGGTCATGAACTAATCCATTTTTCAAGACAATCATTGATACTTGTCTTTTCTAGAATTTCTGAATTTCAATCTTACAAAATTATTATTATTTATTAACATGTTTACACCAACTTTAGAAAGTAGTCTTTTTGTATTTTGATCTCAAAAATAAAAACTATATATATATATATATATATAAAAATAAATAATAACCTAAAACTCTATCATGCACTGTGTCGTCATGAACAATATATGAGTCTTATCAATGCACTGGAATCCAAGAATTCCACTCTTTTTTATGCCACAACTCTCATCACTTCTTGCATGCACCTCATTAACATACGAGAAGCTCAAGATATAACATACCTTAAGAGGGGTGGACATTAATTTTTATGATTGTCTTTCTTTATATCACCCCCCCCTGATTTCTGGATTATACATGATAATCACGCAATCACCATGGCAGTTGCAGATTCCTTTGGGTCCTTTGTTATGACCTTTTAGTGCACCATTCTCTGGTTGTCTGTCCTCCACCTTATCCTCCAGTATCAAGCCTTTCACTGACCTAACATCAAGAATGTGTCTCGGCATCCCATCTACAGATATATTGTTGTTGGAGTGACTTTCAGTTACTATCTCTCTATCTCACTGCATCATACATCATGTATCTGGAGGCTTCCCCCAAACCACATCCCCACTCCATATGGAGCTCTGCATCTCTTCCAGCTTGTTTGGCTGGTATGACTCTCAAATACCACCTCGAGTACCTGTACACCAATTCTTGCGGTACTGTCTCCTCCTTCTGTCCTGCCCTAGGTGACATGTTGTACCAAAAAAAACGTCTCTTCAGATAAAGTTCCTCCTCTCTTTGCCAGTGCCTTGATAGTTCTGTGGTTGCTTACTAGGATACCAATGCTTCCCTATATGCTGCCCTGAAATACCGTCTGATGTTCCTTTTATCCAGCATTTCTCTCAATATCTCCAACCACAATACTGTTCCATTATCCATCAAAACTTGATCAACTGGACCCCACTCCAAAAAATTCCATATAAAATCTTAGCAATCTTGTTGGTGAATACCTTCAGACTTGCCAGTCCATTTCATTTTCTTCAATTTTTCCAACACCTAGCATGGGCTTTTTGAGAATGTCCTCATTAGCCATATTCTTATGATTTCTGCAACCTTCTTGTAGTCATCACTCAACTGTAAATAAAGGGATAGTGCATTGCCTTCCAGAAACAACGGTATGAGTGACACCACATCTGGTATTCTTCCAGGTTGGCTACCAAATAAACCTTTTTCAACCATGCAATCATGTCGCCTTTAACTCTGAAGAGGTGGACCATTTTGCTGAAACCAAATGACACCATCTTTGGCCCAAATAGATTTTGGTCAATATAAACATATATACTTAAATAAATGAAAACACTGTATCTTTATAAACAACATACAATGAGTCTTATCGAGAATGGGACTCTTTTTGTATGCCCCAACTCTCGTCACTTCTTGCATGTGCCTCGTTAGCATACAAGAAGCTAAAGATGTTGTGGGGGAAGTGAACGTAAAAGAAGCGGAATAGATAATGGTTGTAAAACGGCGTGGACAAAATGAACATTTAAAACAAGGCAAACGAACAAAAACAAATTTATATTCTATAATAACAAAACTTACATTAATACATAAAAACATAACTAACTCTACTAACATACTGATAGTGTGTATATATGTGTGAGCTCGTGTGTGTGTGTGGGTAACACAACTAAACTACAAAAAGAATTGTAAAATTAAAATGTCCTTTTTCTATGATTAGAAACCGGTAGTTTTTTAGAGACGGGAAAGCGTCTCATAGTTCTTGTATATGAATGTCTGCGAGGCATGGTGTTGCTGATACGGGTGAATTTCGTCAAAAAGAGAGTGTTGCCGCTACGAAGAAAATTCGTAAAAGAGAAAGAATGTGTTTTAAGACGGCGTATTTATAGAAAAAATCGTCTTATAAGTGGCTCAAGACGCAGGACTTGAATTTACGCGCGCCGACGTAGTTGTAAGCATATCACGTGGTCCTCCTGGCCAATGGTTTCCCGAGACTGAACATTGAGCGTCCGCCATCTTTGTGGGAACAAGTGGCATACCGCCCAAATTAAATTATAGGAGTGTAAAGTCCTATAATGTAAACTACCTTAAGAGGGGAGACACCGGTTTTTATGTTCGTCTTTCATCGTATCACCTACTTGAAACAGTCAAATTTACACATTTTTGACGGTCATATAAATCACTTTTCTGTATCAGCTACCAAATGAGGTCTCCCATCATGTTTTGATTAAGCCCTCCTAGGTAGTTTTCCATTTACTTTAAGGATAAGCAATTGGATAATAACAATTTCTGCTCAGGAATAGGAAAATCTCAAAATAGTCGGAAATATTGTTAACATTTCTGTCAATGATTTCCTTAAATTCCAATGTGGTTGGTAAGTCTTGATATAGAAAATTAATCTCTGTTTTTAAAGATCTTTCAAAATGACAGTAAACGATCTTACAAATTAAACTCCAAAAATATCCCAATCAAAACATATATAAAAAAAAAAAACTCTTTTCAAATTACCTAGATTTTTCTGTTTAATGAATTAATAAGTGTTTTCTTATAAGGGATAAGATTCTTTTTGTATTTATTTCAGGAAATCATTGTTCATGGCAAAATAGTTTTTAAAATATTTAAGGGAAATTTAATTGGCAAACAATGGCCAAAAATTTCGATCAGTGACTTTGTTTATGTCATCCCAAAGATTAAAACGAATTGTATTGATAAGACCAATAAAATGTTGAAATAAGTTAGATTTCAATAAATAATTCATTCAATTTCCAAAAGATTTCAGATATTTTATATTCATAGAAGATGTAGTATTGTCAAAATTTTAAACATTATTTCATTTCGCTAGTCAATAAAAAATTCAATTTCGATTTATTGTAAATGATCTTACAAATTCAACTCGAATTTCAATGAATATTTAAATGTTTTTTTTTCTTTGTTTGTTTTTCTTAGGGTTAAGGTTCTTTATGAATTGACTTAATAAAATTCTTTTTTTTATCATGAAATAATTTTTCTTAAATTTTACGGAAATTTAATCGACTAACAATGGCCTAAAATTTCCACGGGGGACTAATACATTATTTTTTATTGAACAAGAAAATTAATAATAGAATGTTATAATTAAATATTTTTACATCCATAGAGGAGAAAATATTGACACAAATAAAAAGTATTTCACTTCTTCGTCAGTGGAAAACAGTTTCCTAGCAAATTACGAAGGTTTTTGAAAAAAATAATCGAATGTTATACTTACTTTTTTCTCCCTTTTTTCCGTCTGATTTCTTTTCCTTATTTTTGTATAACGTTAGATAAAAGTGAAAAAATGTAATATTTTAAATAAAACAAATGTTTTCTGCTTGAATGAAATTCAAAATTTTTTTCCTTTCGCAATCAACATAGAAAGGTTTCCTAGGCAAAGGAAAACAAGGGAGATAATTCTGATCTTTTTTTTTTCTCATTTAGATGAGAATTTATTGTATTTAATTTTTAAAATGAAAGAAGAAAAGGAGTCAATTACAGAACAAGACATTACATTACATTTTTCGTCCATTTGTCACAAGTTATAAAAAATATTACACTTCTTTGTCAGAAGAAAACATTTTCCTACATATTACGTTCTTTTTTATTTGTAAAGAAAGACAATCATCATCATCATCATCATCATCATCATCATCATGTCGCGTTGCCAGCACGGATCTCCTTGACCCTCACTCACCACCCGTCTCTATCGTCCATTGCTCCAGGGAGGTCTTCAAGGCTATATCCTCAGGGCTATTGTATATAGGTGCTTGCTGGTCGTCTTGCCTTTACTCGTCCATGTGAAGGGGTCCACAGGAGTATGTCGCTTATGAGTTCGTCCATACTTCTCCAGCAGGGTCCCGCATACCTGGTTCATCTAACTTGGATAGTTTTCGTGATGTGGGGCGTAGGTGGCCGTATAGCTGCTGTTTTGTGGTGTGCTGCCTCCAGGACTAGTTTAATATTGCTCGCAGCATTCTTGTGTAGTTGCCGTCAAGCTTTTTCTCCATACATTTAGTTAGCGTCCATGTAGTGCATCTATACAGCAGTATCGACATGACCGCTGCTTTAAAAAATGGCGATTTATTTTATCAGTCAGGTCTGACTTCCATATGACCGATAGCCAATCGAAAACTGTTCATCCCTTTGCTAGTCGCGTGTTGATGTCTGTCTCGGTTGATAAGACACTGCTTCCTCGGTAGGTGAACTTGTCTACAATTTTCAGAGAGTTGCCATTTAGTGTGGAGATGTCACCTCTATAGGATTTACACTCATATGTTTTTTAAATGACTGTGATAAAAGAAAATTCTAGAAAATAGGATACTGATTTACTTGATTCCGAAACAAAGATGGTGGACGCCGGTAAACTGATTAGTTTTGAGAATCTATTGGTCAGGGAAGTCACGTGATTTATACTCCCAACTACGTCCGCACCTTTGATTTTGTCCCGCGCAAAATAAAGGGTGTGTTTGGAGACGATCACATGACAATGATTTACTATATATACTCTAGACTTCCAATAATTCGCTTTCTTACATTTTGACGCCCAGAGGCAGCTCCCATTATCTCTTACATTCTGAATTCCAGCAAGCGACATATAGCTCCAGAAACATACAATGGGTGTGTGTATAGTATGCGGTTTTTCTTCTCATGTTCTGTCTATCTGCCGAAAGCCTTCATACCATCTCAGACTCTTCAGCAAAACCAGAAAGAGGTAAAAGGCCGGTGTAGTCCTATTTACCAACCCCTCCGCTCGGGCAGGATATGACACAAGGTCAATTTTTAAGCGGAGTTTAACAGGTTTGAATTCAGAGTTTTCCTTCTCCTAGACTAGTCGCCTCACCAAGGCTGAAGAACCTAGTCTGTCTTACTATTTACCCATAGCTGGAGGGAGAATGTTTGGATTCATACCTTTCCCAAGGGTATTAGTGCTATGTGAAATGCAATCAGTCTGGTCCAGGATTTGAACTCGTGTCGCCGTGTCCATATCCTGCGACGATAACCATGACACCACGGGCACCCCCATAAAAGGCCGGTGTAGTAGTACTTTGTGTAAAATACTTTATCAACATACACATATAGCCTATAGGACATTGTTAATATCTTATGTAATTCCATACACCTAGATAATAACCGCTCTCTCTCTCTCTCTCTCTCTCTCACACACACACGAAAATTTAACGAACTATAATTTGAACATTCGTAATAATTTTCTACAATGTACTTGTTGATATATAAATGTATTTTTGTTTGTACAGCTTTGTTGTAAATGTTCTTTTGTTCGCGTCGTTTATATCATTTGCCTTTCAATAATAAGCCACCACAAATTGTGGGAGCAACATATCCCATAACAGACAACCCCACACCTCTTTGATTAAAGCACATGTGTTCCGTCTAGTCTGCGTTGACATGGGGGCCGATGCCACCGGCTGCTCGTTCCAGACCATGCAGCAGGGTTTCAGCTTGGGCGGGTGTATTTGTCAGAAGCGCTATGTCATCAGCGTAGTCCGCGCCCGTAATTGTTTGTGCGGGGTATCTTCTGCTTTTTTCCGTTGCCAGCTTGAAACCGTTATCTTTCATCATATCTATAGACGTTCTAAGTATGTAGTCCATACAGAAGATAAACAGGTATGGTGCTAATGTGTCTCCTTGCAGCACACCTGCTACAATGTCAAAGTAGTCTGTGTCTCCATCCGGGGAGCGGTCTTTTACTTTAGTGATTTTATACAGCATCATTATGGCTGCAATGGTTTCTTTGGGTAGGCCGTAGGCGAATAGTCATCATCATCTTGTTGTACCATCTGCATGGATATCCCTGACCCTCTCTCGCCACTCATCCCAATCATCGCTTACGGCTGGCCATCAGGGCTACGCCCCGTATCTACACAGAGCTGCTGTATGTAGGTTCGAGCTGGTCACCTTGCTTTTGCTCGGCCATGTGAAGGGGTCCATAGGAGTACATCCCTTATGAGCTCGTCCCTAGTTCTTCAGCAGTGTCCTGCACATCTGGTTGGTCTAACTATGATAGTTTTCGTGATGGGTGGTAGGTGGCCGTATAGCTGCTGCCTTGTGGGGTGCTGCCTTCAGGACTAGTTCAATATTGCTCGCAGATTTCTTGTGTAGTTGCCGTCAAGCTTTTTCTCCATACGTTTAGCTAGCGTCCATGTAGTGCATCCGTATAACAGTATCTATACGACTGCTGCTTGGAAGAAACTGTGTTTCATTTTATCGGTCAGGTCTGACTTTCATATGACCGAGAGCCTATTGGTAGCTGTCCATGTCTTTGCTAGTCGCGTGTCGATGTCTTTTTCGGTTGATGAGACACTGCTTCCTAGGTAGGTGAACCTGTTAACTAGTTTCTGAGAGCTACCGTTTAGTGTGGAAATGTCGCCTGTTTGATTAAAGCACATATAATCCGTTTTGTGTGCATTGACATCGAGGCCAATGCCTGCAGCGGCTCGTTCCAGACTATGCAGTAGGGTTTCGGCTTGAGTGGGTGCATTTGCCAGAAGCGCTATGTCATCAGCGTAGTCGGCGTCGGTAATTGTTTTTGCGGGGTACCTTCTGCTTCTTTTTGTTAGCTTGAAACCGTTTTCTATGATTTTATCAATCGATGTTCTAAGCACATAGTCTAGGCAGATGATAAAAAGGTATGGTGCTAATGTGTCTCCTTGCAGTACTCCTGTTACAATGTCGAAGTAGACTGTGTCTCCATCCGGAGAACGTACTTTCACTTTGGTGTTTCTATAGAGAATCATTATGGCTGCGACGGTTTCTTTTGGTAGGGCGTATTCAAGTAGAATTTGCTCCATCTTGCGAGTAGTACTTGCTCCATTTTCCCTCTGTGTATGGAGTCAAAGAGCTTGGAGAAGTCGACAAATAATATTGTTGCTTCAAAGTTTTTTGCACGTAAGCCTTCTAGAATCCGACGGATAGTCAAAACTTGTGATGTGGATCGATTTCTCCGAAAGCCAATTTGATTATTCGTGAGTATCTCCTCAATTTTGGGTTCTATGCGCTTTCCTAGTAGCGCATTGTACTTCTTTTTTTTCTTTTGTCTGATTTCTTTTCCAAATGGTGATACAACGTTAGAAAGAAGGAAAAAATTGAAATATCTTAAATTGAACTAATGTTTGCTGCTTGAATGAAATAAAAATGGGTCGTTAATTTGCCATTAAAACAGGAAACTTTTCTGTAAACGAAGGGGATGGTTCCAATATTCTACGTGGCAAAAATTAAGCTTGATCTAGGAGGGCGAAAAGATTGGTTAAGGGTTAATATCTGGATCATTGGTCAAGAGATTTCCTTCTATGCCCCTGGCCGAGACCGGAGGTCTTGCCCTGACCCCTTTCTTTTTTACAATGAAGATTGGGGTTATTATAATGATAGGGATGGATTATGATTGAAATTATATCGATTTTTTTGGCTTAAGCTTGAAAGAGTTTAAATTTTTTTTTACTTAACGTTGAAAGTGTTTATTTTTTATGGTTTAAAGTTGAAAGAGTTAATTTTTGTTATCTTAAGATTGAAAGTGTTAGATTTTTGGGGCTTAAGCTTGAAAGAGTTTAAATTTTTTTTGACTTAACGTTGAAAGTGTTTATTTTTTATTGTTTAAAGTTAAAAGAGTTAACTTTTGTTATCTTAAGGTTGAAAGTGTTAGATTTTTGGGGGCTTAAGGCTGAAATTGTTTAACATCACCGGGAAAAAATCATCGAGTAATTGATTTATTTGGCTTTAGCTATAGGAATGTTTTGTTATTAATTTTGGCGATTTGGTTACGTTACTTCCTCGCTAAGGGTAAAAGGTAAATAAAGGAGAGAAGTTGAATTAGACTGCTTCCCTCACGGTGGTGTGAAGCTGCTGCAGCTATTGAAGAGCAGTCAGAAAGACGTCTGTCCAGAACGAAGTTGTTCTGCGATGATTTTTCCCGGTGATGTTAAACAATTTCAACCTTAAGCCCAAAAAATCTAACACTTGCCGGAAATGAAAGGTCCGGGCTGAATAGGATAGGTTATCCTGATTGGGTGAAATTAAGTGTCGAATTAAATTTGCGCGCCAAACCAAAATACGAAATTTCCCTTCACTACAACGTCGTTTGGTTTTATATGAAGGTTTTAATGGCAGCATGAAGTAACGGGTATTTCGCTAGTATGCTGCAAGTCTCGTAGGAGAGAAAGAAGGTAGGAAGTTGTTATAGAGTATCATCTATTTCATTTTCAACTAGGAACCCTTGGTCTAGAAGAATAGACGCAAGGGGTCCATAAATTAGATGGCTCTCCTCATAGTGTATGATGCTGCTGCCGCTATTCAAGAGCAGGCAGTAAGACGTCTGTTCTTATTGAAGGGTTCTGAGGAAGAAGAGTGTTTGGCGGGCTTTCCCCAATTTTTGGTGCTGCTCGGAATGATGGTTCGGGCTGAATAAGATAACTCATCCTGATTGGGTGAAAATATTCGGCGACCCTAACGGTTAAATTAAATTACGCGCCAAACAAAAATACGAAGTTCTTTCTGCTACAGGTTGAATGTCTTTTTAATCTCTGGAATAAATACCTTGTTTCTTACGTTCGTATGAAAATACGCCGAAGGAAAAGATTCCAGTGGCTGACTTCGTATGTGGGTCGACCACGTAGAACTGGTCTTTCTGGAAACTCTTTTACTTACCAACAGGTGAAGAGAGCAGATGCCACTATGATAGCGATGGCTAAAGGGGATACACTTTGGACGTTATAATCAACTTCTAAAAGCTCAAATCGCTTTTTTTTCTTTTTAGATTCCATCAGACGAAGAGAGAAGGCTGTTGACCTTGGTTCAAGGATGTAGCTAAAGTGTATTTGAGGTTTCACTTTAAAATTTTGTATTCGCTTATTTGCACTAATTCCAGAATATGTGACATATGCATGAGATATATTATGTACCCAAACAGAGTCTGGAGGAAAAGATATTTCAAACACATGGCCTTTAAACTCGTTTTCCAGCCTTGGTTCGTGGAGAGAAGCACAAGAATCTTGAGAAGTGACAGAAAATGCTCTAAAAGAAGACATTACCATCTGTATTGCGATCTATTCTTAAGAAAATAAAATAATAGTTTCTGGCAAGAGAAACTTGACAATATTTAAAGCCTTAACACAAACGTGAGTTACTCAAGAAACTGCATACGGAGTGTTTACATTTGCTTCTGCTGAAGCCTTTCAGATATGAAATTAAGTTTTTTTTTACACAGGCTTTTTTTTTACACAGGCTTGAAGCCTTTACACAATTTAAGAAAAGGACTGTAAGTTTCTGGCGAGAGAAGCTTGAAAAAGGCTTAAAGCATTTACTTGGACAAGTTGAACTTTGTCCCCTACTTTGTATTGTTCTTTAGTGTTTTTAATTGTTTGTTTCCATAACACTATAAATTAATTGACAATACAAATAAATAACGAAACTTCTTTTAAGACACAACAATGAAAGGTTTATTATAGTAGCAGAAGTAAACGAGTCAGACTGAGAAAATGTTGTTTTTGGCGTCGCCAGTTCGTGTGATGATCCTTGAGTTTGTAGGAAGTGTGTGTCACTGTAGCAAGTAGCTCGTGTGACAGACCACAAGACTTGTTCTTCTGTGTGTCAAGCTAGTAGCTGCGTGTTCTTCAGTGAAGGGGTTCCAAGTGGAATGTTCGTAGCAGTGGACGCGAGAGGTCTGTCTTGGCTGCTAATTAGGTGCTCTCTGACCGTTGGCCGACTACCAAAAAAGAATTAGAAAAATAGTTCTAGAGAGGAAGAAGGAATCAATGCGCTCTGCTCCTGATTGGTCAGGGAGTGGCCAAATCGCTTGGCGGGGGTATTGTTTCGTGAAAGGGAATAGATCTGCGACTCCTACAGTTCTAACTTTCTTCTGAGTTAATTTGTAGGAAAAAAAACATGTTTAAGTTAGTGTTTTTTTCTATCTCTCCATTTTACAAACTTTCTTGAGGGTTATTTTGTTTGTAGAAACCCATATTTGAGCATCTGTTTTCGTGTATTGTTTTAACTTATCACTAAAATTTGAAATATTGTGACGCCCACATATGGGAAATATATGCAAATTTACGAAGAGTCACCTCGTGGGGTGGTTCTTGTAAATAAATTCTCTCGAGTTATAACCAAACAAGACCATTTGAGTTTTTTCTTGTTGTCCCCATCCCCATTTTCTTTCAGATGAGGGTTAAAAGTCAAATTTATCTGAAAATGGATTTGTAGCAGAAAGAAAGAATTTCAAATTATTATTTAGAGTGGGAATTGTTTGGCTGTTGGAGTTTCGAATTTATATATTTCGTCCAATGAGAATGACTGATGCCATTCTGCCCGGGGAGGCAACCTGGACAACATAAAAGGCTGTACATCGCTCCCTCAACCTCTCTTCTCTTCCTCACTTGCTAGCAGCAGGGCAGACCAGCCTTAAGGGGGAGAGCACATTCTCTCGTTCTTACCCGGCCCGATTCCAACAGTAGACTGATGGACGTTTCAACACGAGAGAGCACATTCTCTCTCTCTTACACGGGCCAATTCCAGCAGCAGACAAATGGACATCTCAACACAAGAACATTTGTTTCTCTGCTTCCTTTAGTTATAGGTGGAAGGGATTGGTTGTTATCTGCTTAAGTTAATGTTTCTCTCAATACTTTTGTAAATCAAGAGTAAATGTAAGTATCTTTTCGTTAGAGTAGTTTATGGACCTATATCCTTGATTAAAGGCTTATTTTTTCAGTAAGACTGTTGACGGGTTGAATTGGGTGCAGATGCGACGCTCACAGGAAGCTGGTGGATGTCAAACAATGATATAACCTGGTGCGACTGGAAGTTCAGTCAGTTGGAGATAAGATGCTGTAGTGAGAACCAGCACCCAGCAGGGGGCTACTGGCCCTCAGGACCCCTGATTGAGCAGCCCAGCAGAACAAGAAAGAACTGCTGCTAAAGACAAAGGAACTGGGGGTCAATATGTTGCAGTTTGTTCAGTCTCAAACTCACCTCTCACACATAACCCTTTTGTAACCCTTTCGAATAAAGTGTGAGAGGTATATTTTTCTAAAGAAGTGTGTTCATTCATTATTAATGTTGATTTTGTTGCCGCATGCATCTGTATATGTTACATAGCAGTCAGCTTTTGTTTTTTTTTAGTTAAGGAAATTTTGTGCCTGAAGGTCACATAAAGTTTTTCCTCTCGATATATATTTGAATGTTAAACAGAGAGAACTAAGTTACACAAAAATCTCCTTTTCTTAATTAAAAGCTGAACTTTTTTCAGAACATGCGGGATAGGGACATGTTATTTTATTTATAAAAAAGAAAAGAAAAGAAGTACACAGAACCTCTCAAGCGTACATAAACAATTATATATATGCAAATATTATACTATCAAAGCAATTGTGTATCAGTGCTAAGTTTTAGTATCTTTAGAATATCCAAGTAAACACAGAAAGCTACATCAATATCAAGACTACATTGTTTATTTACAGTTGCCAAAAGACACTAGTTTGATATTTTCATTGACATGTTAAATGAACTGAGATTAACAATTAATAAAAATTGATAAGGTCTAATATGACATTTTGTTTTGGTGGTAGAGTGGAAGTGAAGGCTATTAAATCAGTTAAATTTCTGGGGACTATAAGTAGTGTAAAAGGGGTTAGAGTGTGTATTGAGGCTGACATAATAAAAAATGATTTACCTTTATTATTGAGCCATAAATCTATGAAAACTGCTGGAATGCCGTTAGATTACAAAAATGAAGACTATTGGATTTTAGGCAGATATATAAAATTACAAAGTATGACTTCTGGACATTAGAGTCTTTGTTGACTAATAAGCTTTTAGAAGTTGAAAGACTGATGAATATTTAGCTACACTGTGAGGCCATCAAATTTTTTGAGAGTGGAGAAAAGGAAGGCTGAGAAATTACATAGACCATTTGCTCATACAACAAAAGAGACATTAATATCCTTGGTTAGAAGCAGTAAGGCCTTTAATGATAAGGAGTTTCTGGATCTGACCAGGGATGTTTGTGGTTCTTGTTCTGTTTGCTTGACGTTTAGAAGACTTCCTCTTTGACCAGTTGTAGGAACAGGTTTAATGACAATGTATGTCAGTATTTAAAGGAACATAACCAATAGTGGATTCAACACTAAATTGACATATCCACTATGAACTCTGGTGCCAGGCTGATTAAAACAAAAAAGAGTGAAGAAATAATCTGTGAGAGAGTTTAATGTAGATATCATATTTTAGACCCTCAAAGCGTTTTTTGGGTGCTAATAGAAGAGAATTTAATGATAAAGGAATAACTGAATATTGAAACACAAATTACAGCTGTGCAAAGTTCTTTCAGGAATGCTACTGTGGAACATCACAATCTGATTATAGCTGAAGCAACAAAAAAAACATTAGAGGATGAGAAATACAAGTCAGATATAGAACTGGGTTGGGCAGTTATGGCTAAAAAGACTCGTAAAAATCATTTGGGGCATAGTCTGAATGAGCTTGTGTTTGGCTCTAATACAAACACACTGTTAGTTTTGACTAATCAAATACCTGCATTAACCAGTGAGATAAGAATAAATTTAAATGGAAAAGTCATTCAGACTATGCAGGCTGCCTGAAGTTCTTTGTAAAACAGACAATGTGTCAGTGATATATGATCTGGCTTATTTGGGTTTGATAGTATATCAATCATCATAGATTCTCTTTATACATATGTGATTTGTAAATGCAGTTTGTAGATAACATTTTTAAATGAGCCAGAGTCCATTTGCTTGCATATAGTTAAATGGTTATACCCATAATTTGTAAGTCAATGGTTTGTTGTTAATCTTATTTCTAAATGGGTCAGAGCAAATTAGTTTGTACACAAGTATTACTCTTGTTTGCACACAGTTAAATTGTTCCAAATATTCAAACATAAACAGTTCTATTTAGTATAAATCCTTTGCTAGCACCCACTTAAATGATTTTGAATATTGCTATCTAAAATATTTTTATTTGCACACAGTTGAATAGTTTCAATGATTGCTATATAATGCTAACTACTCAAATTAGAGACAAAGTAAAAGAGTTTCAAGTACTGCTAATCAACACTAATAATTCCATTAAACATTACTTATTCATTAGCACACAGTTAAATTGTTCCAAGTATTGCTATGTATCACAAATAATTGAAGTTTACAGTTTAAATATCAAACAGTTCTATTCAACCCATATGTAATATAATCGCCAAGGGATTTCGGTTCATGCCTTTGAGTTTAGTTAGGCTGAGAACCTTCCGGCTCAGCACATGGGTTAATTAGGTGCAAACTTGATGCAGGTGTTAATGTGTGCGCGCACAGAGCGGACATGTCACTCAGAGATGTCACAATAGCCCGAGATGTGGAACAGGGTGACAGAGTGCAAATGACGTCACGCACCGGAAGCGTGCAGAGGATTTGGGGGATTTCAAAGTTAGGAGAGTTGAAACTAGACTGCGGATGAGACGGTCGACTTTCGGGCTCACAGTGGCGAGACGAATTTGCGCGCCATGGGTGCCGCACGAGATAGGGGCCAGATGACAAAGACAGAATAGGAAGATCGTGTCTCTCTCCTTATGTCGAAACCTTTAATTCAAAAGTAATAAAAAGGTTTCGTACCTGAACAAAGAAGTCGTTATGTGTTTTCGAATTTTGAGACTCCTATGTTCTTTATATATACGTTAGCTAAATGAGTTATTGAGAATCGATCTACATTTCCCAAATAGCTATATCATGGCTATGGTACACATAGATAGAATCCTATCTGTTGCTACCACTCTGGGTTAGAGTGGACCTAGAAGCAAAGGCCAAAAAGGGATACTCAACATTCATAGTTAAAAAAAAATTCTTTAGCAGGGCAATTATTGAGATGAAAAGAATTCCCTTTAAGTGACTTGCTTAAAAATGTTATCAAAAAATGTGTTTGCAAATCATACATATTTAATATATCTGGATAAAGAATATTTGGCATTAAATAACCTACAATCTTTAATATGGCATAAAACCCAACCAACCGAGCAATTGCTCCCAGCAATTCATTTTTGTTAGATGTTAAATCATAACATATGCACGCCAAATGCAAAAGTTGTTACTTGACAAATTTATTGTTTTTTATATCAGTGCAATTTCCATTGATAAAAAAAAGTATATTTCCGTGGAATATTGAAACTCCTATAAAATTTAAATCCTAGAAGTTGCCAAGTTATCATAAAATTTCAAGTAGGTGAGTGTCATAATGACGTAATGAAAAAAAAATAAATAAAAACGAAAATTTTTCAAAATTTCAAATAATCTGAAATTGTCTACATTTATGCCTACACCCCTTCTATGGAGAAACAATGTACAAATATGACGAATGCAAATTCTTCCTGTCTCAATATCTCATGTTGTCGAGAAGTGCTATATTGGAGAAAGCTGAAAAGCTAAATGAATGACATTTTAAAGAAAATGCACTGTACAGTAGGAAACACAAGAAAAAAGACTTCACATGTAAATGATTTCTATCCAGGGTGAGATCACATGTGGCTTTTCAAATTGGAACTATCAGAGAATGCTGATCCACAAATTTCACAGGAAAATGGTTTCTCTCCAGTGTCTGTTCTCATGTGAATTTTCTAATTGGATATATGAAAATATGATGAACCACAAATTTCACAAGAAAAAGGTTTCTCCCCAGTGTGTCTTTGCAGGTTGCTTTTCCTATTGGAATTCTCAGAAAATGCTGATCCTGAAATTCTGCTAAAAATGGTTTCTCTCCAGTGTGTGTTCACATGTGGATTTTCAAAAAGCGACTTCTACCAAATGATGATCCACAGACTTCACAAGAAAATGGTTTCTCTCCAGTGTGTATAGTCAGACGTTTTGACAAAGAAGAATTCTCAGAAAATGCTCAATCACAAACATCACTAGAAAATGGTTTACCTTCAGTGTGTGTTCTCATGTGTTTTTTCAAATTTGAATTCTCAGAAAATGCTGACCGACAAATTTCACAAAAAAATGGTTTCTCTCTTGTGTGTGTTCGTGTGTGGCTTTTTAAATAGGAACTCCTAGCAAATGCAGATCCACAAACTTCACAAGAAAATGGCTTCTCTCCAGTGTGTGTTCTCATATGTTTTTTCAAAGATGAATTCTCTGAAAAGGCTGATGCACAAACTTCACAAGAAAATGGTTTCTCTCCGGTGTGTGTTCGCATGTGAATTTTCAAACTGGAACTATGAGTAAAAACTGATCCACAGGTTTTACAAAAGTATGGTTTCTCTCCAGTGTGTGTTCGCATGTGCATTTTGAAAATTGAATTATCAGAAAATACTAATCCACAGACTTCACAAAGAAATGGTTTCTCTCCAGTGTGTGTTCTCATGTGTTTTTTCAAAGTTGAATTCTCTGAAAATGCTGATCCACAAACTTCACAAGAAAATGGTTTCTCTCTTGTGTGAGTTCGCATATGTTTTTTCAAATTGCTATTTTGAGAAAATGCTGATTCACAGATATTACAAGAAAATGGTTTCTCTCCAGTATGCATTCGCATATGGACTTTCAATGCTGAATTATCAGAAAATGCTGATCCACAGACTTCACATGAAAATGGTTTCTCTCCAGTGTGCGTTATCATGTGTCTTTTCAAATATGAATTGACTGAAAAGGCTAACCCACACACTTTACAAGAATATGGTTTTTCTCCAGTGTGTGTTCTCATGTGTTTTTTCAATGTCGAATTCTCTGAAAATGCAGATCCACAAACTTTACAAGAAAATGGTTTCTCTCCAGTGTGTGTTCTCATGTGTTTTTTCAAAGTTGACCTCTCAGAAAATGCTGATCCACAAATTTCACAAGAAAATGGTTTCTCTCTTGTGTGGGTTCGCATGTGGCTTTTCAAATGGTTATTACCAGAAAATGCAGCTCCACAGACTTGACAAGAAAATGGTTTCTCTCCAGTGTGAATTCGCATGTGGGATTTTAGGTTGGAACGCAAAGAAAATGCTGATCCACATACTTCACAAGAAAACGGTTTCTCACCAGTGTGTGTTCGCATGTGGCTTTTCAGAGTGGAATGCCAAGAAAATGCTGATCCACAAACTTCACAAGAAAACGGTTTCCCTATGTTTTTTCTCCTTGTTGATTTGTCTGAAAATACTGATTCAGAGACTTCACAAGATAATGGTTCCTCTCTATTGAGTGTTCCCATGTGTCTTTTTAATTTGTATTTTGAAGAAAATCCTGATCCACAGACTTCAACAGATAATGGTTTCTCTCCAGTGAGTGTTTCCATATCTGTTTTTAATCATTAAGAATGAATTTACTGCTCTGCACAGTGGAGAATTTAGAGAGAGTACTCATGTACTGAATGTTCAAGAAAAGCAAAATGTCTTATGAACAGTCCATACACTAAATCAAACACTTATTATGAATATATTTTCTATTTGGTATGTGCTTTGAAGTGTCTTTTATATTTCTGAATTATTCATCCCAAATACAGTTGTCATCTGTGAATGAAGAAAAATTAAAGTATTGATTAAGAATAAAAAATCATATATTATTCAAAATTATATTAGAATCAATTAATATTTCAATTAACAGTCATGAATGTTATATAATTCATGCTAAGTCATAAATAAGATTGTCATTTTACTAATTGACAAATAATTAAGTATATTCAGTTAAATGGGATATAAATACAGTAGTAAGGTAAGTAAAGTTGGCAACCAGAAGGCTCCCTTTTCAATAGCTACTACATTGAGGTATAGGAGAGGGCGCTACTCCTTTCCCTGGATTACTCCACTTTACCCTTGATACATACTTTATATTGCTGAGTGTTAAGCAAAAAGCTATCAAGTACCATTTTTAAAGTCTTTGGTATAACTCAACCTGGGATTGAACCCATGTCTCCTGGACCATTGGTGAACACTCTACCGAGTAGGCTAAGACTGAGATTTATCAGAATTAAAAGGACAGTCAATTAATAATCTAAATGTGAGAACATTCTTTCCACTCCAACATTTAGCAAGAAAGAGAGGTAAAAAGAAGAGAAGGCCAAAACAAGATTACTAATCCATGCAGACTGCATTGTGACATACTCAGGTCTTGCTTTTGGTTCTGTTTCACATTTCTTCAATCTATCACAAGCTACTTCATCCAAACAAAACATTCACTTAATGGTATCAAAAAGCTCATGAGGAAGAGAAGAAGGCCTGAACAGGATTACCAATATGTCCAAATCACATTCTGACCAACTCAGATCTTGTTTAGCTTGGCCATTCATCTTGCAAAAATTATTACAAGCTATTTCAGCCAAATAAAACATTCACTAAATGATAGCAATCAAGTGAAAAACATTGAAAAGGACTTATATTTCCAAATAATAAAGACATCTCCCTCAAACTCAAAGAAGGAAACTTTTTAAACAAGCACATTAAACAAAGTGAAACAAATTTTTTCCGCAAACATATCTAAGAGGAAATAGTTAATTTACAAAAGTTTTTTTCAGCAGCACATTACTACAGTTGCCAAATGAAGTGCAATTAAATACCTCTATGAACAGAACTAAAGATGTATAAATGTCTTTAAGAGGTGTACTTATAATTTGACTGCTACATATGTATATTTTCACTTATAGAGTTTCAGTGATGTAGAATTTGGTAATAAGTAATGTCTAATAATCTCTGTTCTATTTGCTGAGGGTGGGTGTATTTATAGGTGATACTGGATTTGCAAAATTTACTGTCTACTAGTAACTATAATTTGCGGTTGTATGGCTAATTGGATAATATAAATTTTCAAGACACCCTTGAAAAAAAAGTGTTGATGCATCAATATAATGACTATGTAGAGATTACATAGAGATTACTTAAAGAAAGATTACATAGAGATTATATAGAGAAAGACTATATAGAGATTACATAAAGAGAGATTACATAGAGAAAGACAACATAGAGATTACATAGAGAAAAATTACATAGAGATTATATAGAGAAAGACTACATAGAGATTATATAGAGAGAGATTACATAGAGATTATAGAGAGAAAGACTACATAGAGATTACATAGAGAAAGACTACATAGAGATTACATACAGAAAGATTACATAGAGAAAGACAACATAGTGTGTGGCACTACGTGAGGTTAAATATTTTATTAATGTATAAAAACTGATATATATATATATGAAATTTAATGTGTATCTAAAAAACAAAGGCATCCTTAAAATAAGTATCTCTTTGTTCAAAACTTGTATTGACCTGGGGGAGCTGGTTGATTGTTTCTGAGGGTCAGTTAAGTGCGGGACACTTGTTTTTGGTTTTGAGGGTCGACGGGCTTTGTTTAATTTTCATTTTGACAACTACATCCGTCAATCATAATGATAGGAAGGGTCATTTCGTGCAGCGTATTTTTCTGGTCCTTGTTTTGAAGATCAATGTCAAAAAATGGATCTAATTATGAATAAAGGTGAGCTAGGCTTGGCTCATTCAGTCAGGTGAGGCTGGTTGTTTTTGGTTCAACCCCATTACTGTTCCCATTGGTCAAAGAAAGAATACTGACAACATGAGGACCAACAGAATGACAATAACTAGAAAACAAAAATGGAAATTATTACTTATGTATATGCAGACACTTCATTTATGGTCATGAAATTATTCACTTTTGAAGACATTCATTGCTACTAGCCTTCCTTATTAATTAAAATTTCAATCTTACAAATATTTTACAACTGTATATGTAGACCCTTAATTCATGATAATTAATCATTTATTTTTTAAGTCAATGATTAATTTTAGCTTTTTCAAGGATTTCTGAATTTCAATCTTACAAAACTATTATTATTCATTAACATGTTTACATCAGTTTAAGAAAGTTACCTTTTTCTATTTAAAACAGGCAGATTTACACATTTTCTTTATATAAATCTCAATATAGTAAATGATTCAGAATTTACGTGTAAGTAAGTAAAGTTGGCAACCGTAGTCGAGGGTGACCAGAAGGCTCACTTTTCAATAGCTACTACACCGAGGTATAGGGAAGGGCACTACTTCTTTCTCTGGATTGCTCCACTTTACCCTTGATACGTACCTTATATTGCTGAGTGTTAAGCAAGGAGGTATCAAGTACCATATTTCAAGTCTTTGGTATCCCAACGATAATTATACAAAAATGACAAAAATATTCATAATTGTTTAGTTTGTAGTAGAAAAAACCTCGAATTTTTGTTTGGCATGTAAATTACTTTGACTGTTGGTCTCTTCACATATTTTCACCTATTGAGGATGACTTATCCCATTCTGCCCGAACCATTTTCCTGGGCAATTCAAAGGTAATGAAAGCCCACCAAACTATCTCTTCCTCAGAATCTCTCGAACAGGACGGACGATCTTTCAGTCCTCTCTCTAGCAGCAGAATCACTTTCAACACTATGAGGAGAGCATCATCTGATTTATGGATCCATGGTAGCAGGGAATTCATCCCTTCATCATTCGTTTGACCTTCCCAGACCATCAGCTCCAAGTAGCATTAAATTGGATGTTTTTATTCTGCCTCTCACAGTAACATTTTTATTCTGACTCTGACATTCAGCTACTTCCTTCCTACTCAACTCAGTAGGAGTCCATCATTTCTCTCTCCTACAGCAACAGGACCATGAACTCATGGCTGAATTCTTCATTCCAGTTCTAAATCAGCAACACGACTTTTGCTATGACTACAGTGACGTGTATCCCGCTTAGACATTCAGCCACTTCTATTCTGCTTATCTATTTTGGAGACCTTTACTTCTCTATCCAAAATCTACGGGACCTTGAATTACTGGCTGAATGCCAAATGCATGCTCAAACCTTTTATCACTGTTTTTCTTCTCACTACGACTTTCAGCACAAAGGATTCCTTTTAACTCAAGCTGTTATTAAACTTCTAAATTGAACGCTTTCAATATCTTCGTTCGACTCATTTATTTTTTCCTTTTAATATAACGAGGAGGTAAATTTAAACTACCTTCCTTCGTTATAAGTTTTTCAAAATTTGTGACTGTAGTATAACTCACTTTTACCTATCAGCAATTAAATGAAATCTCCCATCATGTTTTATTTACGCCCTCCTGGGTAGTTTTCTATTTACTTTAAGAAGAAGCAGTTAGAAAATAACACTTTCTGCTCGGGAATAGGAAAATCTCAAAATAGTCGGAAATATTGTTAACTTTTCAGTCAAAGACTTCCTTAAATTCTGAAGTGATTGATAAGCCTTGACACAAGAAATTAAACACTGTTTCTCAAAATCTTTCAAAATGACAGTAATCGATCTAACAAATTAAACTCCAAAAATGTCCCAATCATAATCTATAAAAAAAACACCTTTCAAATTAACTAGATTTTTCTGTTTAATGAATGTATAAGTGTTTTCCTGTTGGGGTTAAGGTTCTTTTTGTATTTATTCAATAAAATCTTTGTTTATAACAAAACTCGTTTTAAAAAAGATTCTGGGGAAATTTAATTGGCTAACACTGGCCAAAAATTTCGATGGGTGACTTTGTTTATGTCACCCCAACGATTAACACGGACGGTTTCGAAAATAAAATAATAAAATACTGAAATGAATTAGATTTCAATAAATAATTCATTCAATTTCAAAAAGATTTCAGACATTGTTATATTCATAGAAGATAGAGTATAGTCGAAGATCTTTTAAATATTTTACTTAGCTAGTAAATAAAAAAAATTAATTTCATTTTACAGTAAATGATCTTACAAGTTAAACTCGAAGATTAATGAATATATAAATGTTATCTTGTTAGGGTTAAGGTTCTTTTTGAACTTAATAAATCATTTTTCATCATAAAATAGTTTTGAAAAGATTTTAGAGAAATTTAATCCGCTAACAATGGCCTAAAATTTCTATGGGGGACTTTGTTAATGTGACTCCACCGTTTAATAATACATCATAATATATTTTTTATTTGACAAGAAAATTAATGACAGAACGCTGTAATTGAACATTTTTATGTCCATAGTGGAGAAAATATTGACACAAATTAAAAAATAATTAACTTTTTCGTCAATGGAAAAGTCTTCCTACAAATTACGCAGGTTTTTGATTTCTAAAAAAACCAAAATGATATAAAACTATATAGATAATCGAATGTTATACTTACTCCTTTCTCTTTTTTCGTCTGATTTCTTTTTCTTATGGAGATACAACGTTAAATAAAAGTGAAAAAATGTAATATTTTAAATAAATCAAATGTTTTCTGCTTGAATGAAAGGAAAAATTATTTTTCCTTTGCAATCAACACAAAAATGTTTTCTTCATCACAGAAAACAAGGGAGATAATGCCGATCTATTTTCTCATTTAGATCCGAATTTATTCAATCTAAACTTTAAAATTGATAGATATAAAAGAAAAGAAGTCAGTAACAGAATATTTTACTTAAAATATTTCTTTTTTCATAGAGAATAAAGTATCTTCACAAAAACAAAAAAAAATTCACTTCTTTGTCAGAAGAAAATATTTTCCTGTAAATTACGTATCTCTTTGATTTGTAAAGACAATAACAACGTTATATTTACTTCTTTCTCTTTTCTTTTGTGTTATTCATTTCCCGAATAGAGATACAATTTTTAGAGGGAAGAGAAAAATTGAAAGATATTCAATGAAACTTATATTTTCAGTTTAAATGAAATGGAAATGGGTCTTTCACTTTATTAAAACAGCAAAGTTTTTGGTAAACAAGGGAGATGATTGCAATATTTTAGATGTACATTTTCTTTTTAAGTTGAGGAATTATATCGTAAATTGAATTACCATGACCAGAAAATCCGGCAAACACGTGCGTGTGACATACAGAACCACTAGTCAGCTGCTTCGACCTTACTATGCCTCACCAACAGTGTATACACGTGATCTACCCAACTGGAGATCGAACCAGCGCCTACAGAATGTAGAGACGAAACTCTACTACTGAGCCAACAACCCACATTGCTTAGAAGCGATCCCAGGTTAATTATTCATCGCAATTGCGCGGCTGATTAACCTGTGTCTTATAAGTTGCATCTGTACTCTTTACAGAGGACAGGATCGATTTTCTTGTCTTTGTGGTTATAATAATCACGCGGATGCGTATTTCTAATCCTCTTGGGAAGACATGACCCTGGAGGTGACCGTGTTCTCTGTAAAGAGTACGGATGTAACTTACAAGACATTTAGGTTTATTGGCCGCACAATTGCCATGACTAGTTAATTTGCACCACATGGACTCTAACAAAACGGCTGGAGAAGAAGCTAGACGGCAATTACACAAGAATGCTGCATGCAATCTTGAACAAGTCCTGGTGGCAACACCCCACAAGACACCAACTGTACGGCCACCTGCCCCCTATCACGAAAACTATCCAAGTTAGACGAACCAGACATGCAGGACACTGCTGGAGAAGCAGGGACGAACTCATAAGTGATGTACTGTTATGGACCCCCAGATATGGCCGAGCAAAAGCAGGACGACCAGCACAAACATACATTCAGCAACTATGTGAAGATACGGGATGTAGTCCAGAAGACCTGCCAGAGGCGATGAACGATAGGGAAAAGTGGCGAGAGAGGGTCAGGGATATCCGTGCTCCCAGCACGACATGATGATGATGATGATGTGCGCGATGCAGTAGGTGGGTCAGTGGTAGAATTTCGGCTCTGCAATCTGTGGTTGCTTATTCTATCCCCAGTTTGAGAGATCACAGTATACACTGCTGATGAGACCTAATATGGTCGAAACAGCCGACTAGTTGTTCTATATATCGCGCGTAAGTGTTTGCCGGATTTTCTGGTCATGGTAATTCAATTTACAATGCAATATTTTACAAGGGAAAAATTAAGCTTGACCTTGAATGATTAAGTTTAAGGTTAACATCAGATCCGGAGGTTAAGAACTTTCCGTCGGTGATACTGACACTTTTCTTTTTCACAATGAAGATTGGGGGTAATTGTTGTATTAGGGATGGATTAAGGTTTTGGCGTAAGGTTGAAAATTTTAAAATTTTTGGCTTAAGGTTGAAAATTTTGAAATTTTTGGCTTAAGGTTGAAAGTGTTAAGATTTTTTGGCGTAAGGTTGAAAATGTTGAAATTTTTTAGTTTAAGGCTGAAAGTGTTTAATTTTTTTTTTTTTTTTTTTTGCCTAAGGTTGAAAGTGCTTAATTTTTTTTTTTTTGGTTCATGGTTGTGTAGCGGCAATCATGCTAACCTGCGACGAAAAAGAATAAGCGTCACACCATGTGTCGTCTGTCAGAGAGAGACCCAGAATGGAACCAGGAACGGACGGCTTACGAGAGAGGAAGATATTCTTGCAGAAAGAATTTCAAATCATTATTTAGTGCAGGAATTGTTTTGGTCGTTATAGTTTCGAATTTATATATTTCGTCCAATGAGAATGACTGATACCATTCTGCCCGGGTCACCTCCCCGGGTAACATAAAAGGCCGTGCTAATCATTCTCGTCCTCTTTTCGCTTCTTCACTTAATAGCAGCAGGACAGACAATCTTTTTCCTCTCTCTCCACAGCAGCAGTCCCCTGAGCATTATGAGGAGAGCATATCCAATTTATGGACCATTGGTCTCTGGGAAACCATTTTTTCATCATTCATCTTTCCTTCTAAACTAACGGATCCTCGGAGAAACAAATTGGATATTTTCAACTCCTGCTTTGACTTCAGCATTTTAATTCCTGTCCCGACGACAGCATCTCAACTCCTGCTTTGCCTTCAACGTCTTAATGCAGGCTCAGTCATTTACAACCATTTTCCCCTACCTGCGACTTACAGCACAAGTGTTATCTTTCTGGCTGTAATTAAACTTATTGAAACTTATCAATATTCTCGTCCTCATTCCTGTACTTCCTTTCTTCTTTATGTAACAAGGCAGACCCACAATTTGCCCCTTTCGTTAAAATATAAAAGAAAAATTTTAAACGATATAATATAAAATTTGCAATATAAAGGAAAAATTTGACGGTTAAAATTTGTTGGAATGTGAATGACACTAGAGCCAAGTTTAGCATTTAACTGGGTAATGTTTTTAGGGGGCTTTAGTGTGTAATATTAAACGGTAAGTTTAAATAGTAACTTCCGCAGCTTTTTAGTTCGGATACTGATTCGAAAAGATAACAGATAATAAAGTTTTTAAAAAGGAATTTTATACAAAAGAAACAAGAAAGAAAGGGATAGAAATGATAAAGTGTTGCAAATTTTAGTACAATTAGCTGGAACTTATCTGAGCGAGTGTCCGGGAAACAAAGTTCTTTAGATTTAAGCATTTTTATTTCTTTTTTTGTTTTGTCGAAATGTTTCAGAGTTCATTAAATTGCGAGTCTGCTTTAAAATTCTTTTCAGCAGAATTCTCGGTTGAATTTTCTTTCAGTTGTTTAACTTGGTAAAATTTGAGTAGTCGACTTTCATTTAGTTTTACTTTTGTTTCTTGGGAAGCTCCATTCAAGAAGCGAGTGGGGAAACCTTTCTACTGGCTTAAGTTTTTCGTATCTTCAGTTCGGTCCCCGAATTCGTACTAAGAGTCTGAAGAGTAGTTTTCGACAAAAAGAGGGAGGTAGCTTTTTGGTGCCGTATTGTCTAGGATTACTTCTCCTTTTTCCACTCAGGCGAAATCAAGTGCCGCACGTAATCAGTTTGATTTTTTTCCTTAGTTTCCATTATTTTCCACCCCCTCATTCAGTTGGCCCTTTTTATTGGTTCTGGCATAATGTTGCGTCAATAAATGGACAAAGCAGTCACCGAGTAGAGAGTGAACTTTGGCAGATCTGAGTAGAAGTTTGTTCAAGATGCGAAGCAAACAGACAGACGGACGAAGCGAAAGAAGAAAAAAACAGGAAAACGAGAGAGCGAAGCGTCGAACGAAGCAAAGCAAAAAGGTAACTAAAAGAAGTGCAAGAAGGAACAGAATAGGAAAGATTTTTTATTATTATCTCACACCCATCAAGCTATATTGCCCAGTTGGCTGGGGCTGGAGAATACACCGATTGCTTCTCTGCGGAGGAGTAAGACCCCCTCCCCCAACGAGTGTCCTGGATATGACACAAAACAATCTAATGGTGAGGTTCCAGTAACGCTGGAGCTTTGGGGAATGCGGAGTACCCCTTTATTGCCATTGCTCCCAGGTCCTATCTGGCCCGGTGTGATAGCACCTGATAGGGTCCTATCTATGAGTCAAATAGAACTAAACAATCTGATGTTGAGGTTCCAGGAATACTGAAGCTTTTTTAATTCCCTCATAACTGTGTTAAAATACCTGCCTTAAGCATGTATATATGTATGACATATTCACATGATATACTCTTTTATCAGCCCAGTCGGCTTGGGCTATAGAAAACACAGACTGCATCTCGGCAGTGGGGTAAAACTCACTGAATTAATTTCCTGGTTATATGACATGAAACCATCTGATGGTGAAGCTCTAGTCTTAGAGTTTTGGGGAATGTGGAGTACCCCTTTATTGCCATTGCTCCCAGGTTGACTGATAGGGCTCTATGGGTTAAATAGAACTAAACCGTGATTCGAGTTTACTTTTTTTGCATTTAAAATGTGTATTTATGTATAATTGCTCGAAATAGAACTGTTTTGACATTTAAACTGTGTACTTATGCTAAACTGTTTGACATTGAAACTGTACTTACACTAAACTGATTTGTTAAATATAGAACTGTTTTGACATTTAACTGTGTGTAAACAAAACTTCTACTTATACTAAACTGAATTAACTGAATTAGAACAGTTTGAATAAACTGAATTGATTGAAATAGAAATGTTTTTGACAATTAAACTGTGTACTCGTACTAAACTGAATTGTTTGAAAGAGAACAATTTGTATAAAAATGAATTTGGCGTTAAATAACCTGCAAGGGTTGATGTGCCATAAAATCCAACCAACCAACCAACCTTCAAGCTATATTGACCTTAAACGTGTAGCTAAATAGAATTTAAACCTCAGGGAATCGTCTAGCGGCCATCTTCATTTTCCTCTATCGCTATTTCCTTTTTCTTTTCTTCTTTTTTGTGAAAAGACAAAAGAGTTAACTTGTCGCTTATATGGGATCAAGCAGGTCGTGCTAGTCATTCTCCGGCGACTAACAGGAGGCACTCTGGACGTTTACAAACAGTTAAGCAATAATGAAAAGGCCGATGTTGGACTGACCAAGTCTGTACTGGACTAGGCCTTTGCGATGGACTTTGTAATAGAAAGAACTTCGACCGTTATGGTCGTCGCATATTTTCACCCAATGAGGACTTGTCTTATCCATCCCGGACCATTCTGCCGGGCAACATAAAATGGTGAAAGCCCGCCAAACTCTCTTTTCCCCAGAGCCTTTCAAGCAGGACGGACGTACTTTCTGTCTGTTCCTTTCATAGCAGCAGAATCACAACACCATGAGGAAAGCCGTCTAATTTATGGACCTTTTGAGTCTACCCTCTTAGACCAAGGGTTCCCAGTTGAACATGAATTAAATGCATTTAATCTGACACTTACAGGGACACTTTTATCTCGCTTCTAACTTTTTCTATGTCTACAGCGACGCGTAAAAATCGCTCAGACATTCAGCTACATCATTCCTGGACAACCTTTTCTGGAGACCTTCATGCCTCTCCGGGATCAGAGTGGAATAGGGTGAAATGTTAATGAAAGGGTATTCCACAAATTTCGAAGGCCGGAGACTCGCCATCAGATGGGTTTTCATATCAATGAGACTCGTTGGGGAGTTCTTATCCCTATGCAATTATGCAGTTGGTGTATTCTACAGTATCCACCGATTGGGCTGAAAACAGAAGAGCATTGTTGATATTGATTATTTAATAATAATAATAATAATGAACATAGAAAAAAGCGAAAACCAGCAAATGATGGAAGGAATAGAACTACCAAATCAAGAAAAAAAAATGGAGGTGTCCTCGTGGTGTAATGGTTAAAGCGATCGACGGCGGAATCGTAGTACGCGAGTTCGTACTCCAGTCGCGCTATTACGTTCACTTTCGGGCAAATACCCTTGGGAAAGGTATAAACCCCCTTATCCTCCCAGCTATGGGTTAAATAGTACCACAACCGTTCTTCTAGGAGAATGGCTTTGGCATTAAATAACATACAAAGGTTGATATGCCATTAAACAAAGAAACCAAACCAAACCAAGAAAAAAATCAAAACCTTCAGAGAAAAAGAAAGTTACGAGTACTTACGAATATTGGAACCGGACACCATAAAATAAATTGAAATAAAAAAGTGGAGTGTCTCAGAAGAACAAGATAAGTTCTTGAAACCAAATTCTGCAGCAGAAATCTCATCGAAGGGATAAACAACTGGGTTGTCTCCCCCTGTATGATACTTGGGAGACTTTTTATTTCAACATACTATATTTTCATTAAATTGTGATAAGCATTTATTTATTCAGTATCTCATTCTTGAAGTTTTCATCAATAAAACCTTCAAGAGCTAAATGAATGGACCCATAGTTAAATTTTAATAGCTTCTAAATTTGCCAAAAAAGCCTCTTTTTTCGGACAGTTATCACAGAATATACTGTATATACTTGTGTAATGAATATCATTTTAATGGAGGGATACAACTAAGGCCATGCAATTGGCAGAAAGAAAATCTTATTCCACGTTGTGTTTGTTGGTTTTCAGCAAGTCGAGTCCAAATGCATGAGTTTGAGGTGGTCTACTAAGAGAAGAATAAGGCGAAAACAAAATGTTGAATAAATGTTGTTTAAAGAGAAGACGTTTGTGTGATATTCTACAACGAAATCCCCTTAGCTAAAAAAAGAAAAAAAATTGCAAGATTTTAGTACCTGACGTCACACACTTCAGGTCTCTTTGGCTGATTCTCTGTTCTTTTGGCTTTACTGTTCATGTCTGTTCTCTATGTTCTTCTGACTCAAGTCTCACTGTTTCTTCTGTATCTGTTCTTTAAGTCCATCTCTATATCTCTGGCCATATCTATCTGCCCTTCCGAATCTTTTCTATCTGACTCTTAGCCCCTCTAGTAACAGACTGACTCAACTTGTATATATTCAAGGGTGAACATTCCTATTTCCGAACATTCGGTAACCCCAAACCGGAAATAAAAATACTGACAGATAACAGGTCTCCAAGTAACTGTAAAAGGTGTGATGATAAAATTTTTAAGTGTTGATCTATTATTATCTGACATCTGCGTTTATACACGCAGGGAAGAATTAGTGATAACCATGCAAATTTGTCTCGGCCCCTATATGGCCACTCACAGACGTATTTATATACTCAGGGTAAACTCACAACCAGACACATATATACACTTGCAGTCACACACACACACATGCACTCACGGCCATCCATGCGTCCAAACATAAACGCACATAGAGTTAAATCGTATACCATTATCGTTATCATGTCGCGCCATCAGCACGGATATCCCAGAACCTCTCTCGCCACCCCTCCCAATCGCTTCCGGCAGGTCTTCAGGGCTACATCTCGTATCGGCACAGAGCTGTTGTATGTAGGTTTGGGCAGGTCGTCCTGCTTTTGCTCGGCTATATGAAGGGGTCCACTGGAGTACATCACCTATGAGCTCGTTCCCGCATGTCTGGTTCGTTCAACTTGGATAGTTTTCGTGATGTGGGGGGTAGGTGGCCATACAGCTGCTGCTTTGTGGGGTGCTGCCTCCAGGTCTTGTACAATATCACTTGTAGCATTCTTGAGTAGTTGCCGTCAAGCTTTTTCTCCATACATTTAGTTAGTGTCTATGCAGTGCATCCATATAGCAGTATCGACACGACCGCTGCTTGGAAAACACTGCATTTCATTTTATTGGCCAGGTCTGACTTCCATATGACCGATAGCTATCAATAGCTGTCCATGCCTTCGCTAGTCGCGTGTTGATGTCTGTCTCGGTTGATGAGACACTGCTTTCAAGGTAGGTGAACTTGTCTACTAGTTTCAGAGAGTTACCATTAAGTTTGGAGATGTTGCCTGTTTGATTAAAGCACATATATTCCATCTTGTGCGCATTGACGTGGAAGCCTATTCCTGCAGCAGCTTGTTCCAAACTATGTAGCAGTTTTGGTTTGAGCAGGTGCATTTGCCAAAAGTACTATATCACCGGCAGAGTCGGTATCGATAATAGTTTGTGCGGGGTATCTTCTGCTTCTTTCCTTTGTTAGCTTGAAACCGTTTTCTTTGATTTTATCTATAGATGTTCTAAGCATGTAAGACCAATTTTTAAACTCAAAAACAAGTCTTCATTCCTTACACAAGTTGTTTTTTAATGTTTCTTGGCCCAACCTTGCTGTAAATTCAATCCTAAGGGTCCCCTTATTGTCTATATTTAAATAAAGACAATTATTTAAGAAAATAAACTTTTTATTTAACATTGCTTACTATTCATAACACCTGTGCATATATAATCGAATGTTATAGAGGAAATAAAGTGACATCAAAATGTTCTAATCTTGATTAAAAGCCGAGCTTTGTTCAGAACATACAAGACAATGTATCAGAAAAAAAAAAAGAGAAACAAATAATGCCTCTCTAGCATACTTAAACAATTAGATATATAAGTATTATATTATCAAAGTTATTGGTGGGTTTGGTTGGTTGGGTTTTATGGCATATCAACCTTTGTGGCTTATTCAAAGCTAAATCCATTTTTATGAAAATAGTTCTATTTCAAACAATTCAGTTTAGTATAAGTATGCAGTTTAAATGTGAAAAACATTTCTATTTCAGGCTATTCAGTTTGGTCAAGCAGTTCTACAGTTAAATGTCAAAACAGTTCTATATTAAACAATTCAGTTTGGTGTAAGTACAGTTTCAATGTCAAAAAACAGTTCCATTTAAAACAATTCAGTTTAGCATAAGCACACAGTTTAAATGTAAGTACGGTTTAATTGTCAAAAACACTTCTATTTCAAGCTATTCAGTTTAATCAAACAATTCAGTTTAGCATAAGTATGCCGTTAGTTCTATTTAACCCATAGATAGGGCCCCATCAGGTGCTACCAAGCAGGGCGAGAGTGGACCTGGGAGCAATGGCAATGAAGGGGTGCTCCACATTCCCGGAACCTCACCATCAGATTGTTTAGTGTCATATCCAAGAGACTCGTTAGTGGGGGTCTTACCCTTCTGCAGAGTTGCAGTAAGTGTATTCTTCAGTCCCAGCTGACTGAGCAATAGTGGGTTTCACTATCTTTAGAATATTCAAGAAAACACAGTAGGCTACATCAAGGTCTAGACATTGTTTTTTCCTTACACAAGATATTTTCTATGTTTTATGCCTATTCCTGCTCTCACTTCAATTCAGACTCTTCCCTCATAGTAAAGATAAGTTTTTATTTAACATTGTTTACTTAAAGTCTATATATAAAAAAATTGTTATTTAAGATTTGTTGAATAAAGACAGGCAGGTTCCTTTCCTTCCTGCCCTTAACTTTTATTTATCTGTTTTCTGTGTTATTGGAGGAATTTGTGTTATAACAATCCTCATTATACAGAACAGAGAAAACCGGGTTCAAATCCAAGACAAGACTAATGGCATTTGCAGTATAATGATAATAATTGTAGAGATGGTAAAAGGTCATGGAGTCTGTTAGCTGGATGGTGCTGGTATTGAAAGTATCACTTTATAAGCATTTCCTCTGGCTGGTAAAGCTATTGATAATATCGATTTTCCCTTAATTTGGATTTCAATAATTAAATCTGCCTTGATGTAGTCTACCGTGGTGTAATAGTTATCGTCGTAGGAAATGGACATGGCGACACAAGTTCAAATCCTGGATGAGACTGATTGCATTTCACATAGCACTAATACCCTTGGCAAAGGTATGAATCCAATTATTCTCCCTCCAGCTATGGGTAAATAGTAGGGCAGACTAGGTTCTTCAGCCTTGGTGAGGCAACTAGTCTAGGAGAAGGAAAACTCTGAATTCAAACCTGTTAAACTCCGCTCAAAAATTGACCTTGTGTCACATCCTGCCCGAGTGGAGGGGTTGGTAAATATAAATAATTAAATCTGCCTCTTCCATTCGATTTGCTCTCACTGCTACCAAAAGGGCTGGTCTTCCTCCCACTTAGATTCTATTAATGAATTCTGCCCCCACTAACCCTGGTAGGGGTAAGTCTTTTACTCTTCTAATAATGTCAATAAACATTTTAAATCATATCAGTTAAAAAAAATTTCCACATTTGAATTTAAAAAATGTTATCTTAGACTTTTTGCTTCCAAGACAGCCAGCTGTATATTATGATTACCAGGTCTTGACTTTTGAGTTGAACTTGGTCACCAGTTTTTGCCTTATACAGTGTAACCCGGATATAAGAGAGTTGTCGGGACCAGAGAAGAAGTCTCTTATATCCAGGTTTGGTCTATTATGTTTAGGTAAGTACGGGCTTTAATTTGGAACCTTAGAAAATCTCTCTTATATCCGGGTTTCTTATATGCGGGTTATACAGCACTGTAGATAATCAATATAATTCTTTAATAATCACATCAAAATATATAGAAAATCCTTGATTTATTCTTTTAAAATCCATTTCTCTCAATTTTTGGTTTTATAATGTACTGACTTTATTCTTTCCAAATCCATTTTTGTTGAATCTTATTTTTCAGAAGAATAAAATTATTTCACCGTGTTTCCATGCCATCAGATTATAAAAGAGCTTTTAAAGAACCATATGAAGAAATGTCCTAAAGGTCTTTTGGTATAAACTGAGAGTCCTTAATTGCATAGGTATGTGGTAGAATGGAAGTTGTTGTGTGAAGATTCACATGAATGCATGGTATTATGTGCCATGTGACAAGGCTTGTTAGTAGAACAAGATGTCCTTTTGGTATGGACAAGAATGCACACACTCATGTGTGTTTCTGGTTCTCAAGGCTGAAACAAAGAAATTGGACTTTGTTAGCATTCCTTTATATGCTATATATATGCTATCCTAGAAGCCATTAGTGTTGAAGGCTTAGTTATCTAATTGATAGTTGTAAATACTTAGTTATGTCCCTTGTTTTTGTATAGTCATTTTAGGTTGGAATAAATATGGCAATCAGACCTGAAGACAAGCACACACATTGATTTGGTTTGGTTGGGTTTTATGGCATATCAAACATTATAAGTTATTTAATGCCAAACCCTCTTTGTACATATATATCAAATATATATGATTTAGTTTGGTTGGGTTTTATGGCATACCAACCATTGTAGGTTATTAATGGCAAATCTTCCTAATACCTATATATTCAAAATAGAGGATTCATTTGGTTTTATGGCATATCAACCATTGAAGATTATTTAATGCCAAATCCTCTTAATACATATTAAATACATGAGTTTGTTTGGTTGGGTCTTAAGGCAGATCAACCATTATTGGTTATTTAATGCCAAATCCTGTTAATACATCAATATTAAATATATATAATTTGGTTTGGTTGGGTTTTGTTGCATATCAACTATTGTAGGTGATTTAATGCAAAATCCTTTTTATACATATATATTCAATATATAGGATTTGGTTTGGATGGGTTTTATGGCATATCAACACTTGTAGGTTATTTAATGCCAAATCCTCTTTATACATATATATTAAATATATATGATTTGGTTTGGTTGGATTTTATGGCATATCAACCATTGTAGGTTATTTAATGACAAATCCTTTTTATGCATTTGAAAATACATAGTTTGTAGATAGCATTTTTAAATAAACCAGAGCTCATTTGTGTGCACAGTTAAATGGTTATAAGTATGATGTGTAAGTCTATGGTTTGTTGGTAATCTTTTTTAAATGGGTTAGAGCAAATTGTTTGCACACAAGTATTATTGTTTGCACACAGTTTAATGGTTTCAAATTTTCAAACACCAGTAGTCTACTTAGTTGAAATCATTTGTTTCACTCACTTATATGATTTAGAAAATTGCTAACATTGATAGTTTTTTTTGCACACAGTTAAATTCTTTCAAGCATTGCTATGTAACACTAACTATTGAATTTAGGCATGCAATATTGAAAGTCATACAAAATTTACATCCTAGAATTTGCCAGTTTGTCATAAAACTTCATAATGGTCACACATGAAGCAAAATAAATAAAAATAAAAACTTTTGAAAATTTTAAATAATCAGAAATTGTTTGCATTTTCAATTATTTCTCTTTTTATAAATAAATAATGTACAAATAGGACTGCTATGCTGGAGAAAGGTGGATAGCTATTTGACACCAAGGATGGTAATTAGTTATATTAGTTGTTAAATTTTTAGTGACAAATTGTGAGTTAGTTTAAAAATTTGATTTGAAGTGTAAATCACATTCAAAGATTAAATGTAAGCATGTATCACACCAAAGGGCAGGATATGAACTTGACAAATTGTTTTGATATCTGCTGTGGGCTGGATATCAAAAATAAAAATTGGGTTATATGTTGGCTGATTTAACAAGAATGTTATTAGTAAGTTTTTATTAAGCACATAAGAAGTAAATAAGAAATATTAGAGATTAGTCAGAATGCCTGCAGTCAGTCAGAATTTGCATGGCTACTTTCAGGTCCCAAGACGAATAGCCCCTTTTGGGGCAGAGCCTTGTCAGGGTGAAGAAAGTGAAGTCTTTAGTTTTCACTCATCTCCAATGAATGAGACAGTGGGTTTTTAAGTAACAATACATATCTTTCATTTTATTTCTCTTAGGTTCGTAGACTGCTGTGAATTGTCGCAGACCAAATTAAATTTTCAAATTGAAACAACTTGGTCTATCTTGTGCTTTGCAAAAGTTACATCTACTCATCTTGAGTCTGGTAAAATAAAACCTTCATTCATATTTCATAAATAGTCTGTGGTGTAGCAACTAGTCTTCAAAAAGAAAGTAGACTATACACTGAGAAATATAAGAAAAAACTTCACAAGTAAATGGTTTCTATCCCATGTGTGATCGCATGTGGCTTTTCAAATTGGATTTCTCAGAAAATGCTGATCCACAGATTTCACAAGAAAATGGTTTCTCTCCAGTGTGTGTTCGTATGTGGCTTTTCAAATGGGAACTCCTGGCAAATGATGATCCACAGACTTCACAAAAAAATGGTTTCTCTCCAGTGTGTGTTCTCATGTGTATCTTTAAAGTTGAATCGACTGAAAAAGCTGATCCACAAACTTTACAAGAAAATGGTTTCTCTCCAGTGTGCGTCCTCATGTGACTTTTCAAAGAGCAATTATGAGAAAATGCTGATCCACAGACTTCACAAGAAAATGGTTTCTCTTTTGTATGTGTTCGCATGTGTACTTTTAACTGGACCTTCTGAGAAAATGCAGCTCCACAGACTTTACAAGAAAATGGTTTCTCTCCAGTGTGTGTTAGCAGGTGTTTTTTCAAAGATGAATTGACAGAAAATGCTAAACCACAGGCTTTACAAGAAAATGGTTTCTCTCCAGTGTGTGTTCGTATGTGGCTTTTCAAATGGGAACTCCTGGCAAATGATGATCCACAGACATCACAAAAAAATGGCTTCTCTCCAGTGTGTGTTCTCGTGTGGTATTTCCAAGTTGAATGCTCTGAAAATGCTGATCCACAAAATTCACAAGAATATGGTTTCTCACCAGTGTGTATTCTCATGTGTCTTTTCAAATAGGAATTTGTGGAAAAGGCTGATCCACAAATTTTACAAGGAAATGGTTTCTCTCCAGTGTGTATTAACATATGTTTTCGCAAATTTGAATCAACTGAAAAGGCTAAACTACACACTTCACAAGAAAATGGTTTCTCTCCAGTGTGTGTTCTCATGTGTCTTCTTAAAAAATAATTCCGAGAAAATGCTGATCCACATATTTTACAAGAAAATGATTTTTCTCTTGAGTGTTTTCCCATGTTGCTTTTCAAAAAAGCATTCTGAGAAAATGCAGATCCACAGACTTTAAAAGAAAATGATTTCTCTCCAGTGTGGGTTAGGAAGTGTTTTTGTAAATTTCAATTGATGGAAAAAGCTGAATCACAGACTTTACAAGAAAATAGTTTCTCCCCAGTGTGTGTTTGCATGTGGCTTTTCAAAGTGGAACTGAAAGAAAATGCTGATCCACAGACGGCACAAGAAAATGGTTTCCCATTGGTGTATGTTTCTATGTATTTTCTCAAAGGTGATTTGTCTGAAAATACTGTTTCAGAGACTTCACAAGATGATTTCTCTCTAGTGGGTTTGCCATATATCTTTTTCATTTATATTTTGTCGATAATCCTGATCCACAGACTTCAGCAGATAATGGTTTCTCTCAAGTGTGTTTCCATATCAGTTTTTACGCATGAAAAATTAAAATACTCATCTGCACAGAGGAGAATTTAGGTAAAGTACTTATGTACAGAATTTTGCAAGAAAAGCAGAGTGCTTTGTGAACTGTCGATAACAAAATAAAACAACAAGAATATATCTTTTATTTGGTATGTCTTTGGATGAGTCTTTTATGTTTCGAAAGTATTTTTTCCAAGTACTGTCATTACCTGTGAATGAAGAAAAATTCAAGTATTATTAAGAAAACAAAAACAGGAAAATCATATATTCTTAGGAATTATGAAAGTACAATCAATTCATATTTCAATGAACAGTCATGTATCATATAATTCTTACGAATTCATAATAAGTTTGTCATTTTACTGTTCAACAAATCATTAAGTATATTCAATAAAATGTTATATATAAAGAGTAATTTGAGATTTAGCAGAATTAACAGGCGAGTCAAGTAAGGATAAAAATATGAGAAACATACACCAATGGGAAGTGGAGGTGGAGGTGCCCGTGGTGTAATGGTTATCGTCATAGGAAATGGACATGGCGACACAAGTTCAAATCCTGGACCAAGCTAATTGCATTTCACATAGCACTAATACCCTTGGGAAAGGTATGAATCTAATTATTCTCCCTCCAGCTATGGGTAAATAGTAGGACAGACTGTGTTCTTCAGCCTTGGTGAGGTAACTAGTCTAGGAGAAGGAAAACTCTGTTAAACTCCGCTTAAAATTGACCTTGTGTCATATCCTGCCCGAGCGGAGGGGTAGGTAAATATGGATAAAAATATGAGAAAATTCTTTCCACTGTAACATTTAGCGAACATACAGGTGTATTTTTGGTAAATATTTCATTACTGTAAACTTTGACACATTTCAACTTACTTACTGGTCGTAAAGCAATAACAACGTTTGGTATTTTTAGTAAATCATATGCAATTTGAAAAAAATGAGTATGCACAAACTAAATGAATGTGAAATAGATAAAGTAAAAGGCACAAATGTGGAAAGAACATTTCAAAAATCTACTCGGAAGATCGCCTAAAGTGGGAGACAAACCTATCTCACAAATTATGAATAACCAACCAGACATCATAGTAGGACAGTTTATTTAAGAACTCCATTTAGTACTGAGAAAAATTAAAAACAAGAAAACTGTTAGTCTTGATAGAATACAACCAGAATGATGGAAGACATAGAAATTTGATGACCAACAACTCTGATACTGCAATGCTGTGGTGGACAAAAGGCAGCATCTTCTCTTTCCACAAGAAAGATAACATCAGAATTGTACAAGTCATCACTCTAATGTGTAGAATGACAATAATAATAACACTTACTGACCCAGGAATTCCAAATAGCGTCCAGTTGGGAGACGAAAACAAAATAGGTTGGTTGTTTGGGTTTTATGGCGTATCAACCTTTGTAGGTTATTTAACGCCAAATTCTGTCTATATGAATATATATTCAACCAAGGATTTCTGAACGAATACTTACTGGGTAAAATTTTCTATGGGCAGGGTTTCATTTGTTTGCACATGATTAACCAGTTTTAATTAGTCATATTTTTTTTTGTACAACCCAGTCTCTCACAAGAAGGACAGAACGTCATCTATTTTGATGTTTTCAAACTATTTGGTTAAACTAGTCACTGTGAAAAATTGCTTTCTGATGACAGCGAACGCTCTGCATTCTATAAGAATGTGTTTAAGCATACAAGTTGTCAGACAGGTCAAACACTGTGGTTGTGGTTCCTGTTTCAGTATGAAAGAGTGAGTATGACCAATGACCAATTAGGATATAATGAATTGTTCTCTTCTTGATTTTCAAAAAGCTGGCCTCCATTCTCCAAGGTGGGCTGAATTAGGAATAGCTTATTATGGATGTTAATGTCCTGTCATTGTTGTCATTTTGTGTAAAGGAATTTACTGAGTGTTGGTTTCAAATTGGTATATGGAATGGAGAGAACTTCAGGGCTTAGTTCTAAGGCCAATTTGGCTGCCAAGTCAGCTCTTTCGTTTCCGCTCACTCCGATGTGGCTTGGAATCCAACACAAATTTTTTTTATGATTAGACATTGAGTGTAGTCTATTGAGCAGTTTAACAATTAATGGGTTCTCCAGCTTTTTATTTTTCAGTTATGTTAAAACAGAGAGCTAGTCAGAGAATATGAAAAATTTGTTGTGTTTGTCCCTAGGAATGATGTTGAGGGCAAGGTCAATAGCACATACTTCTGAAGTGAAGATGGACCTTTTCATTGGAAGGGCTTTCTTGTGAATGGTTTTATTGAGGACAGTGGCACACACTGTTTTATTGTTATACTTGGAGCCATCCGTAAATATATATTGATGGTCAGGATGGTGTAAGAGGATAGTGTGAAATTTTTTCAGGTAAGTGCTGGCATGTGTTTTTGTCTTGGGGAGTTAGTTTAATTGGAGGATTATTTGTGGTTTTTTAATGATCCAAGGTGGTATTTGAGGTAGGATGCTTTTATGTACATTTGTAAGAGAAATTGCGGATTCTTGGAGAATGGGCTCCACCTGAAAGACAAATGGTTTGATGGTTTTTTCTTTTTCTCATACTGTTGTTTGTATTTGTATTTGAAGATGCAGTCGTAAGCTGGGTTGGATGGGCAGGATTTCAGTTTTGTGAAATACTGCAGAGCCAATTTTTCACATCTGAGTTGTAGGGGTGCTTCATGGGCTTCGGTGTATAAACTGACTTCTAGCGAAGTTCTGAAGGCTCCTAAGACCAGTCTTTGATCCGATTCGGACGCAGAACTGCTGGTCTGAGAGAAAACTCTGAATTATTGTGTTAAAACTGAGTCTTTATTTCTCTGATTTGCTTTTCTATGAAATGAATTGTGGATTGGAGTTTTTAGAGAAGAATTTTTTGAAAATGCCTCAGTTAGTACTTCTACTATGACTTTTCTTGTTGCTTCTGTTTGGTTTTTTGTGGAGTGTTTGAGGGTGGTTGATTGAGGTTTTCTGGAGATTTTTCTAATCATCCTCCAGATTGTGTTGGTTTTAGTAGAGGAGCCCAGTTGGTTGACATAATTTTGCCTACTTTTCTTGTTGGTTTCCTTAATTAGTTGTCTTGTTTTTGCCCTGAGGAGTTTGAAGTCATTGAGATTAGTGTAGGGTTGCTTATTGAATTTACATAAGGCAGTCTTACATAGGCAGATAGCTTTTCTGCTGTTATCGTTGAACTAGGGAGTTTGGTGTTTATTCAAGGATGAAGATCAGGTTTTTGTTATACATTAATTGATATTAATGTGTCAGTAAAATATCTTGTTTGGTCAGTGGTCTTGGGGTCGAGGAAGAGTTTTTGTTCGCAGAAGGTTTCAAAGATTTCCCAGTTTGCCTTGTTTAGTTTCCAGGAAGTCTTTCATCAGGGAGAGGTTGTAGGATTTCAAGTAGGATGGGGAAGTGGTCACTACCACAGAGATTGTCATTAACTTTCCACCCGTAGTCCATATAGCTTACAGGATTGCATAAAGTGAGGTCAATGGCTGAGTAAGAACCTGCAAATGAGTTGAGGTAGGTATGGGATTTATTATCAAGTATGCACAGGTTATTATTTTGCATAACTTTCTCTCGGCCTTTACCTTTTTTTATCGGTTTTTGGCACCCCCATACGGTGCTATGGCTGTTTAAGTCACTCAATAATAGGTAGGGTTTTGGTATTTGTTGGAGTAATTCATTCATTTTGATGTCACTGTTGGGGTTGTGCGGAGGAATATAGATGGAGCAGATGTATATTGGTTTATGTAGTGTTATTTGACAACGATTGCTTGGAGATCGGTATCTAAATGAATTTGAGGTTAAGGTATGTCTTTCATAACGAGCATAGAGACACCTCTAGAGGCTCTGTGTCCATCTTTGTATAGGTAATTGTATGTCTGAAAGTGTTTTATGTTCAACTGGTTCTTATTTTTGAGGAATGTTTCTTTAAGACATACTACTTTAGGGTTATATCTATTTAGGAGTCGTAGCAGTTCTTCACAATTAGTTCTAATTCCTCTACAGTTCCATTGTAATATTTTGTTAGACATTTTTTATTGAATTTAATCCGGACAGTTCCACAGAGTTGTTATTTGGTGGTTCATTATTAGTTCTTTGCTCCAGGCTGTTAGTTGATTTATTCTTTTGGGGTTTAGATTTAGTTAATTGGGGGGGGGGTTTGCTCTCTGTTTTTATCTTTTCTAATAGCCTGAATTTATTCATTGCTTCTGTATTTTCTGTTTCTTGTATTTTTGGTTTTGGTGTAGGTTTTTGTTTTTCTTGAAGTGTTTTTTATTTGGAGAGGAATCTGTAGAAGCAGGAGGTCATATTGGGGATCTTCTGCCTTTTGATCTACTTTTAGTAGATCTTGTTACAGGGTGTTTTATCGGCAGTGTGGTTGATGTTATTGCCGTTTTTTCCTCTTTATCAGTTTTCTCCAATTGGGTTTGTGTTTGGGCAGATGATTCCTCTTTGTTTTCTGCAAGATCCACTGATCTAGTTCATGCATCTGTAGGTCTGGTGGTATCAAGAGAGGCTTTCATTTTATTAATGAAGCTTTCCAATTTGCCTGGCTCCAATTGGATTAATGTTTTAACAATCGTCTCATACTTGTTGTAAGGAAATTTGTTAGGCTGAACTGCTTGGAAATATGTAGTGGTCTTAGAGCCAACAACTAATTTACGGGCTTCATAGTAAGGAATATTATTCTGGTATTTTACAGTTAATACTTCCTTCTCTTGCCTCCAACTCTCACAAGATCTTGCGTATACTGGATGATCACCACCACAATTTGCACATTTACATGGGAATTGACAGCCATTAATGAGGTGGTCAGGATTTGTTGACCACATTTCCTGCATACTTCACGTCCTCTACAATTATCCTCATGGTGGCTATATTTTTGCAATCGGTTGGGTATGTATTGCTCAACCCTCTCCATTGTATAGCGAACTTTTATTTTTTCAGGTATTTTTGGGGTGTTAAACTGCATTACATATGTATTGGTCTCAATTGTTCTCCCTTCTTTTTTTAATGGAAGCTCTTTTCACTTCAGTCACACCTTGCTTTTTTACCTCTCTTTTTATTTTTTCGATAGTGCATAAGGAGAGTTTTTTTACTTCTCACAACCCCCTTACACATGTTCAGGGATTTGTGAGGGTAAGTTTTGATACTGATATTGTGGAACTTAGTCATTTTCAGTAGAAAATCAGCGTGTTTCCTCTTTTCTACCTCGACTAGTAGAGTTTGATATTTTAATATACAATACCAGTATACTCATGCAAAGAGTATGATTCTGAGACTCTGCCAAATTCTGCTTTTAATTACATAAGAATCTAACAGCGGTCATAAGTCCTATCTCAGCACAATTGACCTTAAACCCTCGCCTTCTAGCACGTACGGAATAAAGTGTTGGGAATAGTTCAGCAAAAGTAGGTAGAATTGTTCAACAAGAGTAGATTGTATGATATGATCAGGAGAAAAAACAAACATTTGTGCTAGAGCATGATGGGACTATCTGATTAATTGGATTGGGCCCAATCTGACTGCCCGTCAGACCAAGTAAGGGCCAAAGTGGTGTGTTGCAAGCCATTGACCACTCTGTTTCTGGATCAATGACTGTTCAACCACCAGGTTTCCATCTTAGCGCCTTATGAGTCACCACCCACAGTCAACAGGTGGCCTCATTGGGGGGGGGGTCTCACCCCTTTGCCAAGGTGCAATCAGCGTATTCTACAGACCCAGCTGACAGGGTAGAAATAAAATGGGCCGTAACTTAATACAGACATAGCGCTGCTACTAAACAAAGTGTTTTTTTTTTCATCATACAAAGTGTGAAAGCACGTGCAATAACCTGTCCTCATTAGCCACCAACCAAGGGTGATAACACAGTTTCTGTAGCTGAAGTCAGTACTGCCACTCCTGGCACTACCAAGCAGCTTTTGCCACCAGACAGGGTATTTAGAGAAATATATATATATATATATATATATATACACAACAGATCAATTAAGAGCAGAGACTACATTGGATGTTAATCTTCATTTTTAGTGTGCCGTTTGTGATTTACAAAAAAAACAACAACAAAAAAATGCATTTACTTTCGGCCGTTAATGTTATTATGTGTTTACAGTAACTGTTTCTTACGTAATCACACGGGAATGGTAGTTCCATGTGTATTTCCTTCATGCTGAATATATATGCAATAATATGTCCATTCCTGAGCCAGCAACCAATCAGTGTTCAGGGAATGGACTTGACCACATGTGCACAATGGAATGACCCAATGACTATAAATCTCTCCTACTTCAGATGTCATGACAGAGTACTGACTGTAATAACTACCAAACTCAACTATTCAACAAAAGTGACTAAGGTCTATTTCTTAAGAGGAGTTGATTAAGTTAGAATTTACAGTTTTCCATCTCCTAGACTCGTTGCCACAATAAGGCTAAAGAGCCCAGTTTCTTCTATGATTTATCTATAACTAGTGGGAAAGTAGTTGGATTAATACCTTTCCCATGGGTATTAGTGGTATGTTAAATGCAAGGAAACTCATCTAGGATTTCCAATTGAGCCACCATGTCCATTTCTAACAATTATAACATATTATACCATAGGTTCTTCCAATGATTATTATTCATGTATATGTAGACCCTTAATTTTTTTTTGGGGGGGTGTTCTCATGGTGTAATGGTTAAAGCGATGGACAGCGGAATTGTAGTAAGCGAGTTTGTACTCCAGTCGTGCTATTACATTCACTTTCGGGCAAATACCCTTGGGAGAGGTATGAACCCCCTTATCCTCCCAGCTAGGGGTTAAATAGTACCACTACTGTTCTTCTAGAATAGTTTGGCATTAAATGACCTACAAAGGTTGATATGCCGTTAAAAAAAAACAAAGAAAGAAAACAATTAATTTTGGGTCATTAAAGTATTTGCCAAAGGTCCGGGAGACCTGGGTTTAATCCTAGGTCGAGTCATACCAAAGACTCAGAAAATGGTACTTGATGCCGCCTTGCTTAACACTCAGCATTAAAAGGTAAGGATCAAGGGTAAAATGGAGCAATCCAGGGAAAGGAGTAGCACCCTTCCCTACACCTTGGTGTAGTAGCTATTGAAAAGAGAGCCTTCGAGTCACCCTCGACTATGGTCACCAACTTCACTTACTTTAAATGCCAAAAATTCGTCAAGGATTTCCTTTCGAGTCACCATATCCATTTCTAACAACTATAACTATCATACCATAGGCACTTCCGCAGATTATTACTCATTTATATGTAGACCCTTAATTTTGGGTCATTAAATCATTCACTTTTCAAGATAATTATGTCTACTACTCTTTCCCATGGTACTGGCATTTTAATCATACAAAATTTTTAGTATGTTATGAGTAGACCCATAATTTATGCTCATTAAATGATTCACTTTTCAAGACAATCGTTGCTATTCATCTTTCCGACAATATTGGAATTTTATTCTTACAAAATAGTATCACTTATTTATAAGTAAATAATTGATTTATGATCAGGAAATCATTATTTTTTCAAGTCAATGATTGCAACAAGTCTTTCCTAGGATGTTTGAATTTCAATCTTACAAAATTATTATCATTAACATGTTTATATTAATTTTAGAAAATACATTTTTTCAATTTAGAACACAGAGACTTATACGTTTTCTTTACATAAATATGAATAAGAAGATGATTCTGAACTTACATGTATTCGAACTGAAATATGACAAAAATGATCATAACTGACTGATATATAAATAACTTTTCAGTATCAGCTATCAAATGTTTTATTCATGCCCTCCTGGGTAGTTTTCCATTTATTTTGGAGAGAAGCAATTGAAAAATAACACTTTCTGCACAGGAATAGGAAAATCTCAAAATAGTCTGAAAAATTGTAAAGATTTCTATCAATGATTTCCTTAAATTTATATATTTTCTTTTCAAAAATATGAATAAAGCAGAGGAATTACAATTTATATGTATTCGTACTAAAATTATACGAAAATGACAAAAATAATCCTAATTGATAACTTTTTCGAGATTTGTGACTGTCATATAAATCATTTCCGCATATCAGCTACCAAATGAGGTCCCCCCCCCCCATCATATTTTAATTATACCCTCCTGGGTAGTTTTCCATTAATTTTAGGAAGAAGCAACTGAAAAATAACACTTTCTGCTCAGGAATAGGAAAATCTCAAAATAGTCAGAAATATAGTTGACTTTTCTGTCAATCATTTCCTTAAATTCCAATGTGATTGATAAGCCTTGACATAGAAATCAAACTCTGTTTTAAATATCTTTCAAAATTCCCGGAAACGATCTTATAAATTAAACTAAAAAAATATTCCAGTCATAACTTATAAAAACAAAAACACTTTTCAAATTAACTAGATTTTTCTGTTTAATGAATGTGTAAGTGTTTTCATGTTAGGGTTAAGGTTCTATTTGTATTTATTTAAAGGAAAGCGTTGTTTAAAACAGAATAGTTTTAAAAAGATTTGAGGAAAATTTAATTGGCTAACACTGGCTAAAGATTTCCGAGGGATTTTGTTTATGTCATCCCACAAGACTAACACGGATAGTAGCGAAAATAAAATATCAATTAAATGTTGAAACGAATTAGATTTCAATAAATACAATTTCCCAAAGATTTCAGAAATTTTTATTTTCAAAATAGAAGATAGAGAATAGCCAAAAATTAAAGTACTATTTCACTTCACTAGTAAAAACAAAACAAGTAAATTACGTAGTTGTAAAAGGACTTTTACATACACAAATATTTTGATTTGTTTGAAATTTTGTAAACAATTCTGTCAATACTTATCAATCAGATAGATTGGTCTCCACACGGAAAATTAATCGCTGTTTTTAAAATCTTTAAATTTTACAGTAAATGATCTTACAAACTCGAAGATTAATCAATATAGAAGTGATTTTGTTAGAGTAAAGATTCTTTTTGAGTTTACTTAATAAAATTCTTTTTTTATCATAAAATGGTTTTAAATGATTTTAGGGAAATTTAATCGTCTAACAGTGGCCTAAAATTTCCATGGGGGACTTTGTTCATGTCGCTCCAACAATTAAAAAAGCATCATTATGTATTTTTTTATTTGTCAAGAAAATTAATAACAGAATGTTATAATTAAATATTTCTATATCCTTAGAGGAGAAAATATTGACACAAATTTAAAAAATATTTTACTTCTTCGTCAGTGGAAAACATCTTTTTTTTAAAATTACGTAGGTTTTTGATTTCTAAAGAAATAAAATAATAAAACAAAATATAGATAATTGAATGTTATACTTACTTCTTTCTCTTTTCTTTCGTCTAATTTCTTTGAACAAAGTTTAATCAAAGGGGAAAAAATGTAATATCTTAAATGAAATAAATGTTTTCTGCTTGAATGAAATGAAAAATTATTTTTCCTTCGCAACGCAGAAAGGTTTTCTCCAAAAAGCAAAACAAGGGAGATAAGTCCGATTTTTTTACCTTATTTAGATTCGAATTTATTCAATTTAATCTTTAAAATTGACATATCAAAGAAAAGAAGTCAATTACAAAAAAATTATATTTAGAATATTTCTATATCCATAGAGGAGAAAGTCTTGTCAGAAATTTTTAAAAAATTTCTCTTCTTTGTTAGAAGAAAACGTTTTCCAACAAATTGCGTTTTTTTTATTTGTAAAGAATGATAATAACAGAACGTTATAGTCACTTCTTTCTCTTTTCTTTTGTCTGATTTCTTTTCCTAATGGCGATACAAATTAGGAGGGAAGGAAAAAATTGAAACTAATATTTTCATCCTGAATGATTGCCGAGTCGGCTGGGGCAGTTGAATACACCGACTTCACCTCTGCAGAGGGGTACCCCCACTCCCACCCCACGAGTGTCCTAGATGTGACACTAAACAATCTGATGATGAGGTTCCAGTAATAGTGGAACTTTGGAGAATGCAAAGTATCCATTCATTGCCATCACTCCCAGGTCCACCCTGACTCGGAGTGGTAGCACTAGATAGGACTATCTATGGGTCAAATAGGACTTCACTGCGCACTTATGCTAAACTGAATTACTTGAAAAAGAACTGTTTTGACATTTAGCTGTGTGTTTACGCTAAACTGAATTGATTAAATTAGAACTATTTGACAAATCTGAATAGCTTAAAATAGAAATATTTTTGACAATTAAACTGTGTACTCATGTTAAACAGAATCGTTTGAAATAGAACCTATTATTTGTATAATAATGGATTGGGCATTGAATAACCTACAAAGGTTGATATGCCAACCAACCAACCAACCAAGCAGTCAGAATGAAATGAAAACGGGTCGTTTACTTGCGATTAAAACAGAAACCAAATGACGCAATCTGTTGTTGAAATGGCTTGAAGTCAGAAAATGAATATATAAATAAATACATGGAACTCAATCGAACAGTATGTCTTTATGAACGACGTAAAACGAATCTTCTGACGCGCCCGAATCCGAGAATTCAACTCTTTTTGCATGCCCCAATAGGGCTTGTAAACTAATCTATCAACGGGATATCACAGCTCTAGCTCGTGATAGCAACATCGACAAAGAAATGGGCATGGGTTCCACGAGCCAGGCCATTGGTGTCCTGACCCCCAGCCATGTTTCGTCCAAGTACACAACCTCTGAATCAATCATGATGGATTTAAAGCTGGCTAGATTAAATGGCGGCGGGCTAAGGTCGGATTCCTAAAGACCTCAATTACTTTTAAACTTTCAGCGTCGCGGTATTGATGTTTGTTGTTTACAGGAGACTTACTTCAATTCCAACTTCCATGAAGCTATTCTCTCGAGAGACTATATGTCCTACTCAGAAAATTTTGACGGTCGTTCTAGAAGGGTCACCTAGCTGATAAGCAGACGTCTAATCTCGACGAGTACTCTTATTCTTTCTGATCCGGCGGGCATACTTGTAGCAGTCTAACTTTCTGTCGCCGAAATAAACCTTTTCGTTGTTGTTCATAAAAGAGGTTTGTTATTTTATTCCGTGCTACGTGAACTACTACAAATTAACTAATAGTGATGTAAACTAAAATTCATTAAAGACTTTGCATACTAGATGTTACCATAAACGACAAGGCGTTTCATTTGATTGAGGTTTATGAACCCAATGTTGACAGTGAGCTTCCCGCCTTTTTTTCGGTGCATCGAGCTGTACGTGACGTCATCAAGATGGATAATATTAGTCGGAGATTCGGACACCGTCCTTGATACCAATCTAGATCGAGGAGGCTCTAGATCGGGTACTACCACTAAGGATGCTAGGTACTTTCCCGAGTTGTTCTCGTCGACAAATTTCGCAAAAGACATCCTAATAAGTTTGAATGGACTTGGACCGGAAGGGGTGCCTTGGGCCAGATCTATAGCTGTCTGGGCCGAGTGTTAGTTAAGAGAGTCGACTTAGATTACTTATGTGGTCCAAGTCTTGAGACGTACAAAAATTTGGACCACAACACTTCTACTTCGAGAAACTTTTCACTAGGGAGCTTGGACTGAGTTCCTCTCAGTTCGACACTTATCTTGCCGACTTTCCTCGCCTCATAGCGACGGAAGCTGCAGGATGTGAAGGTTGCATAACGGCGGTCCGACAGGCGTTCGAAACGGTCGGAACGGACAAGTCCCCTGAGATCGATAGTCGGCCCCACGAAGTGCACTTGAGACAGTAGCCCATGTTTGTACTCTTGCTGGAGACGATCTATAACTGAATGAAGAAGGGGAATATCACCCCAACGCTTTATCAGTGAAGTTGCTATGTAAAGACAAATATGGTGGGGACTGGATTAACAATTTGACAATATTAAACACTGACTTAAAGATTTTGGCGACGATCTCGACAGACCGTTTGCAGACTGTCTTGCCTAGTCTGATGAGCTCCGAACAGTCGTATACTGGAAGGGTAGGACTATCCAAAACAGTCTTCACATGGTTCGTATGATCATAGAAAAAGTCGACAGTAATGCCGGAGTGATGAATTTACATCAGTCCAAGGCCTTTTATTGGGTTGACCACAGTTTTCTGGAGGCTGTTCTATCTAAGGCCGATTTCAGGCTTCACTTTCGCAGCTGGATTCGCTTTCTCTATGCGTCCCGAGGAATCATGGTGGAAGTCGATTCGTCAAGGTTGTCCATTGTCGCCCATGTTGTACGTCCTTGGACGGGAAACGTTCCAGCGCAGGTTGAGGGCGAACCCGGTCCTATTCTGCCTAACGTAACTTGGTTCCACGGAGGTTGCCAGGTACACTGCATACGCTGGCAACGTTAGCGTGTTTATAACGAGCAGTGCCGAGGTGGTTGGGGTGAGCAAGGAAATCGGAAGGTACGAAGTCGTGACGGGGATTAAGGTTAACCGCGAAAAGTCTTCCGGTTTGTGGTAGGGTTCGTTGAAGAACAGTGCTTTTCCGGGCTATTCAGTTGGAAGGACGAGCTGTGCAAGATACTCGGTGTCTGGTTCGATATTGATCTCTAGCTGGAGAAAAAATGGTCGGAAGTCCTGGAAAAGGTCATAGCCGCCACCACTCTCCGGCTATGTAGGACGCTTTACCTAAAGAGCCGGGTTGAGGTGTACAGCTCACACATCTATCCCCTAGGCCTTCAGCGACTCTCAATACTCCCTAACCCATGCACCATCCTATTCAAACAGAAAAAAAAGGCCCTGTTCCGGTTTATCTGGGCTAAACGGGCTCTTTTGGTGCATCGATAGATCTGTTACCTTCATCCGTCCGATGGCAATCTTGGAATACCGCTATACTTTGCATCTCAGTTTCTTAAGCGGGATGCGTTCATAGGACGATGAGACTAGTGCCTTCTGGAAGGAAGACGCAAAATATTCTTCCTCTCGTTGAAAAATGTGCACTCGGGTGACGGAGAAATCCGTCGTTTGTCTAGAAACGAGTGCCCTTTCTATCACGAATATCGGCATGCTCTGAAAGTTCTTTATCGACTGCAGACTGGTCTTTCTGACACCCAGCTGTTGTCCCATGAGGCATTATATCGTACGTTAGTCAGTGGTGGGAGGTCGTGGTAGTTACCTTGATCGGCGAGGTCGATGTGACAAAGAAGGAGGGTCGCTTTTTGTGGCCTTGGGCCCCCGGGATAAGGTGTCTCAACAACGATTAGGCTTCTCTCACCTGGTTGATCATTCGGAACACACTCTACTTCAGCAATCATTGCAACTGGCAATTTTGCCGGAGTGCTTCCGGTGCAATGATATGGAGAAGTCGGTCAAGCACGCTTTCTTTCAAAGTTCGGTCGTGCGGCCACTGTGCAAATTCCTTGAAGGCTACATGGTCTGCATCATGAATGTAAGGTTTTTTTTGTCCTGGAAGCCAGTTCCGTGTGCTGAAATGCAATACAGTCGTTGACTACACCGGAACATTATGTGTTTCTCTGCTTACTCGGTGTTTAGAGAGTGGTGATTTGGACGACACGACAGAAGGAATTTCACAAAGGCTAGTCTTCTTCTGCTCAGAGCTTGGTTGCTTATTACAAGCACCAAATCAAAGTCAAAATCCGGTCTGAGAGAAAGAGACTCCCGTGGCAGGAGCCAGCCTTATTTTCATTCTTGATATTCCAGGGTCCAAAAAAATTTTGAGTACTGTGAAAGAACATGATGTGGCACGATGGCGAGCATTCATTCTGTGGGTGTGGGTGTGAGTGAGCGCCAGTCTGAGGATTCCTTTGTCTGTTTTGTCGCAAAACCCACACAAAGGGCTTGCGTGCGAGATTTCCTGCGAGACAGGAAGAAGACGATGAAAGCAATATCCCAGAGCAGTGAACCATGAGGAGTTAGCAACAGTCAGGAAAAAGCGACGGTCAGAGAGAGGCGGCTGCTGAAGTCGGCTCCTGAAGAGAAGAGTTGGGACCTGTGGACCCAGAAGCCAGGTCAACCAGCGCGAGAGGATGAGTAAGCATTCTTGGTTGGTGTGGGAATTTCGTTCGGGTATACGCTCGTGATAGCCACAGAATGCTATAAAAGTGCCAAAACTTCTCCCTTCTTACGCTTAGTGCTAACTCAAGTTCGTGCTTCTTTGTTCTTCTTTCTTCCACTTTCGGTTATATATGTTATATCTGTTGTATATTTGTAAAACAAGTGAAATACCTCTGGCTGTAGATGAGAGAAACCACTGGACTATCGAATGGCCATGAGCTGATATAAGAAGTGAGGACCGGCCGTGTCGGGTATATTGGCACAATGACAACCCAGCCCAGGTAGGTTAGACTAGTTTGTTTTTTCTATGTTTTTGTCATCATAAGTGTTGGGTATCACCCACCTTTCTCTACACAATGAACTAGTCAATCTGCTATATATAGCAGGGCAGACTAGAAGGTGAAGAGCCGTTTCGCATAACGTGAAATGGCATTCAGTTGCCGGGTCGCATTTCGGTCGGCCGCGCTGGCGGCGGCGCGGATCTAGCCGGGTGTGGCTCGGTGACTGGATTATTTTCCTTCGGCCTCAGGGGGACTTCCCCCAAGGCTTTTACCCCCTTTCGAGGGGGGTTGGGTTAATTGCCCGGCGCCTGAGGCGCCCCTAACAAGGGGAATGCCGACGGGGCCGAAGGCATTTTTGGGAGACTCCAGGCGCGTGTGGGCTACGGCCCTGCGCCCAGTCCCACCTAAAAAAAGGCCTTGTGCCACACTTGCTCGTTAGGTGGGGCTAGTAACAAATACCACCGCTTCGTATAACGAAAGCCAATACTATCGTTGGACTATATCTTTATTCTGTATTCACTAATCCTATGTTCTTGTCTACTAACAGTCTCTCTATTGTATATACTTTTTCCTGAGAATATAACTCTATTTCCTCACATATCGTGGTTTGCCCTTTATTTAATACTGTAAGCGTTCACTAACCAGAATGCAACAATAAGTTTAACCTTGCTAGAGAGTGTTAGCTAATTGGCCTGTTTTCTTTTATTACCCGTCCTTTGGTTTTTTTCTCCTCCCCATCCCTGTTAAGGGTGACAGAATTTCAAGTTAGCCTGAGGTTCAAGGAATATATATGTATAAATATTTTTCCGGCTTTGTTTTTTCGGTCGGTTAACTTGTTTTTCAGCCATTATTATTTAGCGAAGGAATTTATTCTTGCGCGTGTTGTTATTCCCGCACTAAATGTTGTTGGAAAATAAAGGAGGATAAAGAAGTAAGAAGATGCCGTAAGGATTTTATGATGGTTTTAATGGCAGCATGGAATAAAGGGTTTACGTTTATGCTGCAAGTCTCATAGGAAGGAAAGAAGTAAGGAAACGAAATGAAGTTGTTATAGAGTTGAGGAAGTATTTTAGCAGCTAAATGCCTGAGCGAAGAGGTGCATCGTTAGGTTAAGGCATGGTTGAATATGTGAGCGAGATATGTCGCCAATAGTGTAGCAAAAGTCGTGTTTGCTGGTTTAGGACAGGAACGTTGTAATAGTCATGAGTTTGTGGTTCTGGTTGTTTCGGGGAGAAGCGTGAATGTCTCCTGAAAATGTTGCCCAGAGATGAAGTACCTGGATGTCGGAGCGGAATTTTGCATCGCAGTCGACATAGCCAATACTGGAAGCGACTAAAAGTTGTTCCTGTGTGTGGCGTATTGAATTCATCTAGTTCATATTCAACTGGGAACCCTTGGTCTTAGAGAATAGACGCGAGAGGTCCATAAATTAGATGGATTTCTCATGGTGGTGCTGTTGCTGTTATTGAAGAGAGCGGACAGTCATTACGTCTGTCCTGAACGAAGAAGTTCTGAGGAAGAGAGTGTTTGGCAGCTTCCCCAATTTGTGCTGCCCGGAAAGATGATCCAGGATGAATAGGATAAGTCATCCTGATTGGGTGAAAATATGCGTCGACCGAAACAGTCGAATTAAATTACGCGCCAAACAAAAATACGGAATTCTTTCAGCTACAATTATCTTGTGAAGGGGGCCCTTTACTTATTGTAATTTTTTTCCATTTTTCGATAGGGGATTTTATCTTTGTATATATATATATATATATTGTTACAATAAAATTGTTATCTTCTATCTTTAAATCATGTAAATACGGGTTTAGGTTAGATCTTCATAGAGTACTTGACTTGTTTTGGTGACTGAAGTATGTTATAACGTGAGGGCAGATAATGTCACCATTTAAACATAAATGGCAGTTGAGGTTGAAGAGTTCTGTTGTCTCTTGTTATATTAAAAGAAAGAAAATAAATAATAAAGGCGTTAACGAAGATATTGATAGTTTTCAGAGGGGAAAGCTTTAATGGCAGCTTGAGGCGAAGGGAAACCTTTGCGCTGTGAAGTCGTAGGAGGAAGAAAGACAGTTGTGGATAACTGTAGAGGAATTAAGTACTCAACCAGAAGCTTCGGGGTCTATTTGATTTAGGGGAGGGGAAATAATTGATAAGGAATGGTCCCCTAAAAGAAGCAGAGGAAAAAATCTTGAAATGTGTTCTCTCGAGATGAAAAGTCCCTCTGTCTGCTAATGGAATCGTCCCGGGATGGAGAGAGAGAGAGAGAGAGAGAGAGAGAGAGAGTATTCTCTAGTGTCGGCTGGTCAGACCTTGCTGCTAGCAAGGAGGAAAAGAAAAGAGAGGTCGAGCATGGTTAGGGTTGCCTTTTATGTTGCCGGGGAGGTACTATTTACCAACCCCTCCGCTCGGGCAGGATATGACACAAGGTCAATTTTTAAGCGGAGTTTAACAGGTTTTGAATTCAGAGTTTTCCTTCTCCTAGACTAGTTGCCTCACCAAGGCTGAAGAACCTAGTCCGTCCTACTATTTACCCATAGCTGGAGGGAGAATAAGGGGGATCATACCTTTCCCAAGGGTATTTGCCCGAAAGTGAACGTAATAGCGCGACTGGAGTACGAACTCGCGTACTACGATTCCGCAGTTCATCGCTTTAACCATTACACCACGAGGACACCCGGGCAGAATAGCATCGGTGATTCTCATTGGATGAAATATCTAATTTCGAAAAAACCAATTCCCGCACTAAATAATAATTTGTTATTCTTTCTGCTACAATGTTAATGTCTTTCAGTGCGGCATTGTGATGTTTTCTATTTTGGAGATATGTATTGGTCAGTTAATGAGTCTAGTTATGTTGAAAATTAGGATAGTGATGACCAGCCTCCCACTCCCCATTTTTGGCCTTGTGCTACATTTGTATTCATGTGTACAATAAATGTTCAGTTTTCTCTCGTGGCTTGATGCTTTAGAAACGGACGGACGACGAGGCCAGACAGAAAGGGAGAAGAAAAGAAGAGGGAAAAGAAAGAGAAAGAAGAGAAGGAGAAGAAAGATTGATCCGCTTGTAAGCGTTGGACCCAATTTCTGACCTCCCTTCAACAAAATTTTTTTCTTTAATTTATTTTATTTCAAGGTATTTAGGTATTTCTTCGTCAACAAAAATGGTAGAAAGAGGATTCGACGTACGGCTAATACCCGAATTTAATGGTACTGTAGCAGAAAGAAATGTTTGGCGTGTAAATTATTTTGACCGTTAGTCTCGTCATATATTTTCACCCAATGAGGATGATGATCCCATTCGGCCCAGTTTGATCATGAGTGGCTTCTGCCATATCCCAAAGATGAACTTGGCCCGATTAAGTGTTTGATTCCATTGATGACGGTGTAGCAGAAGGTATTTTGGTTTGGCGCGCAATTTAATTCGATGCATAATTTCACCCAATCAGGATGACTTATCCTATTCAATCCGAACCTACTTTTCCGGGCAGCAGAAATTGGGTAAGCTGCCAAACACAATCTCTTTGGCTGAACAACGCCGTCCAGTGCAGACGTCCCACTGGCCGTTTTAGAATAGCAGCAGCAGCATGGACACATGAGGGAACCTATCTAATTTATGGATTCCTTGCGCCTATCTCAGACCAAGGAATCCCAGTCGAATATGAATTAGATACATTCAATACGCCACCACAGGAACAACTCTATGTCACCCCCAAAATTGGCTATGTCGATGTGATGCTTTTATTCCGCTCTCGGCACCTAGCTCTCAATTCACCTCTGGGCCACTTTAATGGAGACAACTTACGCCTCTCCCCCAAATCCACCAGACACACAAAACTCACGGTGACTCCAAGGTTCATTTCCTCCAACGGCAACATGGCTTTCGCTAAACTACGGCGAACAGAATCCATCGCACGTCCGACGACACGCGCTGTCTTCTCAACTCTATCATATCTCCATTTCGTCTCCTTACTCACTACGAGACTTGCAGCACAAAAGCAAACTAAGTATTCCATGCTGCAAATAAAAGCTATTCCTAAAAACACATTTCGACTTCGACATCTTGAACTTTCTCCTTTATATACCTAACAACTATTTGCGAGGGACCTGATAAACTTAGCGAGGAAACAACTACAACGTAAACACACTCAAACACGTTACAACTTTTTCTCGCTAAAAACAAAACTTTCCCTCGTTAAAAATAACAACAAAAATTAAGGCTAAAACGGTTATACAGAAAAACACACTGAAAGTCCGTCCGGGAATCGATTACATAAAGTCAAATGGTTTTGTGGACGCTAATACCGCTAACTCGGAGATGAGCATACAAACGTTTCGTGAATAGCAACAAGAAACCAACGTGTCTCTGCTGGATTCAAGAGAGGTGTATCTGCAGATACACATTGACAAGGTTGTAAGTTAGCGACCATAGTCGAGGGTGACCCGAAGGCTCCCTTTTCGATAGCTACTACACCTTGGTGTAGTAGCTATCGAAAAGGAAGCCTTCGGGTTACCCTCGACTATGGTCGCCAACTTTACTTATTGACAAGGTACTGTGGCCTTATGTCCCAAGATAGAGCAATTAAGAACACCACGTCGATGTACATTGATGACATTTATATTAATGAAAGCTTGGTTCCGGCCTCGTGCACGAGACAGCACCAATCAGACTATGGACTTACTTGCAAGGATCCGTAGGGACTGGAATTAATGCGCTGGGCTTGTAGGTCTTGGGGGGGGGGGAATGGTACTCTTCGATGGAGGAGGGACTGAGAGGTCCCGAATAATCCTCAAAAGATTACTCGCTGAAACGTATTCTCCCTTTGAGGGAAACTTGTAGGTGTTATATACAAGCGTGGTTGCAAGAAAAATAACACTGACAAGAAGATTTAGTTTTATTTCCTTTATTGAAGTAAACAAAATAAACAATCGAACGGAATATCTAAGCCGGCTGAAGTGGCGGTTCTCTAGTCGGCGGGAAACGGTTGCTTTGATCTGGTCTGACGGTGTTGACAGGTGACGCTCTCAGCGACAGCTGGGGATTCAACTGCTTGTGTGACCTCCGCTTGCCCTATTTATATATTCCCGACTTCAAACACTGGCCCCAGGAAACACTATTTGTGGGAAAAAATGATCGGTTGAAAAATAGATCTTTTTTATAATTGAGAATTTTCTGGGGCTTTTGAATAGAGTATGTGCAGGGCCTATGCGCAGAAGTCAAAATTTTCTCAGTTTGACACTGACCTTTGTTGGGTCAACATCCGGTAGCTGTTATTTTCCTCGGCAATGTCGATGTCTGTCGGTCTGTTTTGTGTATTTTAGTAGTTAGGTGTGTGAAGAGTTAAGTGGGTGAATCAAAAGAGATTTGATGTATATTACTATAACATAGGTCATTTTCCGGTTTGCTGCTGGCTGAGAGAGGCAACTACGTTCATTAAACGGAAGACAAACACATTAACCACCAGAAGAGATGACCAAGTTGAGGATATTTCTCTTAATTGTATGATAGCTAAGACAGTATCCAGAGTAAGCGAAGCAGATCGTGTAGGAGACAACTGGTGCGTAGATCACCCAAAAATGAATGTACAGGTAGATACGAGTTCTGTGGCCACGGTACGGGTATTAGAAAGGAATGGAAACGTTTGTGGGGATTTATGAATTAACAGTAAAACTCCCAACCGGATATTGACTCGTCGGCTGCCAGATACAAAATGTATAAACGCGTCGCCACGCATAAGGCTCCACCCATCCATCCGGTTAAAATCAAAAAGGAAAAATAATAAAAGGTAAAGTAGTCAATGGGAAGCGGTCGCGCCAAAATTAGAAGGATTTTGGAGTGGCGAATTTGGAGCCGGTGAAGAGAGATAAATATTCAGGTTTTCTGTGAACCGACCTCTTTTCGGTTAGTGACGTCGAACCGACAACACCGATTTTGCTGTCTGGTGTTTTTGGGCACAACGCTATGTCTTGGGACGTAGCGTTGGTTAGTCCATTCACCAAGTAAATAAAGGAAAGTATGAAAGAAATGTTTTCGTCTCTTATCTGTTTCTATCTTTTCTTTGTGTATATTTCTTTGGGACTTTTCCTTGGGCAAGGCATTGCGCCAGCCAGTCAACGTGGGGTAAAATAATATAACCAAAATATGGAGTCAGATATCTTACGGCAACACAGTCTTGCCCTGAGCCACTGACCTCCTAAATACCTTCAAACCCCACACGTTATTGAGGATGCTTCTTGGGTGCATCCAACAGGAGACATCCAACACATCAATTTGGCTGCGCTCGACGCGAAGATAAAGGGTATGGAGTTGGCTCTTCAATGTGCGACACGAATACATATCATCATGAATTCTGCATGTGTTCATCCTTGAATTTCAGACACTCTAACCGGCAAGGTACGCATAAACACGAAGGCGTCAGGTGAAATGCTGATGAGGCGACGATTGTGTGACACAGTTGCTGTGATGGTTAATTATTTTATTACCTGGTTTGGTTAGGCCACAAACTTTTCAGTTTGCTGTTAGGTTAGCTAAGATCTTTGAGCGGAAATGTAAGTCAAATTGAAAAGTTTAAGCGAATACATAACGTTCAACACAAGAAGGCCAAAATGTAAACAAAATGGATTCATATCTTTTCTGTGACAGGTTTGATAGGAGAAATAAAAACAGTGAATTTTGGACACTTGAGAGATGACGCAATAATTTAGCATGATATCATCCCCACCGATATCCTGAATTTAAACATATAAAAATTAGAAAAATTCTGAAAAAGTAGTCAGTTGTCAGAAGTTTGCTTTCAGAGAGTTCTGTCGGGCTGGGGAGGGGGTGGCGCATATCTCTTTGTGTCTGTTCATAGACCCTTACAGATTCTCTCTATTTCTCTCTCTTTCTCTCTCTCTCTCTCCCCCTCCCTCTCTTTCTCTCTCTCGTGCAACTGTATGCAGTCTGAACATCGAACAATAAATGATTGTTCATTGTTGACCGAGAGTTTTTGTTTTTACGTTGTCAACACCCGGAAAACTTTGTTCCAATGGATCACCCCGACCGTCAGAAGAATTTCCGGATGGATTGTGTCATTCCTTGACGGTAGATCTTTCAAACACAGCGTGGGCACAGACAGGATTGATAAACGAACCATCCGAATATGTGATACTATAGTATCACTATTGGAAACATTGCGGGGTTTCGACTGTAAGTCAAGGGCAATGGGCAAGGCTGTGTTGCCGTTTGATATCTGACTCTATTATTGGGTTATTTCATTTTACCCCACGTTGGCTAGTCGGTGTAATGCCTTGCCCAAGAAAGGTCCAAAAAGAATTATACAAAAGAAGACAGTAACAGATAGAAGACGAAGACGTTTCTTTTATACTTTCCTTTATTTACTGGGTTCAACAACCAGTTCAACATGGGTGAGGGGGTTTTCCCTGAATGCAATTGAAATGGTTGAATCTCCCAGTTAAGGTGTCAAAATACGTTAATCGTTTCATGCAGGTGTTTGTCCTCATTTGGTATTTATACCTTACATAAGGATTAGTTTCTTTTGGAAGTTTGTCAAAGTTCGGTTGTTTTAGTTTGTAGTTCCATTTCGTAGTCTTTTATATTTCAGGATACTGTTAACCGAGAGAGGGCTGCTACTGGGCGTAAAATAAACTAACCAAAATATGAAGTCAGATATCAAACGGCTACACAGCTTAGCCCTTGCCTTTGACCATCAGTCAAAACCCCACAACACTTCGGGTGCTGGTAGATGAATATGGATTGACGATGGATGTGACATTGGTCAGAACACTCGGAGAAAAGGAAAATTACAAATACTTGTGAATAGTGGAAGCGGACACCATTGAATAAATTGAAATAAATGAGTGTCTCAGAAGAACAAGAAAACTTCTTGAAACCAAATTCTGCCGCAGAAATTTCACCAAAGAAATAAACATCTGGGTTATCTCCATTGTGAGTTACACGGGATAGTTTGTTTTTTTTTAAATCTCAAAATGTAATATTTTGATTAAAATGTGATAAGCATTTACCTATTCAGTATCTCATTCTTGAAGTTTTAATTTCCAAAACCCTCAAGAGTTAAAAGAATGGATTCATAGTAAAATTTTAATATTTTTAAAATTTGCATAGGAAGCCTCTTTCTTCTGACAGTCACCACAGAATATACTGTATATATTTGTATAATGAACATGTCGGGGTTGACTAGTTGTTTAGTGGATATGTTACTCTCCAATTTGTGGTAGCATGTTATTGGTGTTTATTTATTATTTCCCCCAGTTTGGTTTATATTTGGAAAAGGCAAACCACGTAAAGATGTGTGAAACGACGCGCACAAGAAGAACATTTAAAACAAAGCAGTACGAACAAATTCAAATTTATATATCAACAATACATTCAATGAAATATCTTAAAACATTACAAGTGTTCTAATATTGTACGTTAAACATTCCCCTCTCTCTCTCTCTCTCTCTCTGTAACTAACACTAATACTAAAAAAACTAACTAACAAAAATGTCCGATGCGTGTTGACTAAGTATTTCTACTGTTTGTTTCTTTCTGTGGTTTAACCAAATTTCTGTGTTCGAGGCTGGAAAAAGTCTCACTGAAAAAGTATAACAAGGAAGAGAATGGTTGCTGAGAGTATACATTTTCGTGGCGGTTGACTGCTAGATGTCAAATGTAAAAAAGAGGAAATGTGTGTTGACTCTGTTAGTCGAAATGGAGAGAGTCAGAATGTTCTCTCTGGAAGTTACAATGGAAAGAGTGTGTTGAACCTGTAAGTGAAAATGTGAAAGAGAATGAGTGTTGGAAGATGTGAGTATTTATAGACAAACCTTGTCATGCAGTAGGCTCCAAAAACGCGGGACAAAATTTCAGTTGCGGACTTAGTTGTGAGCACTAACCACGTGGTTTTCCTGGCCAATAGGTTCTCGAGACTGATTAGTTTACTGACGTCCGCCATCTTTGTTTCGGGAACAAGTGGCTTAACGGCTATTTTAAAATATAGGAGTGTAAATCGTATAAATATTCTTTTTTATTTTGGGAAAACACCTAGGACCTTGCACTTCAGAGAATTAACATCTTATCTCACGAATTTAAAAAAATTTTCTCAGCGGGTCAAATGGAAATAGGCGAATCCGAGACAGTCCACAAAGAGTAGAAAAAGACGAAAATGAAAAGATGAATAAAAGTTGTTTAAAGAAAAGAAGACATTTGTGTGATATTCTACAACGAAATCCACTTAACTAAAACAAAAAAAAACTAAAGCTGACTGCTATTTTTTTCGTGCCTGACGTCACCCCGCTCCATGTCATTCAGGCTTACCCTCTGGGTCTGTTCCTTTGTGTTCTTTTGGCTGTACTGTTCGTGTCTGTTATCTATGTTCCTCTGATTCTGGTACCGGCTGTTTCCTTTTGTATCTGTTCTCTCAGCTAATCTCTGCATCTGTGGTTCCATCTATTTATCCGTCTGAGTCTCTTCTATGCCTGTCTCTTATCCCCTCAAGTAGAAGACTGGTTCTACTTGTCTATATCCAGGGGTGGACATTCTTTCTTCCAAACTTTTGGCTGCCCAAGACTTGAAATGAAAATACTGGCAAACAACCGGTCCCCACGTGATCCTGAAACGAGTAATAATAATATTCTTAAGTTGATTCATTTTTATCTAATATCTGCGTTTATATACTAGCAGGGAAGAATTATGTCTTGACCCTTATATGGACACACTAATACGCATTTACATACCCATGGTCAACTCACGTCTATATGTTGTATATTGGGTGATAATGAGAAGACGACACTTATTTATAAAATATAAGCTCTCCTGTTTATCATGAAATGTAATGTACAAAATTGGTTGTGTGTGTGCGCATGTCTGTGTGTGTATGAGAGAGAGAGAGGGAGAGAGAGAGATAGAGGGAGAGAGAGAGAGTGTGTGTTTGTGTGTGGACGGCCAGGATTTACATCAGGCTGTGATCCATCTTCAGAAAGACCTTCTTCTTTATGCTACAACCCAGGGCCGCTCGCCGCGAAGTAACGCCCAGATAGTATGCTCTCTGTTGACTGATTGCTCTCAGTGACTGACGGACAAACTCTCGACTGACTGACGCCTCGGAGTTAAAAACTTTCTTAGTTATTTATTTTCTGGACACCCACACATTTATCTTTCGGCGTCCCACCTACAATTCACGGGGCATTTCTGCTGTCTCTTGTTTACCTTAAGACACAGCTAACCATCCTGTTTTGAAATTCACAAACCCACCGGCCAGTAAGAGACATTCCTCATTTTCCTATTTTTCAACATGTTCACTAGAGAACATTTTCTTCGTGGCCTCCTCCGACTCTCTCTCTCTCTCTCTCTCTCTCTCTTTACTAACAACTTAAAAAACATACCAAAGAAACAGCAGCAAAATAAAACAATAATAATAAAACTTTGAAGGCAACTTATTCATCATGTAATACTTACCAGTTCTTGTAATAATCTAAAGTCACCTTTATGTTATTTCTTTGTGTGGTTGGCTATCCCCACATGCATATGTTGTTGGAGTAGTCTAGTGTTGGTCAGTATGTATAAATACATATTGGGAGGTAGCGAAAGAAAATTTTTAAGTAAATGGTAATTCCTATGTATGTAGTGAGCAAGGCAGAGGCTCTCTGTGATTGGATATACTAATCCTGTGATGAGCCCAGAAGTCTTGGCGCAAAATCCAAAATCCACTGAGACAGATTCCACTACGTGTTCCATGAGGCAATGACATTAAAAGTTCTCAGAGAGATAACCTTAAGATAACAGAAATCTTCTTCAGCGCACCGGTAAGTCCCTTAGACTCAACTTTATACACAGGAAGGACTATATTTTTATTCATTGTTTCACGCACTAGTTAATGAATTGTTAGAATTAAACAAAGTATTAATTCTTTTATTTGTTACTGTTAGCCTTAGAATAAATGCTATACTAACATAATAAGTAAAACGAAAAATCAACAAAAGTAAATAAAACAGCAAAAACAACAAACAAGAAGCTTAAGGGGAACAAAATTGTCTTCCGTATATATTATTATTATTGTACAATTTATACAGGCAATAAAGGCGTGATAAGCTTATTAAAACTGAATACCTTTTGACCATGTGTTCCTAAGGCCCACATTTATGCTACAACCTACTTTTTCTCCCTGACCTTATATCCAGCATCCCTTTTCAAAATCTTAAAAGGAAGTCTGTAGGTTAGAAGAGATATATTGGTTCTCTTCAACCACCAGATAAGGATCTGGAGGTGAGAGGGTGTAGGTTGTTCTTAGCTTGCTGGCACTGCATGCCATGTGAATAATTAGGAGCCATCATCTTTAACTTGTCCAACATGTCAACTCTAAATAGTTTTTAAATTGGGAGTTGGGTTTGGTCAAATCAGTCCTTGATAAAAAATTATAAAAGTTTGTGACCTTAGTCGAGAGTGACCTAAAGCCTCTCTTTTCAATAGCTACAACTCTTCTTATATATATATATATATATATATAAGTAAAGTCGGTGACTTTAGTCGAGAGTGACCTAAAGCCTCTCTTTTCAATAGCTACTACACCGAGGTGTAGGGGAGGGTACTTTTCCCTGAATTGCTCCATTTACCCTTGATCCTTACCTTGTAATGCTGTGTCAAGCAAGACAGAATCAAGTACCATCTTTTGAGTCTTTAGTATGACTCGACCAGAGATTGAATCCCGGTCTTCCAGACCATGGGCGAACACTCTACTCATTGTCTGGGAGACCAGAGTTCAATCCCTGGTCGAGTTATACCAAAGACTCAAAAAATGGTACTTGATGCTGCCATACATTCTCTTTCCAGTGTACTATCAAAACAATTCAAGTGACATTTCTGCTGTCTTTTTCTTACCTTAAGAAACAGCAGCACATCCTGTTTTGTAATTTACAAACTCACCCCAAATATGTTTCAGTCCTTATATGGACACATGCACATTTATATACCCATGTTCAACTCACAACTATACACACATGTACAGCCACACGCACATACATACACACACACATGCACTCAAGCCCATCCATATGTGCAAACATAGAGCTGAGTCTATATACCCTAACCCCCACCCTCACTTCAGTCATTATCACTACTCTCTAAAGGATGCTTTTCTCTTAGTTGCTGGCAGGGTGAACAAGTATGAGCTAAGCCATGGGATTAATAGCAGGTTGTGTCTACTGCCAGTAAGCCACCTCTGCTAAAAATAACTTACTGAAAACAACGAAAGGGAAACGTTTACCACCGAAAAACATATATCACTAAAGACACTCACTTTAAACTTTAAACACCATAAATAATTAATATAATTCAAAACATTGTATCGGAGATGTAACAGTTTCTATTAATCCCGGAAAACTTTCCACACCACAAAATAATCATTAAAACCTTAAAATAAAGTTAGAGTTAAAAGGTATCTTCCTCTGTTTCCTTCCTTCCTTAAATTCTCTTGAAGCATTTCACAAAGGAGAAAACAAGTCATAGGGTAAGAAGATGAAAAAATGAGTTTGATAACAACAATGTTACGTTGCATAAATTTTTATCCCAGGACGAGAGTTTATTTTATGCACATGTGACGTCGAGCCAGTCTGGCACTTGACCCTCCGCAAAATAAGTCCTAGTCAAGACTCCTATTTCGAGCATAAGGTAACTGGCAAATAATGTGGGGGTTAATTTAGGGCTAGACTCATCTTGACGCTAGCGAGGGGGTTTCCAATTTCATTTTCACATACCCCACCAAGTCCTTCGTTTTCGTAACGCCTCAAATAACGGAAAGTATGGACCTCTAGGTTAAAACAAAATATATTTCACTGTAGTCAAATTTCCAAAATTCCCTTGTAATGTTTTTAAGGCGAATAAGACATTTAGCGAGAACAAATGAAAGTGATACGAAGCTGAAAAGATATGTGCAAAAGAAGGCAACTCGATATATAAACAACATAACCAATAGATTTCAACACGGGGTGGGGGCATTTAAACTGTAACAAAACTTTAATAAGCGACGACCAAACAAATAATTGTGAAATTTAAGAAACAGTTCCTTTTTTCTTTCCTTTTAAACTATCGGCTTTGTTAAGCCAAGTAGGCAGTGTTAAACACAAATGTCTCTCTCGACAGTCCTTTTCTTCTTTCTCCTTTTTTTCTTTTCTTTCTTTTTACTTTTCTTTCTTTTACTTGAGAAAGTATCTAAGTTCACTCCCTAATTTACGGTTTATGAAACAAATCCTTTCAGTTTCTTTCCTTTTCTGAATGCATATAATTCCAATATTTAGGAAGGGTAGAAGGAAAAGCAGTTTAAGTAGTACTTATCTTTTCGAAGGGTTTACTTCTCCGGTTCCTTTCTCTTATGGACGAGTGATATCTATCCAGAATCGGCTGGGTCAGCCTTTCTGCTGACTACTGTCCAAAGATTCTGTTCTATGCTTTTTACGGGGCATATTTTCCCGGAGCAGGCTGTAAACTGACTTCTTTATTCGTTGACTTTTGTCTTCAAACTAAAGATCCTTTTCCAAATTTCCTCTGACGAAAAGGTACTATTTTTTTTTTTTGGTGCTAAAGGCTCGGGCCAATCATTTGGTTCCTTCCTCCTCCTCCACCTCATCCGGTCATACCACAACAATGACCAACATTGTACTCTTCGTCCAACTGGAGTGCAGGCAGCCCTTGGCTTTCATTCTGACCTGGATTCGTTACAGATCATCGAGCGTGAGTAATTTGACTTTCGTTCATATCTCCCTTTTAAGGTTCAGTATTGGGACTTGTTAGTTCAAACACAGAGGGTAGGGGAAACTAAAATCTTACTTTTCCTCTCTCGGTGGCATACCACATCACAACAACAACTACTCTGAACAAACAAAATAGTAACAAAAATTTTTCAAAACTTCATATCTGCAAGAAAACATGATAGGCTACATCAAGGTCCAGACCACATGCTTTATTTACAGTGTAGAGGGTAGGCTATGGTATTGAATGCTTGAAGGTTGTCTTCGTATGTTTGTTATATCTGAGTACCTTAATTACTGCTACTTTATTTGAGCATGAAAGGAAACCAAAGAAGACACTTGGAGCAGAGGAAATATTTTCTCATGCTAATTAAAGCAAAAACAATTCACAACGAATTTACAAGAATATATTTTATTGCCTGCACAAACTTAATAGAATGAATACAACAATGAAATGAGATACAAAAAAGTGACCAGTATATTTGCCTCCCCAAAACACTGGGGTGATTCCACTTTCAATCTGCTGACAATTCCACTTGGCTGGTTATGTCATCAAATGGTATGATCAATCTTCTTATCTGCCTACATTGAGTTTTTCATCCAGACAACAAATCAATCACTAATTGGAGTCATCACTCAATTGGATGGATGAGACTGCACAATTAAGAAAGAAAAAAGTTGACACCATAAAACAAAATGCTGTTTGGTAAAAATAATATTTAGTCAAAAGTGTCTTTAAAAATGGTACATATATTTACCCTTCCCAGAGGTTGGGACAGACAGTTGGAGACACAATTGACAAATTAGCTATCAATTTTTCAGCATTTCAAGTCAGGTTCAAGGCATATCATACAAGTTTTGAGTAAAAGTAAAGTTGGCGACCATAGTCAAGGGCGACCAGAAGGCTCCCTTTTTGATAGCTACTACAATGAGGTATAGGGGAGGGCACTACTCCTTTCTTTGGATTGCTCCACTTTACCCTTGATACGTACCTTATATTGCTGAGTGTTAAGCAAGGAAGTATCAAGTACTATTTTAAAAGTCTTTGGTAAGACTAAACCTGGGATTGAACACGGATCTCCTGGACCATTGACGAACACTCTACCCACTAAAGTTTTAAGTTTTTTTATTCTCACTTGCTGTAGTCTGGGACTTATGTTAGTTTCTCTGTGATTTTTAAATTTTGTGAGTCTGGTACAAGGGTGTCTCAAATTATTGAATTACTTCAAATTCTCATCGTTTCTTTACTTTCTCAAGAAGTGTTGGATTATCTTAGTTCTCTTCACTTTTTTATACCCACGAATATTTGGTAAAAGGTCAAAACTCAGAATATGTTTCACCACAAAGAACATTCTAATAGCTAAGTATACCAAACTTCTAAATTTTATTGTTACTTTATTGTAACTTTAAATAATCTTAGTTGCTATTCATTTGTTTTATTTTGAATTTTGCATCCACCTATCACTTGTTTGCATCAGTTATAATTTCTGTTTTGGAATAAAATATATTTTTTAAGGGAGAATTTGATGCTGGATATTTATATGAAAGTACATTCAACCCAGAAAAAATTCCTGAGAGAGCAATAGTACAGTACCATCAAAATAATCCAATCACAGCTGTACCAATTCTAGGCTCTGACGATGTTCCCATTTCAATGATGAAATTCAGGTATTTTAAGTCTTTTTTTCTGAAAAATGTCAAATTTTGAAGGAATGTCAAATCTTTTATGCAAAGAAGAAAGATGTGAAACTCTTTCATTTTATCTTTTCTCTTTTAATTTCTTTTGTTATATTCTCTGTTCGCCATTATTCATAAGATCACTAGTTTCACCATGGGGGATGCTATTCCTGTTATGTATCTTGGGCTTCACTAGTTTGGTTGTCTTTAGAGGAGTACACACAGGAAAAAACAAACAATGTTGAAGTCAAGTTATCTAACATAATAATTGTAGATACTTAGCTTTGCCCCTTGTTTTTGTAGAGTCTCATTGATGGTTTGGTTTGGTTTGGTTTCTTTGTTTAATGGCATATCAACACTTTTTAGTTTATTTAATGCCAAATCCATTCTCCTAGAAGAACAGTAGTGGTACTATTTAACTCATAGCTGGGAGGATAAGGGGGCTCATACCTTTCCCAAGGGTATTTGCCCGAAAGTGAACGTAATAGCGCAACTGGAGTACGAACTCGCGTACTACGATCCCACAGGCCATCGCTTTAACCATTACACCACGAGGACACTCACCGAGTCTCATTGAGAGGAATAAATATGGTGGTCATTCTAACATGAGTTGTCTAAGTTAATATGGAGATGTAACAATTAAAAGCTCAGGGATTCCAACTATGGAGATGTTAAATAAACAATTAGAAGGACTATTTGGAAAACAAGGTATATAATCCCTACAACATTAACACATTGATTTTAATTGTATTACAGTAGTTTTGAAAGTATGAATAACATTTGAACATTATTTGATGCTAAATCCTCTTTGTACATATATATTAAATATATATACTGAGGTTTCATTGGGTTTTATGGCATATCAACCATTGTAGGTTATTTAAAGCCAAATCCTTCATACATACTAAATACATATACTTTGGTTTAGTTGGGTTTTATGACATATCAAACATTTTAGGTTATTTAATGCTAAATTCTTTTTATGCATATATATAAAATATAAAAGATTTGCTTTGGTTAGGTTTAAAGTCATATTAACCTTTCAATGTTATTTAATGCTAAAACCATGATTTGGTTTTGTTTTATTGCATATTAACAATTGGTTATTTAATGCCAAATCTTCTTTATACATAAATATTAAGCATAAATGATTTGGTTTGGATGGCTTTTATGGCATATCAACCATTGTAGGTTATTTAATGCTAAATTCTCTTTATATGTATATGATAAATGAATTTGATTTGGTTGGGTTTTATGACATATCAACCATTGTAGGTTATTTAGTGCCAAATTCCCTTTATACATATATATTAAATATATAGGATTTGGTTGGTTTGTCTTTAATGGCATATCAACCTTTGTAGGTTATTTAATTCCAAATTCTCTTTATACATATATATTAGATATATAGGATTTGTTTTGGTTTAGTTTTATGGCATATCAACCATCATAGGTTAATGCCAATTCTTCTTTATACAAATATATTAAATATATATGATTTGGTTTGGATGGGTTTTATGGCATATCAATCATTGTAGGTTATTTAATGCTGAATCCTTTTTATGCATAAGTGATCTGTAAATACATAGTTTATACATGATATTTTAATATGAGCTGGAGCTCATTTGCTTGCACATAGTTAAATGGTTATAAATATGATTTGTAAGTCTATGGTTTGTTGGTATTCTTTTCTTCAATGGTTCAGAGCAAATTTGTTTGAACATAAGTACTAATATTGTTTACACAGAGAAGTCATCAGTTTGTCATAAAGTTTCATCATAAATAATAAAATAAATGAAAAAAAAATCCAATAATCAGAGATTGTCTATCTTTTCACCTATTTCCCTTTTTATAAATAAACAATGTACAAATATAACTGCTATGCTGGAGAAAGCTGAAGAGCTATTTGAGAGACATTAAGAATGGTAATTATATTAGTTGATATTCTTAGTAATAAATTATGAGTTAGTTAAAAAATTTTGAGTTGAAGCGTAAATATTAGAGAAAAATATAAGATAAGATTTTAGAGTTGAAATTGGACAGAATGCCAGAAAATGGTTTCTATCCTGTGTGTGATCTCATGTGTCTTTTCAACTTCGATTTCTCAGAAAATGCTGATCCACAGATTTCACAAGAAAATGGTTTCTCTCCAGTGTGAGTTCGTATATGGCTTTTCAAATAGGAACTCCTGGCAAATGATGACCCACAGACTTCACAAGAAAATGGTTTCTCTCCAGTGTGTGTTCTCATGTGTATTTTCAAAGTTGAACTGGCTGAAAAGGCTGATCCACAAACTTCACATGGAAATGGTTTCTCTCCAGTGTGTGTTCTCATGTGTCTTTTCAAAGAGCAGTTAAAAGAAAATGCTGCCCCACATATTTTACAAGAAAATGGTTTCTCTCTTGTGTGTGTTCGCATGTGAACTTTTAACTGGGCTTTCTGAGAAAATGCAGCTCCACAGACTCTACAAGAAAATGGTTTCTCTCCAGTGTGCGTTAGCAAGTGTTTATGCAAAGATGAAGTGACAGAAAAGGCTAAATCACACACTTCACAAGAATATGGTTTCTCTCCAGTGTGTGTTCGTATGTGGCTTTTCAAATGGGAACTTCTAGCAAATGATGTTCCACAGACTTCACAAGAAAATGGTTTCTCTCCAGTGTGTGTTCTCATGTGGTATTTCCAACCTGAATGCTTTGAAAAAGCTGATCCACAAAATTCACAAGAATATGGTTTCTCTCCAGTGTGTGTTCGCATGTGACTTTTTAAATTGGAATTTAGGGAAAAGGCTGACCCACAAATTTCACAAGAAAATTGTTTCTCTCCTGTGTGTGTTAGCATGTGTTGTCGCAAATTTGAATCAACTGAAAAGGCTAAGCCGCACACTTCACAAGAAAATGGTTTCTCTCCAGTGTGAGTCGTCATGTGTCTTTTCAAAGTGTAATTCTGAGAAAATGCTGTTCCACATATTTTACAAGAAAATGATTTTTCTCTTGAGTGTGTTTCCATGTGGCTTTTCAAATGGGAATTCTGAGAAAAAGCAGATCCACAGACTTTACAAGAAAAAGGTTTCTCTCTTGTGTGTGTTAGCAAGTGTTTTTGCATATCTGAACTGATGGAAAAAACTGAACCACACACTTCACAAGAAAATAGTTTTTCTCCAGTGTGTGTTTGCATGTGTCTTTTCAAAGTGGAACTTAGAGGAAATGCTGATCCACCAATTTCACAAGACAATGATTTCTCTTAAGTGGGTGTTTCCCTATGTCTTTAATCTATATTTTGTAGAAACTCTTGATCCACAGTCTTCACCAGGTAATAGTTTCTCTCCAGTGTGTTTCCATGTCGGTTTTTACTCCCAAACAATGAAAATACTCATCTGCACAGTGGAGATTTGAGGTAAAGTACTCATGTACTGAATTCTTTAAGTGTTTGGATGTGTCTTATGTTTAAACATTATTTTCTCCATATACTGTTCATATCTGTGAATGAAGAAAAATTCAAGTATTATTTAAAAAATAAAAAAGGAAAATCATGCATTCTTTAGAATTATGATATTACAATCAATCTATATTTCAATTAACAGTCATGTATCACATATAATTCTTAATAATTCATAAATAACTTTGTCATTTTACTGTTCAACAAATCATTAAATATATTCAATAAAATGTTATGTAAATACAGAAATGTGTGTGATGTAGATAGCAAAAGGTACATAGGTGAATAAATCATAGAAAAATAGTCAGTAAATTTGTCAGTTGAGAGAGTAATTTGTAACTGGTGGACATAAGAACTAATCCAAAGAAAAACAGGATAGCAAGGTGAACAGAAAAGATGACCTAAATAAAATTACTGATCTGTGCAGACTGTATTGTGATGTATGCAGGTTTTTGCATTTTGCTTCACCTTTCTTTTACACATTACAAGATATTTTGACTTCAGAAGATATTCTCTAAATGGTATTGTATCATAAAACTCACTAGGAAAAGAAGAAGACCTGAACAGGAGGACCAATATGTGCTAACAACATTCTGACCTAATCAGATCATCCATGTTGGTTTTGCTTGGCCTTTCTTCTGGCCAAAACTATTACAAACTACTTTAGGATGTGCCCGTAATGTAATGGTTATCATTGTAGGAAATGGACACGGCAACACGAGTTCAAATCCTGGACGAGACTGATTGCATTTCACATAGCACTAATACCCTTGGGAAAGGTATGAATCCAATTACTCTCCCTCCAGCGATGGGTAAATAGTAGGACAGACTGGGTTCTTCAACCTTGGTGAGGCAACTAGTCTAGGAGAAGGAAAACTCTGAATTCAAACCTGTTAAACTCCGCTTAAAAATTTGACCTTGTGTCATATCCTGCCGGAGCGGAGGGAGGTGAATAGGATTAAAAACTACTTTAGCAAAACAAAACGCATTCACTTAATGGTTGCAAAAAGGTCATAAGGAAGAGAAGTAACCTTGAACAGAGCTAAACTAAAAGCTGCCAGTAAAAAGAACAAATACATATGTGAAAAAAACATTTCAAGAATCTGCTTGGAAAATCCCCTAAAGTCAGAGATAAACCTATCTCAAAAATTATTAATAACCAACAAGACATCAAAATAGGACAGTTTACTCAAGATGTCCATTTAGTGCTAACAAAAATTTAAAAAAGCAAGACTATTAGTCTTGAAATACAACCAGAAAAATGGAAGACATGGAAATTAGATGACTAACTACTCTCATACTGCAACACCATATATAACCAGAACACAACAGTGTGAGGGACAAAAGGGTGCACCCTCCCTTTCCACAAAAATGGTAACCTCAGAAACTGTAGAAGTCACCACTAATGTGTAGTATAATGACAATAATAGTAACACTTAAAAGCTCAAGGATTCCAACTAGTGTCAAGTTGGCAACATTAACACAGAGAGAGGCCTAGTTTTAATGAATGGAAGAATTGTTATAGCTAAATCGCACAGGGGAAATGTAGAAGGCTGTCTGCACTCAGCCCATTTGTTCCTAGCCCTCTCCACCCACATCATTTATTTGTTAGCTTTAAGATCAGAATATCTCTTATTTTTGATGCAACTATCTTAAGAGCCACACACTCTCAAAATCATTGGTTAGTTGAATTTTATGGTATCTCAACCCTGATGGGTTATTTAATGCCAAATCCTGTTTATACTTATGAATTTTTAAGTGTATAGTTTGTAGGTAATATCTTTAAATGAGTCAGAGCTTATTTGTTTGCAAACAGTTAAATAGTTTCAAGTATTGCTATTGTTTGCACACAGTTATAGTTTCAAACATTACTATGTATTATTCAGAGTTTAATTTAAAATTAATCATTTGTTTACGCAGTTAAATGTTTTCAAGTATAGTAAATGATTAGTTCTATTTGACCCATAAATGAAACCATAACAGGTACTACCAATCAGACTCAAAGTGGACCTGGGAGTAATGGCAATGAAGGGCTATTCCACATTTCTCAAAGCTCCAGGTTGGTTGTTTTACAGCCTATCAATAAGCATAGTTTTTTGTTTATACACAGTTCAATGTCAAAACAGTTCTAGTTCAAATAATTCAGTTTAGCATAAGTACACAGTTTACTTCAATTTGAACCATAGATAGGACCCTATCAGGTGCTATCACTGTGGGCCAGAGTGGATTGGTGAATGATGGCAATGAAGGGGTACACTGCATTCCCCAAAGCTCCAGCATTACTGGAGCCTCACCATCAGATCGTTTAGTATCATATCCAGGACACTCATTGGGGGAGTCTTAACCCTTTGCAGATATACAGTTGGTGTATTCTGCAGCCCAAGCTGATTGGGCCACCAAAGCTCCAGGACTGGAGCCTCACCATCAGTGATTTTGTATATTAACCTAGTATGAATGGATCCATATGGAACTTCAGAGCAAATTGCTCAATTTGTGCAACTGTTGCCACAAGCCAACCACAGGAATCCATAACCATAACTCCAACCCTAGAATGGCCATTCCAACAAACTGGCAGGCTCATTTTGTACTACCTAAAACCAGGTCACGCCACCACATTCAAGTCAATGTCTGTCAACAAATATTCCAAACATATGGCAGCCCAGATCATGTCAGTATAGAAGGTGGCTCATCTTGCACCTCCAGCATATTTCACAAGTTCCTTCAGATATAGTGTGTGAAGCACAGACTGCCTTTGGATGCATATCCCCAATCTGATGGCCGGGCAGAGTTCACTGTAAAAACTGCAAAGATGATAGTGAATGGAAATACAGGCCTCAATGTTCCTTGAACAATGACAATGTCACTTGGGCCATCCTGCAGTACTGAAACTCACCAATCCAAGGTATTGGCCAATCATCAGCACAACTCCTACTCAACTGCTGACTTTGTAAGGCAATTCCTTCACAACCAATCCTATACAAGCCACATCCTGAATGGATAGCAGTAGCACAACACCAGGAGGAAATCCTTCACCAGTGGAATGCCAAAATGGTAGAAAGGTATTACAGATATACCCACAACCTTTGCCCATTATGAGCTGTTGACAGGGTAGCTAACCAGAGTCCACTCAATTGCCAGTGAAATATTACTGGAAAAATAATCATGCTCGTTCCAGATCACCAATACCGAATCAGAGTTAATGGATCCGGAAGACTTACACTTAAGTGCCGTTTCCTAAGAAAGAACAAAATCAAGGCTGCACCAAACCCAATAGTATGTACATCTGTACGGATAACCTCCACAACCAATGCTTTGCTCTTGTATCCTAATCCTGCAATATCTTCTGGTAATGACACATGCACAGCAATTGAACCCAAAACATGCCTTTTGTCTTCAAAAATTCCTTGAACTCTGCCCAGAGTATTCCCTCATAACAGGCCAGGCCTCAAAGAAAGGCACAGCCCTCATACAACCCTGCCAGCACAGGGATAGGGAGTTGTAGAAGACACCACTCTAATGTGTAGAATAACAATAATAATAATAACACTTACCAGCCCAGGGATTCCAACTAGCGTCCACTTGGCAGACAAAAATAAAACGGGCTGTAACTAAACAAGCTGGTACATATATACCCTAATATGAATCAGGGTTGACAGATCAGGAAGAATTACACTTTCCTGAGAAAGTATGAAATCAAGGCGGCATTCACCCGAATATCAAGTACAACATCTGTAGCAATAACCTCCACAAGCAATACTTCACTCTTGCATGCGGATCCCACAAAATCTTCCAGTAATGACACATGTGCAGCAGTTGGACCCCCTAAAGGGACCATGTACCATACACGCCTTTGGTCACTGAATATTTCTCGAACTCTGCCTAGGTTATTCCCACATAACAGGTCAGTCCTCAAAGAATGATACAGCTCTCATACCACATTGCCTGCATGCAAGGGAGGGAGATTGGAGGGCTGAGGAATTCCAACTAGCGTCTAGTTATTAGACCAAAATAAAACGGACTGTAACTCAATACAAACACCTTCCTACTACCAAACAAACCAGTATATATATACCCTGATATGTCCATTCCTGGGTCAATGAATAATCATTGTCCAGAGAATGGACTTGACCCCATTCATACAATTAAATGACCCAATGATCATAAATCTCTCCTTCTTCAGAGTTCAGAAGATCGAATCTCAGATCTAACTCAGCTTGACGTCATGACAGAGTACTGACTTTAATAACTACCAAACTCAACAAGTCAACAAGAATGAGCAAGGTCTATTTCTTAAGAGGGGTTTATTAGGTTAGAATTTAGAGTTTTCCTTCTCCTAGACTCGTTACCAAAAAAAAAAAAAAAAAAAAAAAGGGCGAAAGAGCCCAGTCTCTTCTAAGATTTATTTATAGCTAATGGGAAAGTATTTGGATTAATACCTTTCCCATGAGTATTAGTGCTATGTTAAATGCAAGGAGATTCGTCCAGGATTTTCATTCAAGTCACCATTCTAACAACGATAACTATTAGACAATAGGCACTTCCACAGATTATTATTCATGTATATTTAGAGCCTTAATTTTGGGTCTTTAAATCATACATTTTAAAAATAATCATTTCAACAAGTCTTTCCCATGATATTGTAATTTCAATCTTATAATATTTTTCTCGTGTATACGTAGACCCTTGATTTATGCTCATTAAATCATTCACTTTTCAAGATAATCGTTGCTATTCGTCTCTCCGACAATATTGGAATTTTATTCTTACAAAATAGTATCACTCATTTATAAGTAAATAATTGATTTATGATCAGGAAATCATTATTTTTTCACGTCAATGATTGCAACAAGTCTTTCCTAGGATGTTTGAATTTCAATCTTACAAAATTATTATTCATTAACATGTTTGCACAAATTTTAGAAAATACATTTTTTCGATTTAAAACAGGGAAATTTATATATTCTCTTTTCATAAATATGAATAAAGCATAGGAATCACAATTTACATGTAGTAGGTGTCCGTAGTCGAGGGCGACCAGAAGGCTCCCTTTTCAATAGCTACTACACCGAGGTGTAGGGGAGGGCTCTACTCCTTTCCCTGGATTGCTCCATTTTACCCTTGATACGTACTATATATTGCTGAGTGTTAAACGAGGAGGTATCAAGTACCATTTTTATAGTCTTTGGTATGACTCGACTTGGGATTGAACCCAGGTTTCCTCGACCATTAGGCGAACACTCTACCCACTGGGACAATGAGCCGGTTAATTTACATGTATTCATACTAAAATTATACGAAAATGACAAAATAGTCATAATTGATTAGTTTTTGCTCATAAAAAAATAGATTAAAAAAGGATTAGACGGAAATTTAATCGGCTAACACTGAGCAAAGATTTCCACGGAGGATTTTGTTTATCTAATCTTACAGGTTAACACGGATAGTAGCGAAAAAATATCAATTAAATGTTGAAATGAATTAGATTTCAATAAAAAAAATTGATTTAATTCCCAAAGGATTTCACATATTTTTATCTTCATTGTAGATAGAGAATTGTCAAAAAATCTTTTAAATTATTTCACTTCAGAAGTTAAAAAAAAATCCAGTATATTATGTAGTTATAAAAGAAGGACTTTGACATACACAAATATTTGGATTGGTTTCAAATTTTGTGAATATTTCTGTAAATGATTTAAATTGCACACAGAAAATTAATCTCTATAAAAAGAGAGATTAATTAAATAATTTATCTTTCAGTTTCATCGTAAATGATCTTACAAATTAAACTCGAAGATTAATGAATCTATGTGTTTTCTTGTTAGGGTAAATGCTCTTTAAGAATTTACTAAATAAATTCATTGTTTATTGTTAAACAATCGATTAGTAATGGCTTAAGATTTCGACGAGGGACTTTATTCATATCACTCCAACGATTCATAATGTATCATTACGTATTTTTTATTTGTCAAGAAAATTAATAATAGAACATCATAATTAAATATTTTTATATCCAAAGAGGAGAAAATATTGACACAAATAAAAAGTATTTCACTTCTTCCCCAGTAGAAACAATTTTTTTTTTTTTGCAAATTACGTAGGTTCTTGATGTCTAAAGAAATAAAATAATAGAACACAATAAAGATAATCGAATGTTATACTTACTTCTTTCTCTTTTCTTTCGTCTGATTTATTTTCCTTATTGTTGTACAACGTTAAATAAAAGTGAAAAAAAAATAAAGAAATATTTTAAACAAAACAAATGTTTTCTGCTTGAATGAAATGAAAAATTATTTTTCCTTTCGCAATCAACACAAAAAGGTTTTCTCCACAAAGGAAAACAAGGGAGATAATTCCGATTTATTTTTCTCATTTAGATTTGAATTAATTCAATTGAATCCTTAAAATTGACAGATTTTTTTCTTGTTTTACGGTTTCATTCTATACTTCCAGCAGTTCAAGTTCACCGGGCAAAAAATTATCGAGTTATTGATTTTATTTTTGTTTTTACATTTATTTGTAATCTAAAGTCATAATATCTTTAAATCACCGCAATATTTCTTTTACTTTTCGAGAAAACAAAATACTTTACTTTTTTTTTAAAGATAGGTTCATGGTTGGTTAGGTTTTCGTTATTTTCTGTCGAAGACTTTAAAAAATTTTTTTTAATTGTTGGTGGAAGAGATTGGTTGTTATCTGCTCAAGTTTGTGTTTCTATCAATACTTTTGTTATTCAAGAGTGAATGTAAGTATATTTTCGTTAGAGAGGTTTATGGACCTATATCCTTGATTGGAGAACGATTTTTTCCCCTAGAAATTTATTATGTAATTAGGATCTGAGGTTTCGAACAGAACTTTCATGTTTCTTTAGGTACATGCAAGATGTTTACATTCCATCAATGTATTTCATCGTGTATGGCTTTCCACATTGTTGTATACGCACACGATTCATTCAAATTCTCTACGATTACCGAACTCACACTATTACTCCTATCTGAATGCAACCTCCTACCACCTCAATGGCAAGCGAATAGCAGTAGTTTTACTCACTGTGAATAAAGTCTTTGATGTACAAGCATGTGTCTTGATGTCTTGTCAATATTGCATTGATAAAAGGTGTGTGATACCATTCATACAAAGGTACTAATAAAACAGAAAAGGTACGACACAGAATCAAGTTATTGAAGTAAGACGCAGAAAAGACAAATCAGTAAAAAGTGAGAGTTTAAGACTAATATAATATAATGGCCGAGGGATTTCGTTTTATGCCTTTGGGTTTAGTTAGGCTGATAACCTTTTGGCTCAGTGCATAGGTTACTTAGGTGCAACATTAATGCAGATGTTCACGCGCGCTCGGAGCGGACACATCACTCAGAGATGTCACAATAGAAGCCCGAGATAGGAAACGGGGCTAGGGAGTGCGAATGACGTCATGCCCCGGAAGCGCGCGGAGGACTTTGGGAGATTTGAAAAAGTCAGTTAGTTGAATTGAATTCTGCCTCGGGAGAAGACGGTTAGTTTTCGCTTGCTCGCCGAAGCCAGGCCAGTGGCCTTATGGCGGGTGCCACACGTGTTGGGGGTGGGGCAGATGGAAAAGCTAGAATAGAAAGAATGTGCATCTCTCTCCTTATGTTGAAGAATCTTTAAACTCAAAGGTAATAAAAAGTTTCGTACCTGAACTAAGAAGTCGTAAGTGTTTTTCGTGTTTCGAGATTCCTATGTTCTATGTATATATGTCATGAACATTCAATGTACGTTTCACACATAGCCGTATCTGGCTATGGTACTCTAAAGTAATTCTTCCCTTTTGATATGTATAACTTGGGGGTTCTTCTGTCTTTTATTTTGGACTCTTTGAATCTATATCTACATAATTTCTACGTTTGATTTAGTATTGAATTTTTACTAGTATTTCAGTTTGGTTTTCTTTTATGGCATATCGACCGTTGTTGTTTAATGCCAAATCCTGTTTTTACATGTATATTGAATTTGATTTGTAAACCCATTCTGTAGATACTCACAGTTAAATTAACAAACAGTTCTAGTTCCAACAATTCAATTTAGCTGTAGTTAATGTTGTCAAGAGCGGACGTAAATGACAACGTGAAATCGATTCTTGGATTTACTTTCTCTTCCACGTACACCTCACACTAGAGACAATAACCGAATCCCAATTCTGTGTGTCGGTAGGCTGCGATGGATTTCACAAGTCAGTTTCAGGGCGTATTGACTCGAGCGCTTCTGTCCCTCGTGTCCCGCGCTTTTCCTTCTCTTTCTCTCTCTCGCCCTCTTTCTCCTTCCTTCCGTCTTTTCTCTCTCTCCTTCCGTCTCTCTCTCTCTCCTTCCTTCCTTCTCCAAGTTGTAACAACACTTTCGTCGGTCGACGCACTAAGAAAGAATCATCACTTCCAGCCGTCACCGTGCGTATTTTATGTTCGCGAGATCTCGCAAGAATTTGCATACGTGCAAATTACCTCTCGCTGGTTCGAGATCTCCTATCGTCAAATATGCTTGAGGCAGCCATCTCCGTTTCCTCCTTCCGCTCTACAAGCCAGACACGTCCGTGCGCGCTTCGAATGTCCAGGTACGTTGCGTCCATTACCTTCACATTAGCATAGGTCAAGTAAGTTAAATGGCTATGTGCAGGACACCTTTCATACAAAGAAAATATAAAAGGGACGACATAGAAACAGAAGAGAATGTCTCTTAAAAGAGGGAGCTTAAGACTAGAGAAAGTGTTCCATTTTGTGATGTTAAACGTGTGCGATCAACCGTCTTCATCATTGAACATATTCTGATCTTGATATTTGTAGAACTGGGGATCACCACACCGTGCAGCCAAGATTGTTTAGTTAGTTTCACAGATGATTTTTACTCCCAAGGATTCAATTGAGTACCTTAAGATTTTTGCCAGACTAAGCTTAGATAACATCCTTTTCACACTAAGTTCTATAGTGAGGATCCAGTTCTCGAGCTCTGAGAATTATGGAGTCACTTTTTCATTGACATTACTCCCAAGTCCACTCTAACCCAGACTGGTATCTGGATCTCTTTAAAAGATTTTGAACTGAACTGATATATTGAATTCTCATTAGCCTAAGGGGTAGAATGTTCACTAATTGCGAGGAGACTGTGGTTCAATCCAAGGTCGAGTCTTACAAAAGACTCAAAAATGTTACTTGATGTCCTCCTTCTTTAACACTCATCGTTCTAAGATACGTATCAAGGATAAAGTGGAGCAATCCAGGGAATGGAGAAGCGCCCTCTTCTTCACCTTGGTGTAGTAGCTATACAAAAGGGAGCCTTCAGATTGCCTGCGACTACAGTTGCCAACTTTTAATAAATGTTTACCTCTTTAAAGTGTCCTCGTGGTGTAATGGTTAAAGCGATGAACTGCGGAAGCGTAGTACGCGAGTTCGTACTCCAGTCGCGCTATTACGTTCACTTTCAGGCAAATACCCTTGGGAAAGGTATGAACCCCCTTATTCTCCCTCCAGCTATGGGTAAATAGTAGGACGGACTAGGTTCTTCAGCCTTGGTGAGGCAACTAGTCTAGGAGAAGGAAAACTCTGAATTCAAAAACCTGTTAAACTCCGCTTAAAAATTGACCTTGTGTCATATCCTGCCCGAGCGGAGGGGTTGGTAAATAGTACCTCTTTAAAATGATTGTTAACTTTATTAAGAGATTGTTGTTGGAGTTTCTTCAATCTTTCTATTTTGGATTCTTTAAAATCTATGTTTACATGATTTCTGGGTTTGATTTAGTATTGGATTTTTACAAGTATTTTGGTTGGGTTTGATTTTATGGCATATCAACTGTTGTTGGTTATTTAATGTTAAATCCTGTTTTTACTTGTACATTCAATTAATGATTTGTAAACCTATTTTGTAAAAGATACTCACAGTTAAATTAACAAACAGTTCTAGTTCTAACTCTACCAATTAGGCCAATGGATCTAATTGGTAGAGTGTTTGCAAATGGCCCGGGAGACCTGGGTTCAATCCCAAGTCGAGTAATACCAAAGACTCAAAAAATGGTACTTGATACCTCCTTGCTTAACACTCAGCATTAGAAGGTACAAATCAAGGGTAAAGTGGACCAATCCAGAGAATGGAGCACCACCACCCCGTGGTGTAGTCGTTATCGTCGTAGGAAATGAACACGGCGACTCGAGTTCAAATCCTGGACGAGACTGATTGCATTTCACATAGCACTAATACCCTTGGGGAAGGTATGAATCCAATTATTCTCCCTCCAGCTATGGGTAAATAGTAGGATAGACAAGGTTCTTCAGCCTTGGTGAGGCAACTAGTTTAGGAGAAGGAAAACTCTGAATTCAAACCTGTTAAACTCCGCTTAAAAATTGACCTTGTGTCATATCCTGCCCGAGCGGAGGGTTTGGTAAATAGTACCACCAACCCCAACCCCTCACTGTAGTAGCTATTAAAAGGGAGCCTTTGGGTTGCCCTCGATGCGGATTGCCACCAACCTTGGTTCTAATAATTCAATTTAGCATAAGTCAAGTAAGTTAAATGGTTCCAAGTATTGCTATGTATCACTAACAATTCAATTAAATTTGCTTATCCACAGTTAAATGATCGAACATTTCTATTTTAAACAATTCAATTTAGTATTAGTCATTCATTTGCAATCAGTTTGAATGTCAAACAATAATATTTGACCAATAGATGGGATCCTGTTAGGTGCTACTACTCCAGCCAGGGTGGACCTGAAAGTGATGATAATGGAGTACTCCGTTCCCCAAGACTCCAGCATTACAGGAACTTTATTATCCAATTGTTTAGTGTCATATATAGGATACTCAATGGGGAGTCCAACCCCTCTGCAGAGATGTAGGCGATGTATTCTATGGCACCAACCGACTGGGCTTAGTAAAAATTTGGACAGTTAGACAGGGTTCAGCCAATTGTTGAATGACAGGGAGGTTCCTTTCCATCCTGCCCTTCATTTTTATTTATCTGTTTTCCATGTTATTGTTTGTTATTGGAGGCATTTGTGTTATAATGATCATTATTGTAGACAATAGACAGAGAAAACCAGGTTCAAACCCTGGACAAAACTGATAGCATTTGCAGTATAATGATAATCACTGTAGAGATATGAATCCAACTATTCTCCTCCCAGCTCTGCATAAATAGTAAGGCAGACGGCACTCTTAATTTTGTCAGCACAGATTTTATTTATGAAATTTAGCCAAGGTCAGCATTTGGGAAAGATATGATTGTCTTGAAAAGTGAATGATTTAATGAACATAGTGTAAGGGTAAATCTATACAGGAGTAATAATCTGTGGAGGTGTCCATGCTGTCATAGTTAAGGATATGGTGACTTGAATGGAAATCCTTGTTGAGTCTGTTTGCATTTAACAGAGCAATAATACATTTAAGAAAGGTATGAATCCATCTATTTTCCCTCATGCTAAGAGAAGATAGTAGAGAAGACTGGGCTCTTTAACCTTCATATGGCAATGGATCTAGAAGGAAAACTGAATTAAAACATGTTAAACTCCACTTTAAAACTGACATTGTGAGGCACCTTTCTTTTGAGAAGTTGCTGAGTGAATATATATTGCTACTAATATTCTCTAATTAGTTTCTTTGTCAGTGGAAAGCAGAAAGCGAATTTAAGGAAGGAAGAAAGGAAAGATAGAGACAAAGATACCTTTCAACTATTTATTTAACAACTATTATATATTTATGCTTAATCCTGCTCAAACTTCAGTTCAAAGGGTTCTCTCATAGTCCATATGTAAAGAATAGCTATTAAAAATAAAGTTTTTATTTAACATTGTTTACTATTCATGACACCTGTACATATACATTCAAATGTTAGAGAGAGAGAAAAAAATGGCATAAAAAATATTGTATATCAATGGTGAGTTTTAATGTTTAGAATATCCAAATAAACATGGTAGGCTACTTCAAGGTCTAGACTAGATTGTTTATTTATTGTGTACAGTGTAGGCTCCATTATTGAATGCTTGAAGGTTGTTTTTGTATGTTTCTAGGATATCACTACCTTAATTTCCACAAAACTGAGTGTGAGAAGAAACCAATTTACAGCCGCAGTCCTCAGTCAAACGTGTTGTGTAAGTTAATATGGAGTTGTTAAAAAAAATCAGAATGCTCAGAGAAAAGAAAAATAACAAGAACTGCTGATTTCAAAAGAAGAGACAAGCAATATTGAAGTTTGAGTTATCTAACATGATAGTTGTAAAAACTCAGTTATGTCCCTTATTTTTGTATAATCTTTTTGGATTGGAATGATATGGTGGTCAGTCTAACATGTGTTGTCTATGTTAATACGAAGTTGTAAAGAAAACAATAAGAAGTATGATTTGGCAAGCAAGATATGTAATCACTACAACAGTAACACATTGATTTTGATTGTATTACAGTAATTTTGATAGTATGAATAACTATTGTAGGTTATATAATGCCAGTTCCTCTTTATACATATATATATTGAATATATAGGATTTGGTTCAGAAGGCGTTTACGGCATATCAACCATTGTAGGTTATTTAATGCCAAATTCTATTTATTCATATTAAATATGATTCGGTTTGGCTTTAGGATGTATCAGCCATTGTTGGTTAGTTAATGCAAACCTTCTTTACATTAAATATGTATATAAATATATATGATTTGGTTTAGTTGTGTTTTATGGGATATCAAATATTGTAGGTTATTTAAAGCCAAACCCTCTTTTTCAGATATAGTAAATATATATTATTTGGTTTGTTTAGGTTTAATGGCATATCAAACATTATAGATTATTTAATGCCAAATCATCTTTATGCATACATATTAAATATATAGGATTTGGTTTGGTTGGGTTTATTTAGTAGAAATAATTTGTTTTCACTCACTTAAATGATTTCAAATATTGCTATCTAACATTAATAATTTTATTTGCACACAGTGAATTCTTTCTTACATTGCTATGTAACACTAACTATTGAATTTATGCATGCCATATTGAAAGTCACACAAAATTTATAAAAATTTCAAGATGGTGAGAGTTTTAATGACTTCACATGAAGAAAAAATAAAAGTTTTTGAAAATTTTAAATAATCATAATTGTCTGCATTTTCAACTACACTCTTTTTATAAATAATGTACAATTATGACTGCTATGCTGGAGAAAGGGGGAAAGCTATTTGAGTGACAGTAAAGGATGGTAATTATATAAGTTAATGATTTTATTTTTAGTGATAAATTGTGAGTTAGTTAAGAAACTTTGATTTGAAGTGTAAATTGCCCTTAAAGATCAAATGGAAGCCTCTGTTGCACCAAAGGGCAGGATATAAACTTGAAAAGTTGAAATCTGCAGTTGGCTTGATATCAAAAACAAAAATTGGGTTATACATCAGCTGATTTAGCAAGGATGTGTTAATAAGTTTTTATTAATTACGTAAGCAGTAATTAAAAGAAATTTTAGTGAAAAATATGGAAGAAGATTTTAGATTTATAATTAGAACAACATTAGTCAGCCTGTAAATTTGCATCAGGCATTTCAGGTCCACTTACAGGTCCTGAGAAGAGCAGCACTTTTTGAGGCAGAGCTTCGTCAGGGTGAAGAAAATTAAGTCTGTAGTTTTCATTCATCTCCCCCAAATGAGACTGCGTTTTTAAGTAACAAAATATATTTTTCATTTTATTTCTCTTAGGTTCGATGATTGCTATGAAATGTTGCAGACCGAAATAAATTTTTACATCAAAACAACTTGACCTGTCTTGTACTTTGCAAAATATAACATCGATTCATCTTTGCTCCAGTAAATAATACCTTTTTTCATATTTCATATAAAGTCCTGTGATGTTAGGAATGGTTTTCTAAATGAAAGTGGGCTATACACTGAGAACCAAGAGGAAAAACTTCACATATAAATGCTTTCTATTCCGTGTGTGATTGCATGTGTCTTTTCAATTTGGTTTTCTCAGAAAATGCAGATCCACAGATTTCACAAGAAAATGGCTTCTCTCCAGTGTGTGATCTTATGTGGCTTTTCAAATAGGAACTCCTGGCAAATGATGATCCACATACTTCACAAGAAAATGGTTTCTCTCCAGTGTGTGTTCTCATGTGTATTTTCAAAGTGTATTCGGCTGAAAAAGCTGATCCACAAAGTTCACAAGAAAATGGTTTCTCTCCGGTGTGAGTTCTCATGTGTCTTTTCAAAGAAAAATTACATGAAAATACAGATCCACAGACTTCACAAGAATATGGTTTCTCCCTTGTGTGTGTTTGCATGTGAATTTTCAAATCAGAATTCTCAGAAAATGCAGCATCACAGACTTTACAAGAAAATGGTTTCCCTTCAGGGTGTGTTAGCAAGTGTCTTTGCAAAGATGAAGAGACAGAAAAAGCTAAACCACACACTTCACAAGAATATGGTTTCTCTCCAGTATGTGTTCGTATGTGGCTTTTCAAATAGGAACTCCTAGCAAATGATGTTCCACAGACTTCACAAGAAAATGGTTTCTCTCCAGTGTGAGTTTTCATGTGGTATTTGCAAGTTGAATGCTCTGAAAATGCTGATTCACAAAAATCACAAGCATATGGTTTCTCTCCAGTGTGTGTTCTTATGTGTCTTTTTAAATGGGAATTTGTGGAAAAGGCTGATCCACAAATTTCACAAGAAAATGGTTTCTCTCCACTGTGTGTTCGCATGTGTTTTTGCAAATTTGAATCAACTGAAAATGCTAAACCACATACTTTACAAGAAAAGGGTTTCTCTCCAGTGTGTGTTCTCATGTGGTATTTCCAAGTTGAATGCTCTGAAAATGCTGATCCACAATACTCACAAGAATATGGTTTCTCTCCAGTGTGTGTTCGTATGTGACTTTTCAAATAGGAATTCCTGGCAAATGATGATCCACAGATTTTACAAGAAAATGGTTTCTCTCCAGTGTGTGTTCGCATGTGCATTTTCAAAGTTAGATTGGCTGAAAAAGCTGAACCACACACTTCACAAGAAAATGGTTTCTCTCCAGTGTGCGTTTGTATGTGTTTCTTTAAAGTGGAACTGAAAGAAAATGCTGATCCACAGACTTCACAAGATAATAATTTCTTTCTAGTGGGTGTTGCCATGTGTCTTTTTAATTTATATTTTGTAGAAACTCTTGATCCACAGATTTCACCAGATAATGGTTTCTCTCCAGAATGTTTCCATATCAGTTTTTAATTCTGAACAATGAAAATACTTATCTGCACAGTGGAGAATTTAGGTAAAGTACTCATGTGCTGGATTTTGTCAGAAAAGCAAAGTGATATGTGAACTGTCCATAACAAAATCAAACAGAAAGAATATATTTTCTTTTAGGTATGTCTTTGGATGTGTATTTTATGTTCAAAATTATTTTTTCCAAATATTGTTGTTATCTGTGAATGAAGAAAAATTCAAGTATTATTTAAAAAATAGAAACAGGAATATGATATATTCTTTGGAATTATGATATTACAATCAATTCATATTTCAATGAACAGTCATGTATCATGTATAATTCATACTAATTCATAAATGAGATTGTCATTTAACTGTTGAACAAATCATTTAGTATATTTAATAAAAGTTTTATGAATACAGAAATGTGTGTGATGTAGATAGCAAAAGGCACACATGCGAATTAATAATGGATAAAAAAAGACAGTGAATTTGTCAGTTGAGATAGTAATTTGTAACTAGTCGACATAAGAACAGATACAAAGACAAATAGGATAGCAAGGTAAAAAGAAGAGAAGAACTGAATAAGATTACTGATCTGTGCAGACTGTATTGTGATGTATGCAGGTTTTTGCATTTTGCTTCACCTTTCTTTTACGCATTACAAGAAATTTTGACCTCAGAAGATATTCACTTAATGGTATCATAAAACTCACTAGGAAAAGAAGAAGACCTGAACAGGAGTACTAACATGTGCTAACAACATTTTGACCTAATTAGATCATCCATGTTGGTTTTGCTTGGTGTTTCTTTTTGTCAAGTCTATTACAAGCTACTCCAGTCAAACAAAACATTCACTTAATGGTATCAAGGTGGTCATGATGAAGAGAAGAAACCCTAAACAGAGCTAAACTAAAAGCTGCCAATAAAAAAGAATAAATACACATGCGAAAAGAACATTTCAAGAATCTGCTTGGAAAATCCATTAAAGTTAGAGATAAAACTCTCTTAAAAATTATTAATAAACAACCAGATATCAAACTAGGACAGTTTACTCAAGAACTAAATTTAGTGCTAACAAAAATTAAAAATGGGAAAACTGTCAGTCTTGATGAAATATAACCAGAAAAATGGAAGACAAATTCGATGACCTACTACTCCAATGCTGCAACACCATATATAAACAGAACACAACAGAGAGATGAAAAAAAGGCTGCATCCTCCCTTTCCGCAAGAAATCTAACCTCATAATTGTAGAAGTCAAGACTCTAATGTGTAGAATAATAATAACACTTACAAGGCTCGGGATTCCAACTTATGTTCAATTGGCAGACAGGACCAGTTAATTTGAGGTATATCTAATGATGCGCTACAAGTGGATATGCTGGTTAAAACAGAGTCACTGAAGACTCTGGAACAAAACATAAGCCCTGTTGAAGCAGTTGAAACAGCCATACGAGACCAAAACAAGATATATGGTATCTCAGACATAGCAAGACTTCAGATGCTGGCAATACACAGACAAAAATGTGCCCAAAACGTAGTTTGATTGACCACGACCCCCAACGGCGGAAACAGCATGATGGAAACGCAACCCCAACATAATGCATGTAGAGACAATCATTGCAAGTAGTCCTTTCCATGTCAGTGGAATTTCAATCTTAAAAATTTTTACGATTAATCTATGGTCATTAAACCATTTACTTTTCAAGACAATCATTGCAACTAGTCCTTTTGTAATGAAATTGAAAGGCAGAACCCACAGACTGCTGCCTCTGACGAGCCATCCAGGGGTTCGTCATTCAAAGAGACGATGAGTGACATGCTGTATATGCAGGTGGAACAGCTGATGTTTATGTGAATTCAGCAACTGTCCATGGCTGCATAAAAAACAGGTGGTGAGCTGAGTGAATGAGAGAAATGAAATATGACAATGATGCTGTGTGAATTGAATTCCTTTCATAGCAACAAGAAGTGATGAGCAAAATGGCCAACCTCAAAGTTCGAAAATGGCACAAATATGTCTTGCAGGTCGAGTACTGGAAGTATAGAAAAAAGGAAGCATGAGCGTCGTAGGGAGTGCAATTTGTAGGTCATGCGTCTCGTCTCTCGGGGGATGGGGTTTGCAACATATGCAAATTTCAATCAGCCAGAACTAGTATAAAAGAAGCATTGTGGGAAGGGACACTGATTGCTTCACAGCAGAATTGTGCAAACCAAAGTGTATTGAGAGAGAGAAAAAAACAGAGACAGGACTGGTTGCGAGCAGTTAAAAGGGTTCACCTTTCCATGTCAGTGGAATTTCAATCTTAAAAAATTTTACGATTAATCTATGGTCATTAAACCCTTCACCTTTCAATGATAATGGTCATTAAACTATTCACCTTTCCCATGATAATAGAATTTTAATCTTACAAATACTTTACTACCATATATGTAGACTCTTAATTTATTGCCATCTTACAAACATTTTACTACTGTATATATAGTAAAGTAAAGTTAGCGACCATAGTCGAGGGTGACCCGAAGGCTCCCTTTTCGATAGCTACTACACCAAGGTGTAGGGGAGGGCGCTACTCCATTCCCAGGATTGCTCCACTTTACCCTTGAACCGTACCTTATAATGCTGAGTGTTAAGCAAGGTGGTATCAAGTACCATTTTTAAAGTCTTTGGTATGACTCGACCTGGGATTGAACCCAGGTCTCCCGGGCCATTGGCGAACACTCTAACCGCTGGGATGGTCATTATATCATTTCCTTTTTAAGACAATTATTGCTACTAGTTTTTCCCATGAAAATAGAATTTTAATTTTACAAATATTTTACTACTGTATATGTAGACACTTAATTTATAGCCATTAAATCATTCACTTTTCAAAATAATATTTGCTATGATTCTTATTCATGATATTGGAATTTCAATTTTACATATATTTCACTACTGTATATGTTGACCCATAATTCAGGATTATAAAATCCTTCACTTTCCAAAACAATCATTGCTACTAGTCTTTCCGAGGATTTCTGAATTTCAATCTTACAAAATTATCATTATTCATTTACATGCTTATACCAAGTTTAGAAAGTAACCTTTTATATATGAAACAGGCCAATTTACACATTTTCTTTATATAAATCTGAATATTGTATATGAATCAGAATTTACATGAATTCGAACTGAAATTATATGAAAAAATAACAAAAATATTCATAATTGTTTGGTTTTTCCAAATTTGCGCTTGTAATATAAATCACTTTTATGTATCCGCTATCAAATAAAGTCTCCCATCATGTTTAATTATACCCTCTTGGGTAGTATTCCATCTATTTTAGGGGAAAGCAATGAGAAAATAACACTTTCTACTCAGGAATAGGAAAATCTCAAAATAGTCTAAAATATTGTTAACATTTCCTTAAATTCTAATCTGATTGATAAGCCTTGACACAGAAAATTAATCTCTGTTCTTAAAAATCTTTCAAAACGACAGTAACGATCTAACAAATTAAATTCCAAAATGTCCCAATCGTAACTTATAGAAAAACTCTTTACAAATTAACTAGATTTTTCTCTTTAATGAATGTACAAGTGTATTCATGTAAGGGTTAATGTTCTTTTTTTATTTATTCAATAAAATGTTTGTTTAAAACAAAATAGTTTTTAAAAGATTTCGATGGGGAATTTTAAAGACTAACACGATAGTAGCGAAAATGAACTATCAATTAAATGTTGAAATGAATTAGGTTTCATTAAATAATTCATTTAATTTCCAAAAGATTTCAGATATTTTTAGATTGATAGTGAAATAATTTTTAAATTTTTGACAATATTCCATCTTAAAATATTGTCAAAGATTTTAAAATTATTTCACTTCACTAGAGAAAAAAATCAAGTAAATTACGAAATTTTAAAAGGACTTTTACATACACAGATATTTTGATTGGTTTGGAATTTTGTGAACATTTCCGTAAATAATTTACTTAAATTCCAGTCAGAGGAATTAGTCGGAAAATTAATCCCTGTTTTTAAAAATCTTTCAATTTTACTGTAAATGATCTAACAAATTAAACTTGAAGATTAATGAATACAGAAGTGTTCCCTTGTTAGTGTTAAGGTTCTTTTTCAATTGACTTAATAAAATCATTGCTTATCATGAAATAGTTTTAAAATGGTTTTAAAACGATTTTAGGGAAATTTAATCGACTAACAATGGCCTAAGATTTCGATGGGGGTCTTAGTTCATGTCACTCCAACTTATAATAATACATCATAATATATTTGTTCTTTGTCAAGAAAATTAATAAAAGAATGTTATAATTAAATATACTTATATCTATAGAGGAGAAAATACAGAAACAAATTTTAAAATATTTCATTAATTCGTCAGCGGAAATAATTTTTTTTTTTTTGCATATTACGTAGGTTTTTGATTTTTGAAAAAAGAAAATAACAGAACATTTTATAGATAATCGAATGCTGTACTTACTTCTTTTCTCTTTTCTTTCGTCTGATTTCTTTTTTCTTTATGGTTATACAACGTTAGATAAAAGGGGGAAAATGTAATATTTTAAATAAAACAAATGTTTTCTGCTTGAATGAAATGAACAATTATTTTTCTTTCGCAATCAACACAGAAAAGGTTTTCTTCACAAAGGAAAACAAGGGAGATAATTCCAATCTTTTTTTTTTCTCTTTCTCTCTCTTTTAGATTCGAATTTTTTCTATCTAAATAAAAGAAGTCAGTAACAGAATATTTTACTTAAAATATTTCTGTGTCCGTATAGGATAAAATATTTTGATAGATTTTTAAAAAAATCTTTTCTTTGTCAGAAGAAAACGTTTTCCTGTAAATAATTTAATTTTTTTTTTATAAAGAAAGATAAAAACAGAACCTTATACTTATTTCTCTTTTCTTTGATTTCTTTTCCTAATGGTAATACAAAATTAAAAGGAAAAATTGAAATATCTTAAATGAAACTAATGTTTTTCGCTTGAATGAATGAAAACAGCTCGTCCACTTGCGATTAAAAGAGGAAAGTTTTCAGGAAACAAAGATGATTCCAATATTTTATTTGTCAAAATTAAACTTGATCTCGAAGGGCGAAAGGTTAAGTTGAGGGTTAATAATCAAGTCCAATGGTTAAGAATTCCCCTTCCATAATCCCGATTCCTTTCTCTTCTTCGCAAGGAAGGTTGTAGTTGTAGTGACAGGGGTATATGAAGTTTGCAAATGTATAAAAATTTTTGGCTTAAGTTTAAAATTGTTTAAATTTTTTGGCTTAAGTTTAAGTGTTTAAATTTCTTTGGGTTAAGTTTAAAAGTGTTAAGACTTTTTGGCTTTAGGTTGAAAGTGTTTAAATTTTTTTGTTTAAGATTGAAATGATTAATTCTTTTCTTGTTTTACGGTTTCATTCTACACTTCCAGCCATTCAAGTTTACGGCTTTCGGGCAAATACCCTTGGGAAAGGTATGAACCCCCTTATCCTTCCAGCTATGGGTTAAATAGTACCACTACTGTTCTTCTAGGAGAATGGCTCTGGCATTAAATAACCTACAAAGGTTGATATGCCATTAAACAAAGAAACCAAACCAATCAAGTTTACGGGGGAAAATTATCGAGTTATTGATTTATTTATCTAATTATCTATTTTTCATTTATTTATTTGTAATTTGAATTCATTAGATCTTCAAGTAACCGCAATATTTTTTATTTTTTCGAGAAAACAAATTATTTTACATTTTTTTAAGATTGGTTGGTTAGATTTTTCATTTATTTTCTGTCGAAGACTTTTTTAAAATTCTATTCTTCAACGCATTAATAATGAGTGGAACGGATTAGTTGTTATCTGCACAAGTTCGTGTTTCTATTTTTCGAGAGTGAATGTATGTAAGTATCTTTAGGTTACGTAAGTTTATAGACCTATATCCTTGATTGGAGGCCGATTTTTTTTCAGGAAATTTATCATTTGATTAGGATCTGTCGTTTCATATAGATCCTTCATGTTTTTGACGTTGCAGAAAGCTTTTCGGGTACATGCTAGATGTTTACATTCTATCAATGTGTTTCACCGCGTATGGCTTTCTGTATTTTAAACACACGACTCATTCTCATTCCCTTCTATTGCCTAACTTACACTACTACTCCTATCTGACTGCAACCTCCTACCACCTTATTTGCTAGCTAATAGCAGCAGTATTACTCATTGTGAATTAGGTCCTTGATGTATAAGCACGTGTCTTGTCAATATTGCTTTGTTGATATGTGCATGACACCTTACATACAAAGAAAATAAAAAAGCGACGACATAGAAATAGAATATTTAAGACACAGAAGATAATATCTCGAAACAGATAGAGCTTAAGACTAGAGTAGTTGTCCCCATTTGTGATGTATAACTGAGCATTGTCGGTGTTTCTTCTGTCTTTTATTTAGGACTCTTTAAATCTGTGTCCACGCGATTCCTGGGTTTGATTTACTTTTGAATTAATACTAGTATTTCAGTTTGGTTTGGTTTTAAGTCATTTCAACTGTTGTTAGTTATTCAATGCTAAATCCTGTTTTTACGACAATATTGAATATATATGATTTGGTTTCGTCGGGTTTTATTACATATTAACTATAGTAGGTTATTTTATGCCAAATCCTTTTTATGCATATGTGACTCATAAAAGCATATTTTGTAGATAACTTTTAAAACTAAATCTTCTTTATACATATTATATATATATATTATTTGGTTTGGTTTGGTTTTATGGCATATCAAACATTTAGGTTATTTAATGCCAAATCCTTTTTATACATGTATATTAAACATATGATTTCGTTTGGGTGGGTCTTATGGCAGATCAACTATTGTTGGTTTTTTAATGTCAAATCGTCTTTATACATATATACCAAATATATATGATTTAGTTTGGTTGGGTTGTATGGCATATCAACTATTGCAGCTTATTTAATGCCAAATCCTTTTTATGCATATGGGATTTGTAAACACAGTTTTTAGATAACATTTTTAAAGGAGCAAGGGCTCATTTTCTTGCACAGAGTTAAATGGTTATAAATATGATTTGTAAGCCAATACTTTGTTGGTAATCTTATTATTAAAATAAGTCAGAGCTAATTTGTTTGCACAAATGTATTATTATTGTTTGCACACAGTTAAATAGTTAAAAATATTCAAACATTAATAGTTCTATCTAGTAGAAATTATTTGTTTTCACCCACTTAAATGCTTGCTAACATTAATAGTTTTATTTGCACTCAGTTAAATTCTTTCAAGCATTGCTATGTAACACTAACTATTGAATTTAGGTATGCAATATTGAAAGTTACACAAAATTTACATTAGTCGCTAGTTAGTCATAAAATTTCAAGCTGGTGAGTGTCATAATGACTTCATATAAAACAAAATGAATAAAAATAAAAATTTCTGAAAATTTTAAATAATCAGTAATTGTCTATATTTTCACTTATGTCCCTTTAATAAATAAACAATAAACTAGTATATCAAATGTAAATTCTTCCTTTCTCCTTGTATAGCATTGGTGAGAGTTGCTATGCTGGAGAAAGGTGGAAAACTATTTGAGTGACACATAAAGACATCACTCAAAGTAAAATGAAGAAAAATAAAAATTTCTGAAAATTTTAAATAATCAGTAATTATCTATATTTTCACTTATGTCCCTTTCACAAATAAACAATGAACAAGTATATCAAATGTGAATTCATCCTTTTTATGCCATATCAACCCTTGTTGGTTATTTAATGCTAAATCCTCTCTATACATATATATTAAATATATAGGATGAGGTTGGGTTTGGTTTTATGGCATATCAACCATTGTAGGTTATTTAATGCCAAATCCTCTTTAGACATATATATTAAATATATAGGATTTGGTTTAGTTCACTTTTATGCCATATCAACCCTTGTTGGTTATTTAATGCCAATGTAAATTCATCCTTTCTCCTTGTATCGCATTGGTGAGAGTTGCTATTCTGAAGAAAGGTGGAAAACTATTTGAGTGATGCTGTGTAATACAATTAAAGATGGTAATCAATTATATAATTTAATCATTTTATTTCTAGTGATAAATAGTGAGTTAGTTAAAAAAAACTTTGCGTTGAAGTGTAAGATGCATTCGAGTGACAAATGCATGAACATTATTACACTAAAAAGCAAGATGAGAAATTTACAGATTGTTTTGAAATCCACATAAGGCAGCATATACAAAATAAAAATTGAGTTATATGTCGGCTGATTTAGCGATGACATGTACAGAAAGTTTTTACAAATTATGTAAGTAGTAATTAATAGAAATATTAGAAGGAAATATATAAAAAGATTTCAGAGTCAGATTTTAGTTACAAGGACAGAAGAATGTGAATTTGCGTTGGGCAGTTTTAGGTTCACTTTGAGGTCCAGAGAGAACTGGTCTTATTGGGAGCAGGGCTTGGTTGGAGCGAGGAAAGTGAAGTCTGTGGTTTTCATACATCTCCTACAAATGAGACTCACTGTGTTTCTAAATAATAACTAATGTCTTTCATTCTATTTCTCTCAGGTTCGTTGATGATCCCTATGAAATACTGCACCCAAAATAAATTTTCATATAAAAAAAATTGAGTCCATCTTGTACTTTGTGAAATGTTATACCTATTCAAATAGGTGCCAGGAAGGTAATGTAATATAATTGCAGAGGGATTTTTTTTTATATTATCATTTATCGTTTTATATATTTTGCCTTTTGGTTTAGTTAGGCTGAGAACCTTTGCCTTAGTGCATGGGTTAGTTAGGAGCACACATTGAGTGCAGGTGTTCACGCGCACGTGGGGCAGATGTAACAATCAGAGATGTCACAATAAAAACCTCAGATAGGAAATGGGACTGGGGATGTGAATGATGTCATGCGCAGAAGTGCTCAGGATTTTGGAATTTGGAAAAAAACAGTGAGTTGAGATTTAAACTCCGAATGATAGAGTTGAGATTCGAGACTAGAGGAAGGTAGTCAATTTTTGGTCTCGCCTCGCCAAGACCAGTTGGGGTCTACAAAATGTGCCGCACGTGGTGGGGGTCAGATGGAAAAGTCAGCATAGTAAGAAATTGTGTCTCTTTCTCCTCATGTCGAAAAACCTTAAACTCAAAAAGGTAATAAAAAGTTTCATACCTGAACCAAAAGAGAGTCGTCAGAGTGTTTTCGGATTCCTATATGCGTACGAACATTACGAACATTGTATGTATATGTACACTACTCATATACATATCTTGGTTGGATTTTTGGACCTATAAATATTACAGTAAGACCTTTATTTATATTTCAGATATCTTTAAGTCACTCATTTACTCTTTCATTCCCACTTTCTTTAAGTCATTCACAAGTTCTTTTTCTTTAACTCACTTATTTCTTCTTTCTTTATCTCATTCATTCACTTTTAAAATCACTTATTTGCTAGTTCTTTCTTTTTTTCTTTAACTTATTCATTCCTTATTTTTATAACATACTCATTCACTCTTTAACTCATTCATTCTTTCTTTTATTCTCTCTTTCTTTCACTCACTTATTTACTAGTTCTTTCTTTTTTTCTTTCTTTAACTCTTTCATTTTTTCTTTGATTTTCTCTTTCTTAACTCATTCACAAGTTCTTTTTTCTTTAACTCATTCTTTCACTCTTTAACTCACTTATTCACTAATTCTTTCTTTTTTCTTTCCTTCATTCATTACTTCTCTTTCTTTAACTCATTCGCAAGTTCTTTTTTCTTTAACCCGCTTAATACTTCTTTCTTCATCTCATTCATTCACTCTTTAAATCACTTATTTGCTAGTTCTTTCATTTTTCTTTAACTTATGCATTCTTTCTTTTTATAACACACTCATTCACTTTTTAACTCACTCATTGATTCTTTCTTTCATTTTCTCTTTCTTTCACTCACTTATTCACTAGTTCTTTCTTTTTTCTTTAACTCTTTAATTTTTCTTTCATTCTCTCTTTCTTTAACTCATTCACAAGTTCTTTTTTCTTTAACTCACTCATTTCTTCTTCCTTTAACTCAGTCCTTTTTTTTATAACACTCATTCACTCTTTAACTCACTCATTGTTTTATTCTCTTTTTTCATTCACTTATTCACTTGTTTTTGCTTTTTTCTTTCTTTAACATTCCTTTTTTTCTTTCATTCTCTCTTTCTTTAACTCACTTATTCACAAGTTCTTTCTTTTTTCTTTAACTCACACATTCCTTCTTTTTTAACACACTCATTCACTTTCTTTAACTCACTCATTCACACTTTCATTCATTCTTTCTTCAACTCGCTTATTCACTAGCTCTTTCTCATTTTTCTTTCTTTAACTCATTCATTCTTCCTTTCATTCTCTCTTTCTTTAACACACTCATTCCTTCCTTTTTTAACAGATTCATTCTCTATTTCTTTAACTCATTTATTCACTAGTGTTTCCATTTTTTCTTTCTTTAACTCACTCATTCCTTCATTTTTTAACTAACTCATTCATTCTTTCTTTCATTCTCACTTTTTTAACCGGTTCATTCCTTCTTTCTTTTACTCATTCATTCACTAACTCTTTTACTCTTTCTTTCTCTTTCTTCAACTCACTCATTCACTCTTTCATTCATTCTCTCTTTCTTTAACTCACTTATTCACTAGTTTTTCCATTATTCTTTCTTTAACTCACTCATTCTTTCCTTCTTTAACTAACTCATTCATTCTTTCTTTCTTTCTTTCATTCTCACTTTTTTAACTGACTCATTCCTTTTTTCTTTTACTCATTCATTCACTTACTCTTTTACTCTTTCTTTAAATAATTCACTCTTTCTTTCTTTATTTCTTTCTTCAACTTACTCATTTACTCTTTAACTCACTTATTCACTAGTTCTTTTTCTCACCATGGTGTTGTGGCTAATGTGCTAGACTGCAACATTCTATTAAGTGAGTTCAAACTGTAGTCATGCAATTGCATTCACTTTCTGACTAATACCCTCCATCTAATTTCCCCATTTTCCTCTATCTTCCTCATCTCTTCATCTCCTTCTGTTCCGCATCTTTCTCTCTTTTCCCCATCCGCATATTTCTTCCTTTCCATATTTTCCTCACTTCATCTTTCCCCTTTCCTCCCTTTCAAGGCTTTTTCTCTTCCTCTTTTTCATCCATTTTCATCTCCCTTTCCTCATATGATATGAGTTACAACTGGTCTTCTTAAAGAAAGCTGACTGTACACTAAGAAACACAAGAAAAAAGACATCACTTGTACATGGTCTCTATCTCAAGGGAGATAACAAGTCGCTTTCAAAATTGGAATTCTCATAAAATGCTGATCCACAAATTTCACAGGAAAATTGGATTTCAAAAAAATTATCCACAGACTTCATCAAATGGCTTCTCACCAGTTTGTGTTTTCAGACATTTTTTCAGATTTGATTTCTCTAAAAATGCTGACCAACAAACTCAACAAGAAAATGGTTTCTTTCTGGTATGTGCTCGCATATGTCTTTTCAAGAGGTCATTGCGAGAAAATATGGATCCACAGACTTTACAAGAAAAAGGTTTTACTCCAGGGTGTGCTCTCATGTGTTTTTTCAAACTTGAATTCTCTGTAAATCCTGATCCACAAATTTCACAAGAAAATGGTTTCTCTCCAGTGTGTCTTTCCATGTGTTTTCGCAAATTGGAAATGACTGAAAAAGCTGATTCACACACTTCACAAGAAAATGGTTTCTCTCCAGTATGTGTTCGTATGTGGCTTTTCAAATGGGAACTCCTTGCAAATGATGATCCACAGACTTGACAAGAAAATGGTTTCTCTCCAGTATGTGTTCGCATATGTATTTTCAAAGTTGAATCAACTGAAAATGCTGATCCACAAACTTCACATGAAAATGGTTTCTCTCCAGTATGTGTTCTCATGTGTCTTTTCAAAGAACAATTATGAGAAAATGCTGATCCACAGACTTTACAAGAATATGGTTTCTCTCTTGTGTGTGTTCGCATGTGAATTTTCAATTTGGCATTCTGAGAAAATGCAGCTCCACAAATTTTACAAGAAAATGGTTTCTCTCCAGTGTGTGTTAGCAAGTGTTTTTTCAAAGATGAATTGAGGGAAAAAGCTAAACCACACACTTCACAAGAATATGGTTTCTCTCCAGTATGTGTTCGTGTGTGGCTTTTCAAATAAGAACTCCGAGCAAATGATGATCCACAGACTTCACAGGAAAATGGCTTCTCTCCAGTGTGTGTTCTTGTGTGGCATTTCCAAGTTGAATGCTCTGAAAATGCTGATCCACAAAATTCACAAGAATATGGTTTCTCTCCAGTGTGTATTCTCATGTGTCTTTTCAAATGGGAATTTGTGGAAAAGGCTGACCTACAAATTTTACAAGAGAATTGTTTTTCTCCAGTGTGTGTTAGCATGTGTTTTTGCAAATTTGAATCAACTGAAAATGCTAAACCACACACTTTACAAGAAAAGGGTTTCTCTCCAGTGTGTGTTCTAATGTGTCTTTTCAAAAAGTAATTCCGTGTAAATGCAGATCCACATATTTCACAAGGAAATGGTTTTTTTCTTGAATGTATTACCATGTGGCTTTTCAAATGGACTTTCTGAGAAAATGCAGATCCACAAACTTTAAAAGAAAATGGTTTCTCTCCAGTATGCGTTAGCAAGTGTTTTTGCAAATCTGAGTTGATGGAAAAGGCTGAACCACACACTTCACAAGAAAATAGTTTATTTCCAGTGTGTGTTTGCATGTGACTTTTCAAGGTCGAACTGAAAGAAAATGCTGACCCACACACTTCACAAGGAAATGGTTTCCCATCAGTGTATGTTTCAGTGTGTTTTCTTAAAGGCAGTTCGTCAGAAAATACTGATTCAGAGACTTCACAAGACAATGATTTTTCTCGAGTGTGTGTTGCCATGTGTCTTTTTAATCTATAGATTTAACCAGATAATGGTTTCTCTCCATTGTTTTTCCATATCAGTTTCTACTTCTGAACAATGAAAAAATTCATCTGGACAGTAAAGAATTAGGTAAGGTACTCATGTACTGAATTTTGCATGTAAAGCAAAGTGTCTTGTGAACAGTCCATATACAAAATCAAACACTGATTAAGAATATATTTTCTCTTTTGTATGTGTTTCAAAATTATTCTTCCTGTTATCTGTGAATCAAGAAAAATTCAAGTATTATTAAAAACATAAAAACAGGAAAATCATATAGTCTTTAGAAATATAATATTACAATCAATTCATATTTCAATTAACAGTCATGTATCAAATATAATTCTTACTAATTCCTAAAAGATATTGTCATTTTGCTGTTCAACAAATCATTTAGTATATTTAATAAAATGTTATATAAATACAGAAATTCAAGATTTAGCAAAATTTAAAGGTGAGTCAAATAATGATAAAAATAGGAGAAAATTGTTTCTACAACCATTTAGCAAACATACAAGTTTATTTGTGGTAAATATTTTATCTCTGTAAACTTTGACACATTTTGACTCACTTACGGGTAGTAAAGTGATTGTAGTGCTTGGCATTTTTAGTAAATCATATGTAATTTGAAAAAAAAAAAGGATGCAAAAACTAAATGTGTGATGTAAATAGCAAAAGGCACACATGTGAATTAATAATAGATGAAAAAAAGACAATGAATTTGTTAGTTAAGAGAGTAATTTGTAACTAGTGGGTATAAGAATAGATCCAAAGACAAACAGGATAACTAAGTAAATGGAAGAGAAGAACTGAACAAGATTACTGATCTGTGCAGACTGTATTGTGATGTATGCAGGTTTTTGCGTTTTGCTTCACTTTTCTTTTACACATTACAAGATATTTCGACCTCAGAAGATATTCACTTAATGTTATCATAAAACTCACTAGGAAAAGAAGAAGCCCTGAACAGGAGGACCAATATGTGCTAACAATATTTTGACCTAATCAGATCATTCATGTTGGTTTTGCTTGGCGTTTCTTTTTGTCAAGTCTATTACAAGCTACTTCTGTCAAACGAAATATTCACTTAATGGTATTAAGAAGGTCATGAGGAAGAGAAGAAATCCTGAACAGAGCTAAACTAAAAGCTACCAGTGAAAAAGAATGGATACATATGTGAAAAGAACATTACTAAAATCTGCTGGGAAAATCACTTAAAGTTAAAGAGAAACCTATTTTAAAAATTATCAATAACCAACCAGATGTCAAACTAGGACAGTTTACTCAAGATGTCCATTTAGTACTAACAAAAATTAAAAAAAGGAAAACTACTACTCTTGATGAAATACAACCAGAAGGATGGAAGAGATGGAAATTAGATGACCAACTACTCTGATACTGCAACACCATATATAAACAGAACACAAGAGACATGGAAAAAAAGGCTGCATCCTCCCTTTCCGCAAGAAAAGTTACCTCAGAAATTTAGAATTTATCACTCTAATGTGTAGAATAACAACAATAATAAGGGGCTCAGGGATTCCAACTAGCATCCAGTTGGTTGACAAATATATAATGGGCTAATACAGACACTGCATTACAACTAAACAAGCTGGTATATATATGTCCATTCCTGGGCCAACGACCAATCACTGTCCAGGGAATGGATTTGACCACATGTGCACAATGGAATAACCCAATGACCATAAATCTCTCCTTCAGAGTTCAGAAGATCGAATCTCATATCTAAGTCTGCTTGATGTCATGACAGAGTACTGACTGTAATAACTACCAAACTCAACTATTCAACAAAAGTGACGAAGGTCTATTTTTAAAGAGGAGTTGATTAAGTTAGAATTGCTATCGTGACAGAGTGCTGACTTAGATAACTACCAAACTCAACTATTCAACAAGAATAAACAAGGTCTATTTCTTAAGTGGGGTTTATTTGGTTAGAATTTAGAGTTTTCTTTATCCTAGACTCATTGCCACAACAAGACTAAAGGGCCCAGTCTCTTCAAAGATTTATTTATAGCTAATGGGAAAGTAATTGGATTCATACCTTTCCCATAGGTATTTGTGTTAGGTTAAATGAAAAGAGACTCATCTAGGATTTCCATTCGTGTCACCATGTCCATTTCTAACAATGATAACAATTAGACCATAGGCATTTCCACAGATTATTATTCATGTATATGTAAACTCTTAATTTTGGGTCATTAAAGTGTTAACCAATGGTCAGGGAGACTGGGGTCGAGTCATACCAAAGACTCAAAAAATGGTACCAGATACTGCTTTGCTTAACACTCAGCATTATAAGGTAAGGATTTTAGCGAGGAAGAGTGTTACGGTAGTTCCTCACTATATTGTTGGAAAATAAAGGAGAGAAGAACGAAGACGCCATAAGGTTTTCAAGAAGGTTTAATGGCAGCCAGAATAACGGGTACCTTTATTCTGCAAGTCTCGATGGAAGGAACGAAGGAAAATGTTACTGAGTTGAGAAGGAATATAGTAGCTAAATGCGTGAGTGAAATGTGCGTCGCTACAGTCAAGGCAATGCTGAATGTCTAAGTGGAATATGCATCGTTATAGACATAGGAAAAGTGTTTGCTGTTTAAGGACAGGAATGAGGTAGTCACCCATAAATGTGTGGTCCTGGTTGTTGTAGGAGAGAGGCATGAAAGTCTCCAGAAAAGGTTTCCCAGGAATGAGGTAGTTGGATGTCTGAGTGTAATTACGTGTCACTGTAGACATAGCAAAAGTTAGAGGCGACATAAAAGTGTTCCTGTAAGTGGCATATTAAATGCATCTAATTCATGTTCAACTGGGAACCCTTGGTCTAAGAGCGTAGACTCAAAAGGTCCATAAATTAGACGGCTTTCCTCAAGGTGTTGTAATTCTGCTGCTATGAAGGGAGCGAACAAAAAATACGTCCAGCTCGAAAGGTTCAGAGGAAGAGGTAGTTTGGCGGGCTCTCACCATTTTTATGTAGTCTGGGAAAATGGTCTGGGCTGAATAGGGTAAGTCATCCTGATTGGGTTAAAATATGTGACGACCATAACGGTCAAATCAATTTACGCGCCAAACAAAAATACGAAGTTCTTTCTGCTACAGGATCAAAGGTATAGTGAAGCAAACCAGGGAAATGAGTAGCACCCTGCCTTATACTTCGGTGTGGTAGCTATTGAAAAGGGAGCCTTTGGGTCACCCTTGACAAACGTCACCAACATCACTTAATTTAAATGCAAAGAGAGTTGTCTAGGATTTCCATTCGAGTCACCATGTCCATTTCTAACAACCATAGGTTCTTCCACAGATTATTACCCATGTATATGTAGACCCTTAATTTTGGGTCATTAAATCATACATTTTAAAAACAATCATAGCAACAAGTCTTTCCCATGATATTGGAATTTCAATCTTATAATATTTTTCTCGTATCCGTAGACCCTTGATTTATGCTCATTAAATCATTCACTTTTCAAGACAATCATTGCTATTTGTCTTTCCAACAATATTGGAATTTTATTCTTACAAAATAGTATCACTCATTTATAAGTAAATAATTGATCAGGAAATCATTATTTTTTCAAGTCAATGATTGCAACAAGTCTTTCCTAGGATGTTTGAATTTCAATCTTACAAAATTATTATCATTAACATGTTTACATTAATTTTAGAAAATACATTTTTTCAATTTAGAACACAGAGACTTATACGTTTTCTTTACAGAAATATGAATAAGAAGATGATTCTGAACTTACATGTATTCGAACTGAAATATGACAAAAATGATCATAACTGACTGATATATAAATAGCTTTTCAGTATCAGCTATCAAATGTTTTATTCATGCCCTCCTGGGTAGTTTTTCATTTATTTTGGAGAGAAGCAATTGAAAAATAACACTTTCTGCACAGGAATAGGAAAATCTCAAAATAGTCTGAAAAATAGTAAAGATTTCTATCAATGATTTCCTTAAATTCTAAAGTGATTGATAAGTTTTGACAGAGGAAATTAATCTCTGTTTTTAAAATCTTTCAAAATGACAGTAACGATCTTACAAATTAAACACCAAAAATGTCCCCATCATAACTTATAAAAACAAAAACTCTTTTCAAATTAACTAGATTTTTCTGTTTAATGAATGTTTGTTACCGGCTCATTGGCTTAGAGGGTAGAGTGTTCGCCAAAGGTCTGGGAGACCTGAGTTCAATCCCAGGTCACGTCATACGAAAGTCTTTAAAAATGGTACTTGATGCCTCCTTAACACTCAGCAATATAAGGTACATATCAAGGGTAAAGCAGAGCAATCCAGGGAAAGGAGTAGTGCCCTCCCCTACACCTCAGTGTAGTAGCTATTGAAAGGGGAGCCTTCTGGTCGCTCTCGACTATGGTTGCCAACTTTACTTACTTTACTTATAAGTGTATTTATGTTGGGGTTAAGGTTCTTTTTGTATTTATTTAATAAAATCATTGTTTATAATAAAATAGTTTTAAAAAAGATTTGAGGGAAATTTAATCGGCTAACACAGGCCAAAGATTTTGAGGGAGTCATAGGACAGGCTAATACAGATAGTAGTAAAAATAAGATATCAATAAAATGATGAAATGAATTAGATTTCAATAAATAATTGATTTATTTTATAGAATATTTCAACATTTTTATCTTTGCAGAAGAAAGAATTTGGTCAAAACTTTTTAAATTATTTCACTTCAGAAGTTAAAAAAAACATTTAAATTATGTAGTTGTAAAAGAAGGGCCTTTACATACATAAATATTTTGTTTGGGTTGAAATTTGAGAACATTTCTGTAAATGATTTACTTAAATTCCAATCTGATTGATTGGTCTCCACACAGAAAATTAATCTCTGTTTTTAAAAATCTTTCAATTTTAATGTAAATGATCTTACAAATTAAACTGAAAGTCGTATTTACTTAATGGCGTGTGACTTAATATTTGACTCCTACCACTACCTTCTTATTCTAGTTACTACTATTACTACTTCGACAACAAGAACAACTATAAAAGCTTCATTGGGCACCTCTGGTGGTGTAACGGTTAGCAAGCTAGACTAGCAAATCTACACGAGTGAGTTCGAGTCTCACTGGGCGCCCCATTCATTCGGCCTTGTGCCACATCAAAGTAAAGAGCTTTGTAAATTACTATAGTTAGAAAACTAGACTAGCAAATCTACACGAGTGGGTTCGAGTCTCATTGGGCGCCCCATTCATTCGGCCTTGTGCCACATCGATAATTCTTGGAAGCTCTGCCCAAAACTCCCTAAAAGGGAAACCACTATTTTTAGTTTCCCAACATAACAAAACCGGCTTCCACACCTACCAGAATAAACATGCTATCAACCACTCCATCAAACAATTTCAATATTAATAAGAAAAAAACAAAAAACACTTTCACTATAGTTCGAAATCTAGACTAGCAAACCTACACGATTGAGTTCGAGTCTCATTGGGCGCCCCATTCATTCGGCCTTGTGCCACATCGAAGCAAAGAGCTTTGTAAATTACTATAGTTAGAAAGCTAGACTAGCAAACCTACACGATTAAGTTCGAGTCTCACTGGGCGCCCCATTCATTCGGCCTTGTGCCACATCGAAGTAAAAGCTTAGTAAATTACTAATAGTTAGTAAGCTAGACTAGCAAATTTACACGAATGATTTCCAGTCTCATTGGGTGCCGCATCTAAGCAAGTGGCTTAGTAAATTACTAATAGTTCGCAAGCGTGACTAGCAAATCTTCTGGAGTGAGTTCGAGTCTCATTGGGGGCCCCATTGATATGACCATGTGTCAAATCTGAACAAAAGGCTCCGTAAATTACAACTACAAAAGCTTCTTTCGGTACGTTCAACGTCTGGTAAAATTTAGCATTTACTCCTAGCTTATTACACTTAATAAAGTCATTGTTTATCATAAAATAGTTTTAAAAAGATTTAATCGGTTAACATTGGTCTAAAGTTTCCATGAGGGACTTTCGATGTCACAGCCAACGATAAATACATCATTACGTATTTTTTTTATTTGTCAAGAAAATTAATTATATAATGTTATAATTAAATACATTTTTATCTATAGGGAAAAAGTATTGACACAAATTTAAAAATATCTCACTTCCTCGTCGGTGGAAAATGGTTTCCTGCCAATTACGTAGGTTTTTTTTATTTCAAAGGATAGTAGTGAAATAACAGTATATTGATAATCGAATGTTATACTTACTTCTTTCTCTTTTCTTTCATCTGATTTCTTTTCGTTTAGAGAAAAGTGAAAACAAAAATGTAATATTTGAAAAAAAATGTTTTCTGCTTAAATGAAATAAAAAATTGTTTTTCCTCCGCAATCAACACAAAGAGGTTCTGTCCCCAAAGAAAACAAGGGAGATAATTCAGATCTTTTATTCATTTAGATTCGAATTTGTTCAATTTAATCCGTAAAATTAACAGATATTAAACAATAAAAGAAGTTACTAACAGAATATTATACTCTAAATATTTCTATATCCATTGAGGATAAAGTCTTGTTACAATTTAAAAATATTTCACTTTTTTGTCAGAAGGAACGTTTTCCCTCAAATTACATTTTTTTCTTATTTGTGAAGAAAGATAATAACGGACGATATACTTATTTCCTTTTTTCTTTTGTCTGATTTCTTTTCCTAATGGCGATACAACTTAAGATAAAAAGAGAAAATTGAAATATCTTAAATGAAACTAGTGTTTTTAGCTTAAATGAAATGAAAATGGGTCGTTCACTCCCTATGAAAACAGAAATGTTTTCGGTAAACAAGGGAAGTGATTTCAATATTTTATTTGTCAAAAATTAAACTTGATCTCGAAGGGTGAAAACTTAGGAAGAGCTTCCTTTCTTATTCACAATGAAATTTGGGGTAGTGGTAGCGATAGGGATGAATTCAGGTCGAAAAGTCAATAAATTTTGTGGGGTTAAGGTTGAAAGTGTTTAGTTTTTTTCTTACTTCATATTGAAATTGTTTGATGGAGTGGTTGATAGCATGTTTATTCTGGTAGGTGTGGAAGCCGGTATGGTTATGTCGGGGAACTAAAACTAGTGGTTTCCCTTTTAGGGAGTTTTGGGCAGAGCTTCCGAGAATTAAGTGACCATTGGTCATGTGACATTTCGAGAAGCGTGTTCTACCAATTTTCGGTACCAGACACCAGATGAAGAAGACCCTGTGGAGGTGGTATGTATTTAGCTATTTCAGTGGATATGCATCCATATTTTACGGGTATTGCTCCCAATATTATTTCCTCCACAAATACAACACAAAACTTTACAATCGCGTGAAAGAAATGGAATAGAACACAATTGACATTAAACAACGGACAATTTAATATGCATAAAACAGAATGTGAAAACAAATAAAAAAACATGATGCGTAAATGGCCTTTTGGAAAATAATGTTTGGCAAGAAGAAAATAAATTTGTTTACACGTGTATGTATGTTTAGATGTTAACGGAGTCCGTAAATATGTCGTTCTTACTTACATTAAGTTCATATCGTGTTTTATGATTGTGGCGACAGCGTGACGCGTTGATGAAAGAAAGTTTGCTGGTTTTTTCTTTTGAACGCGATTCGTGGCCATCTGTAGCTAGGTCATGAACTTTAGCTGTGGAAGAAAAGGAATTTGCCGGACAGAGTATCAGATAGTGCTTTACTGACTTCGTGGCGTAGTGACTTCGTGAATGCCTCCCTAACTGTGTGTTATTTATGCCGTAATAGTGGATCAAAGAATCATCCTAAAATTTTGGCGCGTAAACATTTATTGACCAATCAGATTTGTATTTTACTATTTTATTTTAGAGCCTAAATATTTTCTGAAAGTTGACTTCCGATCCTATTTTTCTAGAATTTTCTTATTCTATGTTTTAGCTGATTGGTTGAAAAATATAAAAATGTAACTTAAATGCTAATGCAGTTTTGATCCTAAATTTCTAGAATGTTCTTAAGTATGTTTTTATTGCTTATTTAAAGACTAGAAAAAATGTTAATCCCATAACCCCTCTTTTTGACCTAAAAAGCAATAAATTTCCAATTCCCGGTATGAGGACACAAAAACAAGGGACACCCAAAAAGGAGTAACCTGCCCCTAGACAGTAGTTTACAGTGCCTGGTTCTGGGGCAAACGTTTTTCTATGACCCTCTAGCTAAGAGGAGAAAATGACATTCCACCTGTCGGTGTGATCTTGAACTTTATTGTTTCTGTATGTATTTATGTATGCCGTACTATATATGTTTGTTAACAAGAATGTAAAATGTGTTAATTGTATTCTTTATTTTGTGTAAAATGCATGTTCGGTTTGATGGATTCAGTAATACATGTACATAGTTCGTTAATCCCATTAAATCTAACAATTGGTGACCCCAACTAAAAAAATTAGAAATGAACACACACATTAGTATTAACTTTTGTAGATTCACAAAAAAAATTGTTATTAATAGATGAAAAAGGGAACTAGGCTTTTGTCGCAAGTATCCCTTAACAGGAAAAGTTCGTTTCCAATATGGCCGTCTGCCTTTCTTTCCCAGCCATTTTTGGCCCCTGACTGAGGATTGGCGGATTTAAACAGCTACGTCACGCTCTGTCACTGTCTTTTCTCCCTCCCTACGATACTACTGTTCTCTCTCTACCTCTCTCTTGCTACTATATCAGAGCTGGTGAAGGGTAGCAGCCAACACGTAGGTTAATAAAAAATAAAACTTTTTTTGAAATGGCGACGCCAGCCTTCAACCTAAATGCGTCGTTGGTGCGTGACGACTCTGCCTTGTTTTTTGCACAACTAGATTTATTTTTTAGGCAGAAGGCAATAACGGACGAGACAGAAAAATTCTGCTTTGTGACATCCATCTTACCTCAGGATACAATTACTGAGATAAGAAAATTAATTATCACATCACCGACAGAAAAGCCGTACGATATACTTAGGGAGACGGTAACAACCTCTGTGACAGCTTCTACACACAAGCGTATTTCACAGTTGTTAGAGCAGGAAACTATTGGGGATAGCAAGCCGTCACAATTTTTAAAACGGCTACAGAAGTTGGCAGAGGGACCAACCCAATATAAGGTAGCTATTGCTGCACAGGATGAGTCCATGCCTGTGGAACAGCTGGCGGTCATAGTAGACCATATAGCAGACATATTGTCCACCCAGTCACCTGCTATGTCCAGTATGCAAACGTCAGATAGGGACGACCTGCTCACGAAATTAATGGAGAGACAGAAGCGGATGGAAGCCCGCATGGATAAGATGGCGGAAGACATCGCCAGACTTACATTTAAACAAAAGCAGGGACAAAGGAACTGGGTTACCCGCAGCCAGTCTAGGGAACGAGGACAGGAGAAAGCAATTTGTTGGAAGCACAAGAGGTTTGGTAAAAATGCAAATTCTTGTATTCCACCCTGCAACTATAAGGGGCAGGGAAAAGCATAGACCGACAGAAGAAAGCAGCATCAACTGTCGGTGCATCCCTCTCTGGCCGCCTACTTTATGTTGTAGATAAAAAATACGGGCGTGTCTTTTTTAATGGTCAGTGGGGCACAGGTGTCCCTCATTCCTGCAACATCAACTGACAAAAAATCTCCTCCCAGTAAATTTACACTCCGAGCCGTAAACGGTTCGTTAATACACACATATGGGGAGAGGTGCATGGACCTCAACTTGGGTTTACGCAGGTCGTTTACCTACATTTTTATAGTTGCTGATGTAAACACTGCTATGTTAGGCACTGACTTTTTGCAAGCGTTTGGCCTTGTTGTAGATATGACTGGCCAGTGCCTAAGGGACCCAGACACACAACTTGCAATATGTGGTGTGGTGAAGGCCGGTACGTCGGTAGGCCCACAGGTGGCACATGCGAACCTGGACGATGCTTTCCTGAGACTATTGAAGGAATATCCTTCAATATCTGTCCCCTCCTTTCATAAGGAAGTTTTGCCACATTCCATGACACACTACATAGAGAGAAAAGCCCACCCATCTATAGTAAAGCTAGGCGCTTCGCACCAGATAAGGCAAAAGCTGCGAAAGCAGAATTTCAGCTAATGATGAAGCTTGGCATAGTTCGCCCTTCAAAGAGCGAATGGGCTTCGCCTCTGCACTTAGTTAGTAAAGGCCCTAACACATGGCGTGCATGCGGAGACTATAGAGCTCTGAATGCTGCCACCAAACCAGACAGATATCCTGTCCCACATATCCAAGATATAACGGTAGTAGCCCAGAATTATAAGGTCTTCACAAAATTAGACCTTATTATCGGGTATACGACCAAATACCAGTGGAGCCTGATCACATTCCCAAAACGGCCATTACTACGCCGTTTGGAATGTTTGAATTTGTACGTGTTCCATTTGGGTTGCGGAATGCAGCACAGACATTCCAAAGGTTTATAGACCAGATTTTGCGCGACTTACCGTTCGTCTGTGCATATATAGACGATGTCCTTATAGCTAGCAGAAATATGCAGGAACACAGAGACCATGTGCGTCAAGTGTTCGGACGCCCGAAACAATATGGTGTAGTTTTAAACCCATCGAAGAGTACTTTTGGTCAATCCGAAGTTATATTTTTGGGGCACCATATTTCAGAGACGGGAATTTCCGCATCGCCAGAGACAGTTAAGTCTATCCGAGATTTTCCCATTCCTGCTAAAATGAGACAGTTACGTCAATTTTTAGGGCTCGTAAATTTTTACCGTAGGTTCCTCCCTCTCTGTGCCCAAGTACTTTTGCCATTGACAGGTATGTTGACAAATGTGAAGAACTGAAACATTGCATTGTCAGAGAATGCAGTAACGGCATTCAACAAGGTGAAGGCCATGTTGGAAGACGCCACCAAGTTATCTCACATTCAACCCAGTAGTGAACTTTGCCGGGCAGTGGATGCATCTGCAACTGGAATTGGAGCTGTCATGCAGCAGAAATGCAACGACGACTGGCGACCTATTTCTTTCTTCTCCAGAAAATTGACAGACGCGGAAACACGATACAGCACGTTTTCCAGTGAATTGTTAGCCTCATTCTCGGCATTGCGACATTTTTGTCAATTCCTGGAAGGGCTGCAGTTTTATATACTTACAGACCACAGGCCTCTATTAGGCGCCCTGCAGTCTTCCTCGGACAAATACTCTCCCCGAGAGATTCGACAGATGGACTACATACTCCAGTTCACATCGGATATCAGGCATGTCAAAGGAAAAGACAACACCCTAGCAGACACCTATCAGGTGCAATAAATTCGTTCACGTTGGGACCTTCCATTGAGGCCAACACATTAGCAGGAGAACAAGAAAAAGATGAGCTCCTGCAAAATCTTCGGCATAATAATGAAATATTATTGCAGTTGGTGAAAATTACACACCCTGTCAGTCACAAGAAAATAGTATGTGACATCAGCACAGACAAACTGCGCCCATATATCCCAGCATCCTTACGGAAAGACATATTCGGTGCAGTTCATGGATTATCTCACCCCGGCGCAAATGCATCAATACGCTTGATGACCGACCGGTACGTCTGGCCAAGGATGAAAACAGATGTGAGAAAATGGACGAAGATGTGTGTGAAGTGCCAAAAGGCCAAGGTTGGCCGACATACACATGCACCTCCAGGCTCATTTCCATTGCCTAACGAAAGATTTAAGCACATACACATAGACATCACTGGTCCATTCCCCACATGTAAGGGTCAATGCTATCTGTTGACCTGTATTGACAGATTTTCGCGGTGGTTTGAAGCACTACCGATGCCAGATATGACGGCATACACGACAGACAGAACATTCCTTGCCGGATGAGTAGCGAGATTCGGTGTCTCGGAGCGGGTAACAACAGATAGAGGTCGAACTCTTCCATAAACTATCAGCACTCTTGGGCACCAGGAACATCCACACTACTGCATACCATTCACAAGCAAACGGTGCAATCGAGCGTTTACATCGTAGCCTAAAGGCCTCTTTACGTGCGGTGCTTACCAGCAATGCAAAGTAGTTAGAACATCTTCCACTAATATTGTTAGGACTGCGCACCGTAGTAAAGAAGAATATGGATTGTTCAGCAGCAGAAGCGCTGTATGGTACCACTTTACGCCTGCCAGCTCAATACTTTTTCGACGCACCTGAAAAAGTGTGGGATGTTACATCATTTGTAGATAGACTTACCAAAAATATGGCCAAGATGGCATATTCCCCTTCAGGGGATAACAAGAGCATTAAAATACATGTACCCAAGGCTCTAGAGGAATGCAAACAAGTATTTGTTTGGGATACAGCTTGGTCGCATTCCCTGCAACCACCGTATCACGGCCCCTTTACATATTAACAAATCGGTTAAGCTGCCAAACGCACTCTCTTTGGCTGGAAAACGCCGACCAGTGCAGACGTCACACTGGCCGTTCTTCAATAGCGATGCTTTTTAGCTGGTCAACGCCGCCCAGTGCAGACATCTCACTGCGGCTCTAAAATAGCAGCAGCAGCAACATGGATACACGAGGGAACCCATCTAATTTATGGATTCCTTACGAGGAATCCCAGTTGAATATAAATTGGATGCATTCAACATGCCTCGCACAGGCACAACTTTATGTCACCCCAAAATTGGCTATGTTGATCTGAGCGTAATCCCGCTCTCGACACGCATGGAGATAACACCTACCCTCCTCAAATACCAGACACGAAACTCACGGTGACATCCAAAGTTCAATTCCTACAACTGCAACATGTCTTTCGTCAAAAATGCAAAAAACACAACCCCTCACACGTCCGGCGACATACGCTGCCATCTCAACCTTCTCAACTTCTCATAACTCAATTTCGTCTCAATACTCACAACCTTTCCATGAGTCTTGCAGCACCAAAAGCAAACCCAATATTCCATGCTGCAAATAAAAACCTTATTCACAAAAACCCATTTCGACCTTCGCCATCTTACTTCATCATCCTACCTTTATTTACCCTTAAACCTTAGCGAGGGGACTAACAACACTAAGCGAGGAAACAACACAACGTAAACACACATACGTTACGACTTTCCCTCGCTACTAACAAACCAACTTCTCCAGCTAAAATCATCCTACAAAAACCCTCGCAAAATAACGAACTAGGCAAGAATGACAAAATAAGGGTATTGCTTCGAAAGGCCAAACTTTATTATGGCGAAACGTAAATCGAAAAAGCGTACGGCGGACAATCGCCGCGGCCGGATGGTGATCGTTGGAACAGGATTTAGTCGCTGTAGCAAGTCTGGATAGCTGGTACAAGACTGGTATCCGTTGGATAGGTGGTCGCTGGTGTAGGACTGGATTCCGCTGGTGCAGGAAGATGGTCGCTTGTTTAGGACTGGTATCTGCTGGTGCAGGAAAGTGGTCGCTGTTTCGTGACTGGTAGTTGCTGGTGCAGAACTGGTAGCTGCTGATATCTGTCGGTGCAGGAAGGTGATCGCTGGTTCAAGACTAGAAGTTGCTGGTGCAGGAAAGTGATCGCTGGTGCTGGAAGGCGGTCGCTGATTCAGGACTGGTAGCTGCTGGTGCAGAAATAGTAATCACTGTTGCAGGAAGGTCGCCGGTGCAGGGCTGGTAACTGCTGGTGAAGAACTGGTAGCTGCTGGTAGTTGCTGGTGTAGGCAGTTGATTGCCGGTACAGGACTGGTAGCTGCTTCTGCAGGGAAGTGGCCGCCGGTGCAGGAATGGTAGTTCCTTCTGCAGTGAAGTGGTCGCCGGTGCAAGAAGGTAGCTGCTGGTGCCGTCTCAAAGAGTATTAGACTTTCTGAATTAGCCCTGAAAAGGTCCGTTAGATTGAGAGGCTGGTAGTTGAGTCTGCTGCATTGTGCCGTCTTAGGAGGTGTTTGGATAGACTTTCTGAGTAGCCCTGAAAAGGGCTTATAAGCTGAGAGGCTGGCAATCTTCCTGCGTCGTCTGCGGCTGGAATCAGGACGTCTGCTTTAGGGGAAGCCTTGAGCAGTCTTCATGGGCAGCTGCTGCTGATTAGGCTTCGGTCGTAGAACGAACAGGGGAGAATCTAGTTTCCCTCGCAACCTCGGCTGGCGTCCAGCCCAACTGATTTGTTTGCTTGGGGGGGTATGAGTAGTCGGTCGACTACGATAAGGTTAACCAGGACTACGCCCACACCAGACCGATTGATTTTCGAAATTCTAAATTACTTATTTAAAAAAAAAAAGCACTCACGTTATTTCTATGTTTTGTAAATAGCGTTGCCTTTATGAGGAAAATACGAATTAATTGTTTCTATAAGAATTCGGTTTTCCTGGTAACCGCTGAGTTTTTGAATTTTCCTTTCGTGGCAATGGCTGAAATTTGAGTTCTCAACCATTTATCGAAAACGAGACTGTCTTAAAATTTTTGAAGTTTGAGCGGTTTTCCTTCGGAAGAGAAATATTTTTTTGTTTGGAACAGTTCAAGAATTCGTCTCTCACCGTCGAATGTTAAAAGACGTGCATTTTGTGCAATAGAATTGGTGTGATTTTGTATTATATTAAGAACTACAGTGTCGAGACCTGTTTAAAAAGTAAATAAATCAGATCCCACAAAAACCCTTAAAAACGCTACGTCAGGCTACGACCGGAAATGATGAAATCGTCCGTAGTTCTGACCTGCTGTAACAGTAAAGAAAGAAAAAATCAACATTTTTCTTCATTAATAGTGTCCGTCTTTCGAAAGTCACTCAATCAAAATAAAGAGAATTATCTTTTGAAGCCAACCTAAGGCTAAAGGAGGACTGTATTTCCATTTCTATGTTTTATAGACCAACTTTCTGTTCACGCGGATCAGTAGTGTGATAGAGCCTTCGCTCTGTATAAAAAAGCTCCTTTCAGTTGTCAAATCGGCTTGCCCGTCGGAAGTGATTCTTTCAAGTCCTGACGCCTTAGCGGAGCTCTTAAGGTGTTATCCTACATCATGTGACTGCATATGCCTTACATCTACATAGACATGCGAAAAGGTCCGCTTAAGGACCCTTAGAGGTCTCAATCCTTTGTGCTTGAGTATCTCTGACAGTACTCAAGAACTCGTCGAAGTAGACAACCTGGAGGCAAATACGAAAAGGACACTAAGACCACCCAGTCTTAATTATTTCGGTCGGTTTCCCTGTCTATTCGCTCAGATTCGTAGTGCTAAGATACGGCAGCCTTAGCCACAGGTTCCCAATCCGTTCACTTAATTCTGCGATGCTGAGACACGGCCGTCTCAGCCACGACACTCGTTCGCTCATTCCTCGGATCCGCAATGCTGAGACACGGCCGTCTTAGCCACAACATTCGTTCGTTCGCTCTTCGGTACCGCAACGCTAAGACATGATAGTCTTAGTTATTCGTTCCTTCGCCCGTTCGTTCGTTTCTCGCGGACATGGAGCTACGACACGACGGTCTTAGCCAACTCGTTCGATCCTGCGCGACCAAGCTACCAGCGCCAACTGCAGACCAGTTCCTGCATGGTAACACGAATGACTCACTGTATGGACTAGCATCAATCTCAGAGATCACATCAACACATCCCTGGTTAAAACAAAGTACTATACAATCGGGATATCGATCATCCAGCTGTATCTCTACCAACAACGACCACCAGGTGACACCACTAACAATAACGACACACCAGTTGACTTTACCAATATCAACGATTCTGTAACCCACGGAAAATAAATTGTCATTTGTTAAATTATCTCACCTTTATTCTTTTCATTGTATTCCGGCTGCCAATTTACTCACACGCTTAAAAACCCAAAATAATTTGCGGTTCGACGTTCTTATCGGCCCCGCAACTAGAGAAGATCGCAAGTAAAACAATTCTCTTAATTTTTCCTTAATGGAGGTAATTTTCAAGGGTTAGGTCTAAAATCTTTTATATTTACAACCAGGTATTTTCACCACGTGAGAGTTGTCGTTTCTTCTTCGGAGAATATGAAGTAAAAAAAAAAAACAAAAAAAAACCTATTGGATATTTAGCGTTTTTAATGGTTAGTTTCTATAACACTATAAATTATTTGACAACACAAATAAATAAGAAACTTTTGAAACAAAACAACGAAAGGTTTATTATTTTAGCAGAAGTAAAAGAGTCAGAGTGAGAAAGTGTCCCTTTTGGTGTCGCAGGTTTGTATGTTGGTCCTTGAGTTTGCTGGAAGTGTGTGTCACTGTAGTAAACAGTTCGTGTGACTGACCGCAAAGCTGGTTCTTCTGTGTGTGAAGCTAGTAGCAGCATGTTCTTCAGCGAAGGGGTTCCAAGTGGAATCCGTAGCAGTGGACGCGAGAGAGGTCTGTCTTTGCTGCTAACTAGGCGCTCTCTGACCGTCGGCCGACTACCAAAAAGGACTTGAAAAAATAGTTCTAGAGAGGAAAAAGGAATCAATGCGCTCTGTTCCTGATTGGTCAGTGTATAACTGAATCGCTTGGCGGAGATATTAAAAAAGCTACAACGATGATGTTTGTTCCAGCCTATTTACAGGTTCAATATATTCTAAATTACCGGACATTGGCCTAGGGGTTAGAGTGTTCGCCAATGGCCCGGGAGACCTGGGTTCAATCCCAGGTCGAGTCATACCAAAGACTCAAAAATGGTACTTGATGCCTCCTTGCTTAACACTCAGCATTATAAGGTACGGATCAAGGGTAAAGTAGAGCAATCTAGGGAAAGGATTAGCACCCTCCCCTACACATTGGTGTAGTAGCTATCGACTTTACTTATATTCTAAATCAGGTATTTTTATTTTAATTTCATTCCTACATCAAGCAGGGTACGCGACTTTTTTATGCAATTGTTCGAAACAAAAGTATAGAAATTTTGTTTGTTGTCGATATATATTTGTGAAGCAAGCTAGCTTTGGACGGATGGAAGTGTCGATTAAAACAGTAAAATAACAACAAAAAAATTGAACAAGCCAAATATATTTAAACACTTTCAACCTTTAGATAAAAAAAATGAATACACTTTCAACCTTAATCCATCCATATCGCTACAACTACCTCCAACATTCATTGTGAAGAAAGGAAAGTTCTTAACTAGTGGGCCAGATATTAACCATCAACCTAACCTTTCGCCATTCGAGATCAAGCTTAAATTTTGTTAAGTAAAATATTGAAATCAGCTGCCTTGTTTACCAAAAGCGTTTCTGATTTAATAGTAAGTAAAGGACACTTTCTTATTTCATTCAAGCTGAAAACATTAGTTTCATTTAAGATATTATTGGGATTTTACCCTTTGAGAATAAGATGAAATTAATATCTGCAGTGTAAGGGGGGAAAAGGCTTACTGTAGCATGAGACCTGACGAGAGAAAAAGAACAAGACAACAATTTTGTTAAAAAAAAGGGTTTATATTTAGTGAAAGATTTTAGCGATAGGAATTATGGTGTGTTAAGTTTGTAGTTTCCTCACTAAATGTTGTTGGAAAATAAAGGAGAGAGAACCAAGATGTCGAAAAGTTTTTATGGTGGTTTTAATGGCAGCGTGGAAAAGGGTTTACGCTTATGCTGCAAGTCTCGTAGGAAGGAAGGAAGGATGGAAGGAAATAGTTATGGAGATGAGAAAGAATTTTAGCAGGTAAATGCCTGAGCAGAATGAGCATCGTTACGGTTAAGGCATTGTTGAATGTGTGAGTGAGATATGGTCGCCATAGCTGTAGCAAAAGTCATGTTTGATGGTTAAGGATAGGAATGATGTAGTCACCTATGAATGTGTGGTCCTGGGTATTGTGGGAGAGAAGCATGTCTCCAGAAAATGTTGCCCAAGGATGAAGTAGCTGGATGACTGAGCGTAATTTTGCGTCGCAGTCGACATAGCAAAAGTTGGAGGCCACTTAAAGGTGTCCCTGTGTGTGGCAGATTGAATTCATCTAATTCATATTCAACTGGGAACCCTTGGTCTAAGAGAATAGACTCAAGAGGGCCATAAATTAGATGGTGTTATATTCTGAGTTGTTGATATCTGTGATATGAATGTTGTGGGCGAGAAATGCGTATGGTTGCAAAACAAAGAACGTATAGATACTCACAATAACACAGTAATGATGTTGTAGAAAAAATTTTATAAATAGATTAAGCACAGAGAATAGAATGGAGAAATATGTCAATAGTTAAAGAATGAGTTCAGGGTGATAGTTACAAAGTTCATGTACTGTCCTTGTCTCGTGGTGAAGGGATGGTTTTCTTGGAAACAAGGTCAGCGTTCCTAACGGCGGCGATCTTTTGATGTATCGGATGACAGGCGCCGGACGGTGGCGAAGAATCTTTAACACGAGTCGTGTGAAGGAACAAGTCTCTGATAATTATTTGGTCCGTCTATTTATATATTTTTCGTAGGCTCAGAAACGGCAATTTTTGTGCCCCGCGGGAAGCGTTCCGATTGGATATTTATTAATGTAATTTTTTTTGTTAATTTATCGCAAACGGAAGTTCTGCGCGGAGCCGATGCGTGAGCGACTAACTTTTCATTTTGAGTTGAGAACTCGAAGTGGTACCTTCCGTTTTTTTTTCTTTTCTTCTTTTCTTTTTGTTTTTTCAAATCAAGGCAAGATCTCGTCTTGTAACAATGGCTTTCCTTATGGTGTCGTGATGGTGCTGCTAAGAGAGTGGACAGTAAATACGTCTGTCCAGTTCGAAAAGGTTCTGAGGAAGACAGTGTTTGGCGGGCTTTCCCCAATTTGGCGCTGCCCGGAAAAATGGTACGGACTGAATAGGTAAATCATCCTCATTGGGTAAAAATATGCGTCTGCCCAAACGGTTAAATTAATTTACGCGCCAAATAAAAATACAATGTTCTTTCTGCTACAAGATAAAGAAAAGAAGAATGATTGCAAAAAAAAAAAAAAAGAAAAAAAAAGAGTTTTCTGCAGACTTAACTATAGCATTTGTCTTGGTATTAGTTCTTTCCGTTCTGTGTAGTTTTGGTGGCTGGTCTGTACAAATTCACAGGCTTGAATCTACAATGATATGACCTTTCTCGTATTTAGCGCCACATGGACTCGTAACCTGTTTCGTCAGCTGTCAAAAGAGAAAAAAGTCTGTTAGTTTGAAGAACGCACGCACGTGTGGTAATACGGCAGATGTGCTGATAGCGACCTGTGGTTCCTTGTTTTTCAACCAATCACGGGACTCGTAAAAGGTGACCCTGTTAATAATTTCAGATAATATTTTAATTTTTTTCCTTCCCTCTAACTTTGTATCGCCATTAGGAAAAGGAATCAGAAAAAAGAAAAAAGAAAGAAGTTAATATTACGTTATATCATTATCTTTCTTTACAAATTAAAAACAATTTGTAATTTGCTGGGATTTTTTTCTTCAGACAAAGAAGCGAAATATTTATTTTAATTTGTGACAATAATTCTCCTTTATAGATATAGAAATATCTAGAGTATAGTGTTTTGTTATTGACTTCTTTTCTTTTTTGATATCTGTCAATTGATTAAATTCGAATCTAAATGAGGGCAAAGATCGGAATTGTCTCCCTTGTTTTCCTTTGCGTAGAAAACCTTTTTGTGTTGATTGCAAAGGAAATAATTTTGCATTTCATTCCAGCTGAAAACTTTTTTTTCAAATATTACATTTTTTGACTTGTATTCAAACGTTGTACAACCAGAAGGAAAAGAAATCAGACGAAAGAAAAGAAAAAGAAGTAAGTATACTATTCGATTATCTATATCGTGTTCTATTATTATCTATCTTTAAAAATAAAAAAATAAAAAAGCTACGTAATTTGCAGGAAAACTGTTTTCCTCTAACGAAGATGTGAAATAATTTGAAATTTATGTCAATATTTTTCCTCTGTGGATATAAAAAATATTTCAGTGTAACGTTCTGTGATTAATTTTCCTGAAAAATAAAAAAAAATACGTAATGATATATTATTAAACGTTGGGGTAACATGAACAAAGCCTCCTATCGTGATTTTAGGCCATTGTTAGTCAATTAAATTTCCCTAAAATCTTTTTAAGACCTTGTTATGTAGAAAAATGATTTTATTAAGTAAGTTCAGAAAGAACCTCAACCCTAACAAGAAAACACTTCTATATTCATATATCTTCGAGTTTAATTTTTAAGGTCATAACTGGAAGATTGTTTTAAAAACAGAGATTACTTCTCTGTGTGGAGACCAATTAATCAGAGTGGAATTTAAGTAAATAATTTACAGAAATGTTCTCAAAATTTCAAACCAATTAAAATATTCGTGTATATAAAAGTCACTTCTTTTACAACTACGTAATTTAAATGATTTTTTTTTTTTACTTGTAAAGTGAAAATTTTTTTATTTTCTTAATGTATTCCTATGAATATAAAAATATCTAAAATCTTTTGGAAATTGAATTATTTATTCGTTGAAATCTAATTCATTTCAACATTTAATTGATATTTTATTTTCGTACTATCCATGTTAGCTTGTGGTATGAGATAAACAAATTCTCCATGTTAGTCGATTAAATTTCCCTCAAATCTTTTTTAAAACTATTTTGTTATGAGCAATGATTTCCTGAAATAAATACAAAAAAGAACCATAACCCTAACATGAAAACACTTATACATTCATTAAACAGAAAAATCTAGTTAATTTGAGATAAGTTTTTGTTTCTATGTGTTTTGATTGGAATATTTTTTTGAGTCTAATTCGTAAGATCGTTTACTGTAATTTTGAAAGATTTTTAAAAACAGAGATCAATATCCTGTGTCAAGACTTTTCAATCACTCTGGAATTTAAGGAAATTATTAAGAGGAATGTTAACAATATTTCCGACTATTCTGAGATTTTCCTGTTCTTAAACAAAAAGTGTTATTTTCTAATTGTTTCTCCTTAAAATAAATGAGAAAAAAAAAAAATACCCACGACAGTATAATAAAAAATGATGGGAGACCTCATTTGATAGCTGATACGAGGATCATTAAATAAGTTTCCTGACTTTTTTCATATGTGCACTTTTATTAATAGTACACACATGAAACTCTAGTCTCCTTCGAAGTAATCTCCTCTGACTGCAATGCACTTGTTGTACCGTTTCAACAACTTCTGGAAGGCCCCATGGAAGTCCTCTTATGTGAGCATATCAATGACCTTCGTCACAACCTCTTTCATCTCCTCAATTGTCTCATAAAGACAGCCTCTGAGTTTAGGGAATAAGCAAAAGTCACAGGGAGCAAGGTCTTGACTATAGGGAGGCTGAGGAACTGTCTTGATTTCCATCTTGGTCAAATAGTCTGTGACAAGGATGGAGTTGTGAATTGGTGCATTGTCCTGGTGGAAATGCCACTAACCCAATTTGAAGAGTGCTGGCCTCTTCCGACAGAATCTCTTCCTGAACTCCCTTAAAGCCTCAACATAGTAACCCTAACACTAACCCTTTGGCCAATCAACTCTGGGGTATTGACTTCCTTACTCCTCCCACATCTCTCATCATCCCTCACAGACTCCTGCCTTCCTTGAATCTCTTATGCCACTCAAAAACTGATGATCGATTCATGCAAGATGCTCCAAAAGCAGTCTGAAGTATTCCATACATTTCTGTGGCATTTTTTCCAAGTTTAAAACAGAATTTTATTGCATATCGTTCTTCTAAAGTGTCAGATTGCATTTTTGAAATTCACCAGCTGTGACAATCAGGCTTTAGTATGGTGAATTCCAATTGCTGCTGTAGCTGTTCATTTGAAGCTGAAATCATAAAAATTGATCAGTCATCTCATAAGATGTATAGCAATAACATACTGAATTTTCAAGAGTCTATAACAATTGTAAATGCCCATACGAAAAGTCTGAAAACTTATTGAATGCACCAGGTACATAAAAGTGATTTACATGACAGTCACAAATCTAAAAAAAAAAACAAATCAATGATGACCATTTTTGCCATTTTTAGTATGAATACATGTAATTTCTTATTCATATGTTATAGTCAAATTTATGTAAAGAAAATGTGTAATTCTGCCTTTTTTCACAAGAAAAGATTTACTTTCTAAAATTTGTGTAAACTTGTTAATGAATATAATTTCTTTAGATTGAAATTCAAACATCATGAAAAAGACTAATTGTAATCATTGATTGAAAAAGTGAATGATTTTATGAAAGTTTTGTGAGACTGAGATTCCAGTATTATTGTAATAATATTATGATTATCTTGAAAAATGAATGATTTTATGACCATAAATTAAGGGTCTACACATACAGTAGTAAAAGGTTTGTAAGACTATGATTCCAGTAATATTGGGAAGACTTCTAACAATGAGTGTCTTGAAAAATAAATGATTTTATGACCATAAATCAAGGGTCTACATATACAGTAGTAAAAGTTTAGTTGGACTGAGATTCCAGTATTATTAAGAAGACTTGTAGCAATGATTGTCTTTAAAAGTGAATGATTTAATGATTATGAATTAAGTATCTACATGTAGCTGTTAAATTATAAGTACAGCACTAAAAGACTTTTATGCAACTTTAATTTTGGTTATAGAGGAATGACAAGATTGTAATTTTAATTGCATTTCATCTGGCCCCTTAAGTATTATTCTGCTGAAATAGACCTTTGTAAAAAAAAAACAACAATTTCCTGTTTGACATGTTTGCATAAAAAAATTTGTTTTACTTTGTTGTTTAATATATTTGTTTAAAAAATATCCTTGTTAGGGTTTGGGAAGAAGTTGTTATTCTTTGGAAAGATTAATCAATAATCCTGTTCAAGTTTTTTTCTCTTCATTGGCTCTTTTTATTCTATTAAGGGAATATTTTGTTTGGCTAAAGAAGTTTTTAATAATCTTTGCAAGAAGAAAGGTCAAGCAAACCGACATAGAAGAGTTGAGTAGGTCAGCATGCCATTGGTACATATTGGTAACCCTATTCAGTGCTTCTTTTCTTCCTCATGACCTTTTTACTACTATTAAGTGAATGTTTTGTTTGGTTGAAGTTGGAAAACTACCCAGGCCGGTATAATTAAAATATGATGGGAGACTTCATTTGATAGCTGATACATAAAAGTGATTTACATGAGAGTCACAAATTTCATAAAACAAATCAATGATGACCATTTTTGCCATTTTTAGTATGAATACATGTAATTTCTTATTCTTCTAAAGTGTCAGATTGCATTTTTGAAATTCATCAGCTGTGACAATCAGGCTTTAGTATGGTGTATTCTAATTCCTGCTGTAGCTGTTGATTTGAACCTGAAATCATAAAAATTGATCAGTCATCTCATAAGATGTATAGCAATAACATACAGAATTTTCAAGAGTCTACAACAATTTCAAATGCTTGTACAAAAAAGTCCGGAAACTTATTGAATGCACCAGATACATAAAAGTGATTTACATGACAGTCACAAATTTCATAAAACAAATCAATGATGACCATTTTTGCCATTTTTAGTATAAATACATGTAATTTCTTATTCATATGCTGTCATCATCATCTCATTTTACGCTGCCAGCACTTATCTCCCTGACCCTCTCTGATCACCTGTCTCAATTGTCCATTGTTCCCGGGAGGTTTTCAAGGTTATATCCTATATCTGCACAGAGCTGTTGTATATAGGTTCTTGCTGGGGGTCCTGCCTTTGCTCGTCCATGTGAAGGGGTCCAGGAGAGTATATCGCTTATGAGTTCATCCTCACTTCTCCAGCAATGTCCTGCATGTCTGGTTTGTCTAACTTTGATTATTTTTGTGATGGGTGGCAAGTGGCCGTACAACTGTTGCATTGTGGGGTGCTGTCTCCAGGACATTCAATATTGCTCATCGCATTCTTGTGTAATTGCCATTAAGTTTTTTCTCCATACATTAAGTTAGCGTCCATGTAGTACATCCATATAGCAGTATCGACATGGTGGCTGCTTGAAAAAAACTGCATTTTATTTCATCGGTCACGTCTGCCTTCCATATGACCGATAACTTATTGATAGTTGTCTATGCCTTTGCTAGTCGCATGTTGATGTCTGTCTTGGTTGATGAAACACTGCTTCCGAGATAGGTGAACTTGTCCACTAGTTTCAGAGAGCTACCATTTAGTGTGGAGATGTTGCCTTTTGATTTAAGCAGATGTGTTCCATCTTGTGTGCATTGACATGGAGGCCTATGCCACCAGTTGCTCATTCCAGACTAGGTAGCAGAATTTTGGCGTAGGCGGGTGAATTTGCTAGAAGCGCTATGTCATCAACGTAGTCTGTGCCTGTAATTGTTTGTGCAGGGTAACATCTGTTTCTTGCCTTTGTCAAAGTAAAGCCGTTTTCTTTCATTAAATCAAGAGAAGTTCTAAGCATGTTATCTAAGCAGATGATAAACAGGTATGGGGCTAATGTGTCTCCTTGCAGCACCCTTACTATAATATCAAAGTAGTCTGTGTCTCTATCAGGTCAGCAGACTTTTATTTACTTTCTAAAATTTGTGTAAACATGTTAATGAATTATAACTTTGTAAAATTGAAATTCAAACATCGCAAGAAAAACGAATAGTAATCATTGACTTAGAAAGTCATCGATTAATTACCATGATTAAGGGTCTACATATCATCATCATCATGTCATGCCATCAGCACGGATATCCCTGACCCTCTCTCTATATAGATTAAAATTTCAATAATATAGGAAGGACTAGTAGCAATGATTGTCTTTAAAAGTGAATGATTCAATGACCATAAATTAAGGTTCTACATCTTCATAAGTAATAATTTTATAAGATAGAAATTAAAACATCTTAGGAAAGACCTAGTAGGATTGACTTGAAAAGTGAATATAATGTTCATGGATTAAGGGCCTACATATACATTAGTAATAATTTTGTAAAATGGAAATTAAAACATTCTAGGAAAGCAATAGTAGGATTGACTTGAAAAGTGAATGATTTAAAGACCATAAATTAAGGCTTTACATCTGCATAAGTAATAATTTTGTAAGATGGAAATTAAAACATCTTAGGAAAGCAATTGTAGGATTGACTTGAAAAGTGAATATAATGTTCATGGATTAAGGGCCTACATATACATTAGTAATAATTTTGTAAGATGGAAATTAAAACATTCTAGGAAAGCAATAGTAGGATTGACTTGAAAAGTGAATGATTCAATGACCATAAATTAAGGTTCTACATCTTCATAAGTAATAATTTTATAAGATAGAAATTAAAACATCTTAGGAAAGACCTAGTAGGATTGACTTGAAAAGTGAATATAATGTTCATGGATTAAGGGCCTACATATACATTAGTAATAATTTTGTAAGATGGAAATTAAAACATCCTAGGAAAGCAATAGTAGGATTGACTTGAAAAGTGAATGATTTAAAGACCTTGAATTAAGGGTCTACATATACATAAGTAATAATTTTGACTCTCCTTTTAATTCTGATAAATCTCAAATTAGTGTATCTATATAACATTTTATTAAATATACTTAATGATTTGTTGAACTGTAAAATGACAATCTTTGGCTGATATAGTTTCGACCAGATGAAAAGCCAAGGAAAACTGACATGGAAAATGTGAGTAGGTCAGGATGCCATTGGCACTATATTGGTAATCCAGTTGGCTGAAATATCTTGTATTGGATTGAAGAAATGTATAGCAAAAGCAAGATACAAGACCTGAAGAGGTTATAATACAGTCTTCACAGGTGAAAATAATCATATTCAAGTCATTTTCATTTAATTGGCCTTTTTGCTATTATCAAGTGAATGGTTTTTTTGGCTGAAGTAGCTTGTAATATTCTTAGCAAAAAGAAAGGCCAAACTAAACCATCAGAGAACATCTAAATAGGTCAGAATGCAGTCAGAACATATTGGTAATCCTGTTCAGGGCTTCTCTTCATCATGAGCGTTTTAATTACCATAAAGTAAATATCTTCTTTGGCCAAAATATCTTGTCACTGTGCAGTCTGCACAGATGGGTAATCATGTTTAGGTCTTCTCTTCTTTTTATCTTGCTATCCTGTTTGTCTTTGGATCTGTTCTTATGTTCACCAGTTACAGAAAAATTCACTGACTTTTTAATCCATTCTTAATTTATATACGTGCCTTTTTCTATCCGCATCACCTACATTTATTTTGCACATGCACTTTATCTTCAAATTGCATTTGGTTGACTAAAAATGTCTAGCATTGTAATCGTTATCCTCCCAGTAAATAAGTTGAACTGTGTCATAGTTTAAAGTGAAAACTTATTTACTACAAATTTATAAGTTTGCTAAATGTTGGAGTAGAAAGAATTTTCTTATAATTCTTTATTGACTGCCCATTTAATCCTGATAAATCTCAGTCTAAATTAGAAAAATTACTGTATTTATATTACAGTTAATTGAATATACTTAATTATTTATTGATCAGTAAAATTCAATCTTATTTATGACTTAGCATGAATTCTATATGATACATGTGTTCGTGGTTTTAGAAGTCTAGTTGAAGTGGAATCAACCTATGGGGGTGGGTTCTCAAATTATTTAACACACAAAATAAACTGATGGATGTTCACCAATCAGACATAAGTAAAATACTGCTCTGCTTTTTCCACCTCAAACTTAGTTTTTTATATGCTCATTAAATCTCACCACTTCACGTAGGCTTATCACATTCTCCTCCATAAAATAAGTCACACCTCTTGTATCCTTTTCTTCTTCTGGTTTCTGCGTGCCGGTAGCATAGAGAGCACACCTTCTGTTTCTTCAAGGTAAGATTGTTCATGGCATTACTACTACACTCCTCCCTGATCCTATGATTAAACATTAAACATTTGGGAGGTGGTCTTTCGCGCTGTGTGCTTCTTAGTGGTAGTATAGTCTCTTGGTCTTCATTAGAAATGTTATTGGAAGAGGCATCACCTGCATTTGTGCTGGGTGCCTGTTCACATGGTCTCTCTCTAGTGGTTACAAATCTTTCGCTTGCATCCGCTGAAACCATGTCAGAACAGACCGTTGGCTGGCCTGGTCCCACTATGGGTCACAGATCTTTCACATTCCGTTGACCGTTATGTTCTGTACACTGGTAATTCCGGTCACATGTGCCACTTTATATTTTGTGGTACATCATCCATGTGGAGTCTTTACCTACACTCGGTCACCCGGGTTGAAAACGGCCTGCTGTTGATGATGTGTCGGCATTGGTGTTCCATTGATTCCTTTCAGCCATATGTGGTACCGATAGACCATATTGGCTGGTGCTGTAGCAGAGGATACGTCATCCTTTGGCATGATGTTGTACCAGTATACTGCTTCTGGTAAAGTACACTGTTTTCTGGCGGCGATCCTTTTTACAGTTCTGTGACATCGCTCAATGATGCCGTTACCAGAGGGGATGTATGCACAGCGGAATCGAAGTCAGACTCTCTACTCATTTAGAAAGATTTTAAGCAGGCTGTTCCGAAAGGCAGTGTCATTATCTGTCAGAATCTCTGTCAGTGGGCCCTGCTCATAGAAGAGTGCCTTCAGCTGGTTGATTACACTTGTCGTGGAAGATGTCGCCAGATGGCAAACCGAGCAGGGTCGCAGTTGATCACCATCAAAAAATGGGACCTGTTACAATGGGTAATATCCATCGCTACTTGGTGCCATATTTGTTTAACATTCAAAGCCCCCTTTGACTAGTGCATGCGTGCTAGATCGATTGACTGACATTCTTCACATTCTCTGACGACGGTTTTCACTCCAGCCTTAGAGACCCCAGGGGCAATCTGTTTCACAAAATAAAATGTCCACCGCACACCAGGATGACCGCTTTGTCAGCGAACAATCTTGATCTGGTCAAGCCCAACTGAGCTCACATTCTCTGATCTTGATCTGGTCAAGCTCACATTCTCTGATCTTGATCTGGTCAAGCCCAACTGAGCTCACATTCTCTGACGACAGTTTTCACTGCGGCCTTAGAGACCCCAGGGGCAATCTGTTTCACAAAATAAAATGTCCGCCGCACACCAGAATGACCGCTTTGTCAGTGAACAATCTTGATCTGGTCAAGCCCAACTGAGCTCACGGACGCAGTGCAGGCAGGTTGCACAGGCTCAGTGTTCCTTTTAATTGCATCAAGCCACCTCTGAGGCACTCTAGTCAATCGATCTGCCTTATTTTGGCTAGATTTGACCAAGGATACATTCATCGACAGCGCGTATTCTTTCACCATTTTTTTTATGGTGTCAAGCCGCCGTTGAATGAGCATCTCGCTTGCGGCTTTGGTTTGTACCCTGGCTTTGCTGGTAAGAGTGTCTGAGATCCATTTATGGACACAGGTAGAATCAGTGAACAAATGCAAGGTGGTCGTCTTCCAGAGGATTGCCAAGTTTATTCCTTTAATGATAGCATCAAGTTCTGTAAGGTTAATATGTTGGGAGTCCTTTGCTGGTCGTAACCAACAAGCATCCTCTACTACAGCCCCATCATATACAAGTGACACGCCGGTAGTGAGAGAGCTTGTGTCAACCCATACGCTAAGGGCTTGGCTGTCGATGCACCATTTTCCCCCGTGCCGGGTCTTCCTTGCGCACTCCAGTGAGAACCTCTTTAATCATGGTGTTGAGAGGGGCATCATCAATTTTGTCATCCCATCCAGTGGTGACGTCAGATGCTCTCTGCTTGATGAACGCCACAGCTATATGAAGCCAACCACCCATAGGAAGGTGCTCAACCAATTTGCCGCATAGTGAAAATACGTTCCGTCGCTTGACACAAGGCATGTCTGGGATTTTGTTCCCTCTTCTCCAATACAGACAGTTATCCTCTCCCCAGACCTGTAACCCAAGCACTCCTGCACCATCCTGTAGCCTCTCCGGCTCCTTGCTGAGGAGGCCAAAGCTGCAGAGATGCTCCTTCACATGTGCCGCAGGCACAATGCTCTCATCCACATACACATCAGCAATATAGGCAGATGTTGCCCGCTGTATGCGCTTGTCCTTGGTCAAGATAGCATCAACAATTATCTGCATGATGGATCGTGCCACATTGAGACCAAACCCCATGCGGGTCAGACAATACCTTCATCCCTTAAACAGTACAGTTTGATAGAACCATAGTGATTGGTGCACGCATATTTGAAGGTAGGCCTTGCGAAGGTCTAACAGATACTTTCAATCCTGCTCCCTGCCATTCTCAACTTTTTGGTGCATATGTCTGCACGAGCCGTAAATGGATCCATGTGATCATTTAACTCCTGATAGTCAAGAACCAGCCTTACCTTTTGTTTATTCTGCTGGATGACTTAATGGGATCAGGCCCTTCAGGGGCCCCAATTTATCTTCCTGGTAAGGAACTAACCACCCATTGTCAATCCAGTTTTGTAGCTCTTTATCATATTCTGCAGAAGCTCTTGCAGGGTTGATCAAACTCTGCGCAAAAATCAGGCTGTTCTAGCTCTATTGTTGCACCCAAAGTGTGAGCTGCCTCAGCAAAATGTGCCTTGCCTTCTTCGTCGATGTGCACATCGCCCAATTTCTTGATGACGTCCATTCCCAGAAGGAGGTCGAATATCAATGGCTTGCTGTTTACCACTAGCACATTCGTCTTTATGGGATTTCTGTTGGTCACTGATAAAGTTATGCTACCAACACCATGGCTTAAAAGGCACTTCCTGCTTGCTGTCAGAATTGCGGTACTTTTCCATACTTTGGGTTGACATAACATTCCACTCACAACGGATGAGGAGCAGCCGGAATCCACCAACGCTATCCAATCCATTCCATTTACTTTCACCTTCATTACAGGAAGCACTTCTTCTAGTTTATGTGGGGAGAGAGTAGTGCTGGCCTCTCGCCCCTTGGCTAGTTTTCCTGGACACCTCGATGCGACATGTCCTTGTTGTTGGCATTGATAACAGCGTATCTCCGGGAGTGCTCTTTGTAATTTGCCCCTGGGCTGCCAACAGTCTCTGGCAAAGTGATTGGGACCTCCACGCTTGTAGCACTGCAGTGCGACTGCATTCTGCTTGTCGAGGGTTGAAGGTGGGACCACAGGCACACGAGGAAGAACTCAGCATCGCCCGGCTGCCGCAGCAACAGGCTCATGGACCTCTGCCTCTTCTATCATAAGAGCTCGAGCTCTAGCAAGAATCTGTTCTTGGGTCATGTGCTCCATCCTTGAGGACCCATGCAATTGTTGTCTAACTGGATCGGGGAGTCCTGACATGAAAGCGCAACTGAGCCATCGGTCAGATGTCTTTTCTTTGATCAAACGTGTTAGGTCCTGTAGGTCACCCAAATATTCGTCCAGTTTCCCCAGGGCACAAACAACGCAAGACAAATGTGTCATATGCAACAAAAGGGTCCGGCACAAAAGCCACGTGGTGGGCTTGTTTTACCTGCTGTAAATCCTCCCTTTGGTCACGGGTTAACCATCGGTATACTGACAAAACCCCATCTCTCAACCTGAGTGGTAGAACACGTTCAACGTTGTCAACACCACAAATTTTGCACACCTGATCCAACCATTCTGACACTGTGTGGTCAGATGAGACGCCATAAAATTTGGGAATCAGCCGAATGTCAAATGCTTTGCCTGCCATTTGCGTCTGGTTGCATGTAGGCTAAAATAGCTTGTTCGTGGTTTTAGAAGTCTATTCAAAGTGGAATCAACCTATTGGGGGGTAGTCAAATCATTTAACACGCAAAATAAACTGATGGATGTTCACCAATCAGACATAAGCAAAATACTGTTCTGCTTTTTCAACCTCAAACTTAGTTTCTTATATGCTCATTAAATCTCGCCACTTCATGTGGGCTTATCACATTCTCCTCCATAAAATAAGTCATACCTCTTGCGTCTTTTTCTTCTTCTGGTTTCCGTGTGCCGGTAGCAGAGAGAGCACACCTTCTGTTTCTTTGAGGTAAGATAGTTTGTAGCATTACTACTTCAACATGACTGTTAATTGAAATTCAAATTAATTGTAATATTATAATTCTGAAGAATATATAATTTTCCTGTTTTTATTTTTTTAATAATACTTTATTTTTTATTCATTCACAGATAACAACAGTATTTGGGAAGAATAATTTGGAGACATAAAAGATGCATCCTAACATATACAAAAGAGAAAAACAATTTTTGCTAAGTGTTTGATTTTGTGCATTGACAATTCACATAACATTTTGCTTTTTTTGCAAAATTCAGTCCATGTGCAGATGAAGATTAAAAACAGATGTTGAAACACATTGGAGAAAATCAGTTATCTGGTAACACACAAAACACAAATTAAAAAAGACACATGGCAACACCCACTGGAGAGAAATCCTCGACTTGTGAAGTCTCTGAATCAGTATTTCCAGAAAATTTGCCTTTAAGAAAAAACATAAAAACATTCACTGATGGAAAACCATTTTCTTGTGAAGTGTGTGAAAAAATATTTTCCTTGAGTTCTACTCTGAAAAGCCACATGCGAACACACACTGGAGAGAAACCATTTTCTTGTGAAGAGTGTAGTTCAGTTTTTTCGTTCAATTCAACCTTGAAAATTCACATGCGAACACATACTGGAGACAAACCATTTTCTTGTAAAATCTGTGGATCAGCATTTTCTCAGAATAGCAATTTGAAAATTCACATGCGAACACACAGTGGAGAGAAACCATTTTCTTGTAAAATCTGTGGATTAGCATTTTCTTTGAATGGCAATTTGAAAATACATATTCGAACACACACTAAAGAGAAACCATTTTCTTGTAAAATCTGTGGATCAGCATTTTCTCAGAATGGCACTTTGCAAAATCACATGCAAACACACATGAGAGATAAACCTTCTTCTTATCAAGTCTGTAGATCTGCATTTTCTGTGAATGCCCAATTAAAAAGCAACATGCAAACACACACTGGAGAGAAACCATTTCTTTGTAAAATCTGTGGATCAGCATTTTCCAAGAATAGAAATCTAAAAATTCACATGAGAACACACACTGGCGAGAAACCATTTTCTTGTGAAGTCTGTGGGTCAGCATTTTCACAGAATTCAACTTTGAGAAACCACATAAGAACACACACAGGAGAGAAACCATTTCCTTGTGAAATGTGTGGATCAGCATTTTCACTTAAGTCCCATTTGAAAATCCACATGCGAACACACACAGGAGAAAAACCATTTTCTTGTAAAGTCTGTGGGTCTGCTTTTTCTCAGACTTTCCATTTGAAAAGCCACATGAGAATGCACACTGGAGAGAAACCATATTCTTGTGAAGTCTGTGGATCTGCATTTTCTCGGAATGACCATTTAAAAAACCATGTGAGAACACACACTGGAGAGAAACCATTTTCTTGTGCAGTATGTAGATCAGCATTTTCTGAGAAATCAGCATTGAAAAATCACATTCGAACACACACTGGAGAGAAACCATTTTCTTGTGAAATGTGTGGATCTGCATTTTCTACGAATTCAAGTCTGAGAAGACACATGAGAAAACACACTGGAGAGAAGCCAGTATCTTGTGACGTCTGTGGATTAGCATTTTCAGATCCTCCAACTTTGAAAATTCACATACAAACACACGCAAGAGAGACCATTTTCATGTAAAGTCAAGGGATTTGCATTTTCTCAGACTTCCCATTTGAAAAGCCACATGCAAACACACACTGGAGAGAAAGTAAAGTCTATGGAGCTTCATTTTCTTGGAATGCCCAATTGGAAATCCACATGAGAACACATGCTGAGGAGAAACCATTTTCTTGTAAAATCTGTGGATGGTCATTTTCTCAGAATGGTAATTTGAAAAACCACATGTGAACACACTCAGGATAGAAGCCATTTACTCATGAAGTCTTTTTTCCGGTGTTTCTTCATAGATGAGTAAGTAAATAAAGTTAGCGACTGCAATCGACCCGAAAGCTCTCTTTTCAATAGCTACTACATTGAGGTGTAGTGGAGGCCACTACTCCTGTCCCTGGATTGCTCCACTTTATCGTTGAAACGTACCTTATAACATACCTTATAATGCTGAGTGTTCAGCAAGGAGGTATCAAGTACCACTTTTTGAGTCTTTGGTATGACTCAACCTGAGATTGAACTCTGGTCTCCTGGGCCGTTGGCGAACACTCTACCACTAAGCAAATAGGCCGGTCAACTAAGCCAATTGAACTGAGCCAGTGGCCTAATGAGTAGAGTGTTTGCCAATAGTCCGGGAGACCGGGGTTCAATCCCAAGTTGAGTCATACCAAAGACTTAAAAAATGGTACTTGATGCCGCCTTGCTTAAATTTTGTGGGAGTTTCAATATTGCATGCTTCGTGATGGGGGTAATATTGACTTACAAATCATATGTATAGCGATTTAACTGTGTGCAAACAAATGAGCTCTTGCTCATTTAAAAATGTTATCTACCAATTATGTGTTTACAAATCATACATTTTTACACGATTGCACCATCTTCAGTATCAGTATGTGTTACATTATGCAAAATACCATTCTTTGAAAGATGAAAAGTTTATTTTCTGATTTCATCGCAATCACTATCTAATCATGAGAGAGAGAAAGATAGAAAGAATTACTTGTATTGCATAGAAGTGCTATGAGACTCATGGGTAGTAGATGAAACAAAAATACCAACCATTTCTTCTCCCTGCTTATCAGTTTGTTTACTTTTTAACATCCTGTCCCCCCACTGATTTTGAAACAGAACATAACAGGCTGACTGCCATCCCATGAACCAGTGTAAATCATTTGATCTTTGCATGTGTTGTATAGTGGCTCGTACTATGTTACTTCTGGTATCACAGAAGTATAAAAGACGGAAGCAGAAGAGCTCTGAAGGACGTTGGTCAGTATAAGACCAATTTCGGTTGTAACACCCACAGTGAGAGACTTATAATACTAGTCGGACAGTACCACTTGAGTTAATAGATGATTAACTCTGTTTCACTGTGTATCAGTTCCTTGCCACGATACAATAGCATGTGACTTACATTTCAATTCAAATGTTGTATACCCATAATACAACTACATGTATACATATACAAATATATGCGGAAACATAATCAACTGTAATGATGACTTCAATAAACGAATGAATACACTTCTTTACAAAAATATAACTCTCACACTTTATTCTCAAAAGTGTTCATGTTCTGTTGTGTGTGAGAGATGAGTGGAGACAGGGACAGACTGCTATAGTGACCCAAGTTCTTCTTTTGACCATAGCTGCACTTCTTTCTCATCTTGGCGGGGTTGCTCAACCATGGGTCACTGAGGGCCTAAAGCCCTCAGTCTACAAGCTGGTTCTCACTTTGGCATTCCTGTCTCGACTGACTTGACAGCCACGGGCACCTTGTCTATATTCTTTCCTAATGCCCACCTGCTTCCACTCTACTTCGGCTTATTTACACAGGTGCCTCTCTTGATTGATGGCTCGGTTGAGGGTCAATATTTAACACAGAAATTTTTGCTAAAATTTATCACCATAAATAAAATGATAAACCAACTGATTACCATCCTTACTTATATTACTGTATGTATAAAGCATTTGATATTAATTAATCTACAATGGTTGATATGCCATAAAACACAACCAAATCATCATATACATTTAATATATATGAATAAAGAGTATTTGTGATTAAATACCCAACCAAACCAAATCATATATTTTTAATATATATTTATAAGAGGATTTGGCATTAAATAACCTACAGTGGTTGATATGCCATAAAATCCAACCAAAGTCATTAACTATGTCTAAAGAGGATTTGGTATTAAATAACCTACACTAGTTGATATGCCATAAAACCCAACCAAACCAAATCCTATATATTCAATATATATGTATAAAGAGGATTTAGCATTAAAAAACTTAGAAAGGTTGATATACCATAAAACCAAACCAAATCCTATATATTCAATATATATGTATAAAGAGGATTTGGCATTAAAAAACCTACAATGGTTGATATGCCATAAAACCAAACCAAACCAAACCAAATCATATATATATAATATGTACAAAGAAGAATTAGCATTAAATAACCTATGATGTATGATATACCATAAAAGCCATCTTAACCAAATTATATATATTTAATATACATGAATAAAGAGGAACTGGCATTAAATAACCTTCAATAGTTATTCATACTATCAAAATTACTGTAATACAATCAAAATCAATGCATTGCTGTTGTAGAGATTACATAACTTGCTTGCCAAATCGTACTTCTTATTGTTTTCTTTCTAACACCATATAAACCTAGACCACACATGTTAGACTGACCACCATATTATTCCAATGCAAAAAAATTATAGAAAACAAAGGACATAACTAAATTTTTACGATTATCATGTTAGATAACTCAGACTTCAGTATTGGTTGTCTCTTCTTTTGAAATCTGCAGTTCTTAATATTTTTCTTTTCTCCGACTGTTCTGATATTTTCTTAATTTGGTAGTTCCATTCCTTCTATCATTTACTATTTTCCGCTTTTCATTATTATTTTCTCTTTTCACACCAGCGTATGCTGATGCTTTTTCACTGGGGTTTTAATGACAGCAAATCCCCTCAATTTCCAGGTCTCTTCTTAGTATTAATTTGGTTTGTTGGGTTTTATGGCATATCAACCATCGTAGGTTATTTAATGCCAAATCCATTTTTATATAAATAATCTGTTCTATTGAAAACAATTCAATTTAAAATAAGTACGCAGTTTAATTGTCAAAAACATTTCTATTTCAAACTATTCCAGCAGTTATAGGTATCAATTCAGTTAAGTGTAAATACAGTTTTAATGTCAAAAAACAGTTCTATTTGAAATAATTCAGTTAAGCATAAGCACACAGATTAAATGTAAGTATGGTTTAATTGTCATAAACATTTCTATTTCAAGCTATTCAGTTTGCTCAAACGATTCAGTTTAGCATAAGTATGCTGTTAGTTCTATTTGACCCATAGATAGGGCCCTATCCGGTGTTACCACTCCCGGCCAGAGTGGACCTGGGAGCGATGGCAGTGAAGGGGTACTCTGCATTCCCCAAAGCTCCAGCATTGCTGTAACCTCACGATCAGATTGTTTAGTGTCATATCCAGGACACTCGTTGGGGGGGGGGTCTTATCCCTTTGCAGAGGTGCAGTCAGTGTATTCTCCAGCTCCAGCCGACTTGGAAATCTTCTTAGTATTCTAGCCAATCTTTATAATGCTGTCGTTTGGATTGTCTGCACCCTCTGATCCTTTTAACAGTCCTTTGGTGACTACCCAGTACACCAATCATGATTGATATCACCGTCACTTACATGTTCCATAGTTTTTTCCATTCTCTAGCAAAGTCAAGGTACTTCTCTTCCTCTTCCTTTTGTTTCAGTTTTAACTTGTGGTCAGCGGGAACATAGAATCCTCTATTTGGCAAGTGCTGTTTTTTTCCTGACTATATCTAGTGATTATTTTTATCATTATTATCAATATTTCCAAACAATATCAATAACTCTCTTTTATTTTCTGCCCATTCTACTGGGGCTGTTGAATACACTGATTGCATTTCTGCAGAGAGTTAAGACCCATCCAACGAGGTTCCTGATATGACATTAAACAATCTGATGGTGAGGCTTCAGTATTGCTGGAGCTTTGGGGAATGTGGAGTACCTCCTCATTGCCATTGTTGCCAGATCCACTCTGACCTGGAGTAGTAGCATCTTATAGGGTCCTATCTATAGATCAAATAGAACTACTTGACATTTAAACTGAATGCCAATAAATGATTTATACAACATTGAATTGTTTGAAATTGAACTGTTTGATCATTAAAATGTGTGTAAACAAATGACTGATGTTTAATTTAATTATTAGAGTTAAATAGCAATACTTGGAAATATTTAACTATGTCTAGATGAATGAATAGTGTTGAATAGAATTATTAGTGTTGAATAGCAATACTTGAAACTTTATTGTGCCTAAATTGAATTATTAGCATTACATAGTAATGGTTGGAAGCATTTAACCGCGTGCAGATAAAAGAATGAATAGAATTATTAGTATTACACAGTAATACTTGGAAAAATTTAACTGTGTGAAAATAAATGAATAGTGTTGACTGGAATTAATTATACAAATATGATGATAGAAATATATAATAGTGCTGAATAGAATTATTAGTGTTGAATAGCAATTCTTGAAACTCTTTCTGTGCATCAACTGAATCATTAGCTTTCCAATAGTGATGCTTGGAACCATTTAACTGTGTGTAGATGAATGAAGGAATAGAATTATTAGTGTTGAATTGCAATACTTGAAACTCTTTGTGTGCATCAACTGAATCATTAGTTATCCAATAGCGATGCTTGGAACCATTTAACTGTGTGTAGATGAATGAAGGAATAGAATTATTAGTGTTGAATTGCAATACTTGAAACTCTTTGTGTGCATCAACTGAATCATTAGCTATCCAATAGCGATACTTGGAACCATTTAACTGTGTGTAGATGAATGAAGGGATAGAATTATTAGTGTTGAATTGCAATACATTAAATACTTTAAATGTTGAATTATTAGTATTAGATAACAATACTTGGAACTATTTAATTGTTTACAGAAGAACAAATAGTGTACAATAGAATTATTAATGCAGATATGACAATAGAAATATATAAAATTGTCAATTATGACTATCATTTTCAACATCATCATCAAACCATCGTTCTTGTGGGATGCTGCTTCTGGGATTTATTAGACACAACATGCAGCATCCTTGTGTAGTTCCCGTCTAGCTTTTTCTGCAAGCTTTTAAAAAAATCTTGGTGGTACAGTCAAACAATAGTCCGAACATGGCTACAGCTTGGAAGAATTCCTGAATTATTTCATCCAAGAGATCAGATTTCCACATGGTCATTAACCTGTCAAAAGTTATCTATGCTTTCCTATACACATGTTGACATTGCTTTCAGTGGATGAGATAATACTACCAAGGTATGTGACCTGGCAAAAACAGGGTCTTTAATAAATAGTTTGGTGCCGTTTTATGGCATATCAGTCCTTGTGGGTTATTAAATGTCAAATCCTCTTGATACTCACACACACTGTATGTAAACTGCTAAAATAAGAGTCATTAAGACTTAGTTTTCCACACCATATATATATATATATATATATATATATATATATATATATATATCTGATTTGTAGGCAAATAATCAGGCAGTAGTTTTAGTTTTAAATGAGTTTGAGCTTATTTGTTTGCACACAGTTCAATGGTCTCAAGTATTTCTATTTAACATTAGAAAGTTCATTTATCAAGTATTCATATATCATGAACAATTCACACACTATTGTATGGTTTCAAATAATAATCATAATCTTTACTTAATGATTGATGAGTTCTATTTTACCTGGGGATGGGATCCTAACAGGTACTAGTTTTCTGGGTCAGAATGGACGTGAGATTAATAGGTACTTTAATGGTTACTTTACATTCTCCAAACTCCGGGACTGGAATCAGATCATCAGATGATTTTTAGTGTTATACTCAGGACACTCAAAGTCTTGTTTTCTTGAGATTGATTCTCAGTCACCCACTTCAAGCATCTTTCAGATGAAAATCTGTGAAAATACCCAAGCGGCTGGGGTGTCCTAGCCACTTGGTTGCACTTTCGTGTGCACTTCATTTGCAGCAGCTTATTGCATCTTAATGGTTGATTATCTTGTAAGGACTATTGTTGTAAAATCTTACACCTGGCCGAGTGGAGTATTCACAAATCAAACAAAAACAACAAAAGATAAACAAGAGCAAAGTAAAAAAAGACAAACACAGCGAACTTAAGATATTTGTGCATGATATGTCCATTTGTGCAGAATGATATATCAGTGGTCACTACTTTTCTAAAAAATTTTGGAGAAGGACATGTTCACTGAGGGAAGGACATTGATTTGTTTTTTTAATTAGTGTTCTATACAAGCGTGTGGTTGCAAGAAAAATAACACTGACAAAAAAATTTAGTTTATTTTGTTTATTGAATAAATAAAATAAACAAGCGGATGAAATATCTGGCTGAGTGACCGGGAGGTGGGTATCTATTCGGCGACAAGTGGTTGCTTTGATCTGGTCAGACAGTGTTGTCGGGTGACGCTCTTAGTGTTGTATAGTCACATATGCAGATTCACATCTACATACATGCACATATATATGTAGAATAATTCACAACGATAAAGACGCAAGAAGAAAGGACGCAGGAAGACTTCTTTAGAAATATATTTACCTCTCACTTTATTGCAAGGGTTCGAAAGGGTGGTTCAAGGTTTGCATGTGAGAGGGTGCTGGAGACCGAACATAAACTTCATATTTTGACCCCACTGTTATGGCCGTCACGTTGTGTCTTTATTGTTCTCCTGATGTTGGGGTCAACTCCATCGGGGCTTTCCGAGGGCCCCCTCGGTCTGGTTTGGCCTTCCCTACCACATCTCGTCTCTAACCCTCTGGGAGTCTGCTGGCAACTGCTTGGGACCCAAACTCAACTGAGTTAAATAATAACTCAACGCCTACACGATCGCCTACTGGATCTTTGAATCGGATGTTTAATCGTCATCAAGCGGAAATAACTGTCATGCAGTTCAGAGGTTACTCTCTTCTGGTGCATGACTGTAGTGGCACAATGAGACCTTCACCTTGTCCCATATCATAAGCCTTAATCCGCCCACGCGATCTCTTTCGATTACTGGCCGTTGGAATGTGTCACTTCCTTCCGGTGTATTACCTTGGAATAGTATTTTGGGGCTGGGTCGAAGGTCAAAATATAACATTAGCACGACAGGCGATTCCACTGCCGTATGACCTCTGCTTGGCCTATTTATATGTTCCCGACTTCAAACACCGGCTCCAGAAAATACGACTTGTGAAAAAAATATGATTGGTTGAAAAATAACCCTTTTTTATAACTGAGAATTTTCTGGGGATTTTGGATAGAATATGCGTGGAGCCTATGTGCAGAAGCCACGATTTTCTCAGTTTGACACTGACCTTTGTTGGGTCAACATCCGGTAGCTGTTATTTTCTTCTGCAGTGTCGATGCCTGTTGGTCTGTGTTTTGCGTGTTTTTGTAGTTAGGTGTGTGAAGAGTTAAGTGGGTGAATCAGAAGAGATTTGATGTATATTACTATAACAGGGTCTTTTGATGTTTGATTTGGGTGAATTAAATACAATAGTCGAATATCTGCAAATTAGAAGAGATTTTATGTATTTTACTGGTTTAGTGGGTAGACAATTCGCCAGAGGTCCGGGAGACCGGAGTTCAATCTCAGGTCAATTCATACCAAAGACTTAAAAAAATGGTACTTGATACCTCCTTGCTTAACACTCAGCAATATATGGTACGTATCGAGGATAAAGTGGAGCAATCCAGTGAAAGGAGTAGCACCGTCCTCTACACCTCAGTGTAGTAGCTATTGAAAAGGGAGCCTTCTGGTCACCCTCGACTACGGTCGCCAACTTTACCTTTTTTTACTACTATAACACTAGAGTAGCAGATTATGTTGTTTTTTTTGGGGGGGGGGTCACCGACCTGGAGTGAGGCAGAAAGGGACAGGGCTGCTCAATGGCATCGGATTGGCCGAAACGTTGTGGGCTTGCTGTTGCTATTGTGGTTGGAGAAGATCCAAGAGATATTCTTTGAAAGTGGGAGAAGGAGGTAAAACTTCGGCTCTTTTCTCGATAACACATCGTAGGGTGAGGACATACCGGAGATGGCTCGTGTAGAAGTTTATTCTAAATGGTCGAGTAGAGAGACTGGTAGTTTCTTTATGGTACAGGCCTGGACATTTTTGAGTGGAAGCGCACTTTTATGTTCAAGCAGAGAGACCGCTAAGTTGAAATTGCCAATTTGTTTATTAGGAACCAGAATAATTCAGGTTAAAAGGATCTGTAGATTTTGAACAAAAAGAAAGAATAAAAGAAAGAAACGAGTAAAGAAACGAAAGAAAAAAGAATTCACCGCTTAAAATACAATCTTTACTCGCAGAAAAATAAATAAAAAAATAAAAGAAAAATAAAAGAGTAAAGAAGCGAAAAAAAAAGAAGATCCGACTAAACTACAAACTTTCCTCGCAGACGACATGAACTAAGAAATTTTTAGCTTTCTTCCCGTAGGTAAAAAAAGAATAGCTGATTGCAGCCACTTACAAAGAAGTAAGAGACATAATTTTTCATATTATTTTTAATGTGAGCTTTGTTTTATGTTTTGTCAAAGAATAATTTCCTGCATAATGACTTTCATGTAGTTTTAATCGTAGTTTGTTTTTGTTCTCTTTATAGAATAAAGCATTTGTAACTTGTGTTATAAGTGTCTCATTTGTTTTTAGCTATGCCTTATTTATTTTTAGCATGGGGAACTTTACATCCTGTAGTTTATTTTTTTTTTTTTGTTTTTTTTTAATTTCTTTTAAGGTCGGATTTTGGTAACGACCCTAAAATTTCGAAATTTTGTTCACTCGCAATTTTGTTAGAAACAAAAGTCGAAGTGTTCCACGATTAACAACACAAAGAACATGAATAACGCAGACAAAGAGAAATTTCACGACAACGAGAATGTAAAATAGGTAATTTTTATAACAAAATAAACTTACTGGAAATTTTTACATTTCAGGGTGGTACATTGCGTGTCTCTTTTATTTTTTATTATAAGTTTTATTTGCATCATTTCTTTGAGTTGAATATCCTTTTAACCTCTAGAATAAAGCCCTTGCTTCGTACCTGGGGCTAACTCATTGTGCGGGTTGACCATGTGGAATGGACCCTTTCTGTTTCCTCTTTTACTTCCTAGCAATCACAGAGAGCGGTTGCTTGCTACGAACATTCTTGCCCTGAATTGGACACTTTGAACGTTATAATTTAACTGGGAAATGTTGAAATCGCTTTTACTTCCCCGCATATGCAACATATACCTGGGAGAAAATGCTGTGAGAGCGCACACACCTAATATGATGCCTGTCGACCTGAAGTGGTTTCTCTTAGGACATGGTGATTCAACTTCGAAAAGTTGAATTCGCGTATACACCCTCATCCCAGTTTATGAGAAATATACCTGGCAGAAATCATGTGCTCAAGTAGTCAGAAGAAAAGGGTATTTCAAACACGGAGCATTTTATACCTGTTTTCCAGACAAGGTTCCTGGTAAGAAACAAGAATTTTTAAGAAGTGACAGAAACCGGCCTAAAAGAAGACATTACCACTTACATTGCAGTCTACCCTTGAGAAAAGAAAATTATAGTTTCAAGTGAGAGAAACTAAACAAAGGCTCGAAGCCTTTACATCCCGTAAGGAATGGAAATTATTGTTTCTGGCAAGAAAACCACGATAAATGCTTGAAGCCTTTACACAAACGAGTATGACTCAGGAAACTCGGCACGAGAACTGTTTATATTTGTCTCTATTGAGGACTTGTAGAAAAGAAAGAGAAACAGGGCATTAAAGTTTCTGGTGAGAGAAGCTTAACAAAGGCTTGAAGCTTTTAACATGGAAAAGTTGAATATTGTCCTTTACTTTGCATTGTTCTAAGTTTCTTCTGTGTTAATTTGTAAAAAAAGCCACGTTTGAGTACGTGTTTTCCTTCTTTCTTTCTCCATTGTGCAAACTTTTTTGGTGGGTTGTTTGTTTATAGAAACTGTTATAGTAAAACACATCAAAACTCTTCTGATTCACCCACTTAACCTAATTTACCAACCCCTTCGCTCGGGCAGGAAATGACACAAGGTCAGTTTTTAAGCGTAGTTGAACAGGTTTGAATTGAGAGTTTTTCTTCTCCTAGACAAGTTGCATCCCTAAGGCTGAAGAACCTAGTCTCTCCTACTATTGACGCACAGCTGGAGGGAGAATAATTGGATTCATACCTTTCCCAAGGGTATTAGAGCTATGTGATATGCAATCAACTGCGTCCAGGATTTGAACTCATGTCGCCGTGTCCATTTCCTACGACGATAGCCATTTACCCACTTAACTCTTTACACATCTAACTACAAAAACACACACCGACAGACATTGACATTGCTGAAGAAAATAACATCAACCGGATGTTGACGCAACAATGGCCAGTGTCAAACTGAGAAAACCATTGCTTCTGCGTATAGGCTCCGCGCATACTCTATTCAAAATCTCCAGAAAATTCTCAGTTGTAATAAAAAGTTCTATTTCTAACCAATCATTTTTTCCACAAATAGTGTTTTCGGAGTCGGTGTTTTAAGTCAGGAATATATAAATAGGCCAAGCGGAGGTTACACGGACAGTTGGATCCACAGCCGTCGCTGAGAGTGTCACCAGACAACACTGTCAGACCAGATCAAAGCAACTGTATTAACAAAAGAAACAAAATGTTCAAATAATTGTGTTGATGTGTATGAAAATGTGTGTAAAATTGAGAAATAAAATGTTGGGGAGTTGTATTGATAGGAATGAAGTAATTTGATGAATTTTAACGTATGTTGAAAGGAAGTAGAATTGAGAAATAAAACTGTTCCACGATTTGTGTTGGTAGGGGTGAGTCACAGACTTATGTGGTCAACTAAAGTTTATGTCGACAGGGAAGGTGAATGCCAGCGTTAAAGAAGTGAAATGGAGGTGGGATGGTGGTAATTTACTAAGCTTTTTGCTTAGATGTGGCACAAGGCCATGTGAAGGAGGGCACCCAATGAGACTCGAACTCACTCGTGTTGGTTTACTAGTTGAGCTTGCTAACCATTACACCACCAGAAGCGCCTTGGAGGTGGGATGGTGGTTCTTCTATCGAAAGCCACACTAGGTAGGTTAAGATGAGTGTTGTATGAGGTTGAATGTTGCCTTCTCTCTCAGAGCTTTCAGATTCCAGACGTCGAAGGTGGAGGTTCTAGTGTCTGGCTCTGCCTTCTCAATCTGGACATCGAAAGAATCTCGTCTTTTATAGTTGTCCCTTGGTCAAATTAGATCAACTTTAGGCATTCTTTACTTTTTTATTTACCGCAAAGGTCATAATACTGAGTATTAAGCAAGGTAACATCAAGTACCACTTTTGAGTCTTTGGTATGACTCGACCTGGGATTGAACCCAGGTCTCCTGGGCCATTACCGAACACTCTGACCATTATGCCAATGTGCGGTACATAGTGTTCGCTAATGGTCCGTGAGACCGGCGTTCAATCCCAAGTCGTGTCATACCAAAGACTTTAAAAATCGTACTTGATACCTCCTTGCCTAACACTCAACAATATAAGGTACGTATCAAGGGCAAAGTGGAGTAATCCCGAGAAAGGAGTAGCGCCCTCCAGTACACCTCAGTGTAGTAGCTATTGAAAAGGAGCCTTCTGGCCGCCCTCGACTACGGTCACCAGCAGAGCCGGGTAAAAGGTCGAATTTATCTGAAAGTGGATAAATTTCCGACAAACTAGAGTTCATGTTGTTTTTTTGTTTGTTTTTTGTCGGTGGGGGTTTATGTCATATCAAAGCTTGTAGGTTATTTCATGCTAAAACCATTTTTAGAAATCTTTTTTGACTATTGAACTTTTTACTTATGCTAAACTGAACTGTTTGAAATAGAACTGTTTATTAGTATAAACATAGATTTGGCTTTAAATAGCCAACAGAGGTTGATATGCCATAAAACCCCAACACACTAAATCCTATAAATTTAATATATATGTATAAAGAATATTTGACATTAAATAATCTACAATGTTTAAGATGCCATAAAACTAAACCAAATCATATATTTTTAATATATAAGTATAAAGAGGATTTGGCATTAAATAACCTACAATAGTTGATATGCCAATAAAACCCAACTAAACCAAATCATATATATTTATCATATATATATATAAAGAGGATTTGACATTAAATAACCTACAATGGTTAATATGCCATAAAACCCTACCAAATCATATATATTTAATATATATGTGTAAAGAGGATTTGGCATTAAATAACCTACAAAAGTTGATATGCCATAAAACCCATACAAACCTACAAAATTTAACTTCACGTATATAATAAGAGTATAAATTCTGCAAAGTAAAACCATATGAATGGAACATCAGCGACAGTCTATGCTCTGTGCGTGTCGCAATCGCAAGAGCCTTGCAAAAATCCTGTTAACCATCAAAAATGTTGACTCATCGACCGCCTCCAACCCACTCGTCCCGTGTCCACAGGCTTACTACCCTCTTCACTGCTCCCGAACAAACTTGGTCCTTCTTGTCTCACTTCCGTTTGGGGTCTTTACGCTAAAACTCCTTAGATTCACGCAGGCACATCTCTTAGCCTATTTTCGCGCCGAGACCCCCAGACACACTGACGCCATCCAGAGATACTGAAGATAAAATTCTTTGATTCAGATATCTGACTAGAAAAACACTCACACACAAAGAGACACATCTATGTAAAAGTAAAATTAGAGACCGTAGTCGATGGCAAACCGAAGGCTCCTTTTTTAATAGCTACTACACTGAGATGTAGGGGAAAGCACTACTCTTTTCCCTATTTACCAACCCCTCCACTCGGGCAGGATATAACACAAGGTCAATTTTTTTTTAAGCGGAGTTTAACAGGTTTGAATTCAGAGTTTTCCTTCTCCTAGACTAGTTGCCTCACCAAGGCTGAAGAACCCAGTATGTCCTACTATTTGCCCATAGCTGGAGGAAAAATAATAGGATTCATACCTTTCCCAAGGGTATTAGTGCTATGGGAAATGCAATCAATGTCGTCCGGGATTTGAACTCGTGTTCCCGTGTCCATTTCGTACGATGATAACCATATATTTGTCGCTGCCTCCCACCAGACACGACTTGACACAAGGTCAAAAGCCCGAAGGCCGATTAAAGTGGGGATAAAGGGGAGGGGAAGGTCGGGAACGAGCCGAGACTCGAACCCTGCTTGTCTGTGCTGCTCATCGGCTCACTTAGTGCAATGTGAGCCTGATGAGGCAAGCAGTTTCACGAACCCAAATGTGGGTCCGGGCACGTATGCCAGTTTACGGCTTAAACTAGACGCTTGGTCTAGTGCCGTACAAAGGGGACATAAGTGCAGCTCGCCCACCCGAAGGTTGCCCAGCCGAAGCTGGGGGCCTATTCGGCCCCGAGTCTGCTCTTGGTTTCGAACACCCATCCGTACGATGATAACCATTACACCACGGGCACCTCCTAAAAAGCACTACTCTTTTCCTTTGTTTGCTCTACTGTACCCTTGATCCGTACCTTATGCTGAGTTAAACAAGGAGGCATCAAGTACCATTTTTCAGTGTTTTTGGTATGACTTGATCTAGGATTGAACTCCGGTCTCCCGAGCCATTGATGAACACTCTACCCATTAAACCAATATATATATATATATATATATATATATATATATATATATATATATATATATATATATATTGTATCACGAAAGGTTGTGTGTTTGTTGCCATCAGATCACGGTTCGGACAATCATATAAGATCACCTATCTAGCTCAGTAAAGGCACAAATGAAATGTTGCAAGTCACATGAACACGTTGGTGGCCAGGTCATAGTCTGCTCAGACTCCAGGACCCCATTTTTAACCATAACATGTTGCCACCAATTACAAGCTGGTTGCCTAATTGAGTGAGGGAGATCTTAACCCTTTACGAGATGCAGACTGTGTTCTACAGTCCCAGCCGATATGACAGTTAACACATTGAGAACGGTATTTAAACAATTTCTAAAATGTCAGTATGTTAAAACCTCTATAAGATGTCTACAAACCAATCCTGCTGCTAAACCGGCTTTCAAAGCTACACCGGTTCCTGAATTTCCAAACCAGATGCAGACGATGGCTGTGACTAAATTACATGATTATTTCAAGCTATTCAGTTAAGTCAAACAGATATAATTCAAACAATTCAGTTAAGTAATAGTATAGTTTCAATGTCAAGAACAATTCTATTTCAAGCAGTTCAGTTTAGTATAAGTATACAGTTTAAATATCAAAACAGTTCTATATCAAGTAATTCAGTTTAGCATAAGTACGCAGTTCAGCTCTATTTCACTAATACATAGGACCCTATCAGGTGCTACCATTCTGGGTCAGAGTGGAACTGGGAGCGATGGCATTGAAGGAGTGCTCGGCATTCCCCCAAAGCTCCAGCATTACTGGAACCTCATTATCAGATTGATTAGGGTCATATACAGGACACTTATTTGGCGGGGGGTCTTACCCTCTGCAGAGGTGAAGTCAGAGTATTCTACAGCCCCAGCTGACTGAGCAAAAGGTCAATTTTAAAGTGGAGTTTGTGGGGATTTAGGAATTAACAATAAAACTCACAACCGGATATTGACTCGTCGGCTGCCAGATACAAAATGTATAAACGCGTTGCCACGCATAAGGCTCCACGCATCCATCCGGTTAAAAATCAGAAAAAAAGAAAAATAATAAAAAGTAAAGTAGCCAATGGGAAGCAGTCGCGCTAAGATTAGAAGGATTTTGGAGTGGCGAATTTGGAGCCTGTAGAGAGAGATAAATACTCAGGTTTTCTGTGAACCGACCTCTTTTTCGGGTAGTGACGTCGAACCGACAACACCGATTTTGCTGTCTGGTGTTTTGGGCACCACGCTGTGTCTTGGGACGTAGCGTTGGTTAGTCCATTCACCAAGTAAATAAAGGAAAGTATGGAAGAAATGTTTTCGTCTCTTATCTGTTTCTATCTTTTCTTTTTGTATATTTCTTTTGAGACTTTCTTTGGGCAAGGTATTGCGCCAGCCAGTCAACGTCGGGTAAAATAATATAACCAAAATATGGAGTCAGATATCTTACAGCAACACAGCCTTGCCCTTAGCCCCTGACCTCCGAAAAACCTTCAAATCCCACAAGTTTAACATGCTTGAATTTAAAAGAATTTAAAGTAAATTTTGCAGTATAATAGAATTTAAAGTAATTCAATATGACGAAAATGACACCAAAGGCAAATTTATCATTTAAAAGGGTAATTTTTAGGGCACTTTACTGAGTAGTTTTATATTGTAAGTTCAGAAGCTTTCTCGTTTGGATACTGATTCAAAAAGATAACACTGACAATAAAGTTTTTGACGGGAATATTATACAAAAGGAACAAGAAAGAAAGGGGCAGAAAAGGTAAAGTGTTGCATTTTTTTTTTTTTTGTAATTTGCAGGAATTTTTCTAAGAAAGTGTCCTGAAAACAAAGTTGGTTGTATTTTCTTTTCTTTTTAGTTTCGTCGAAAAGTTTCCGTTTTCATTTAATTTTGAGTCTTCTGAAAGATCGTTTTTTTTCTGTAGAATTCTCGGGTTGAATTTTCTTCGTAGAATTTCGGTAGTCGACTTTCGTTTGATTTTAGTTTTATTCCTCGGGGAGCTTCTTACCAGTTAGAATAATCATCGGCTTTCCAAGAAGCGAGTGACGAACCAGTCTTCTGGCTAAATTTTTCCCTCTTTGACAGTCTGGCACCCAAGTTGGTAGTATTTGTCAACAAATTGCGGGAAGAAAATTTTTGGCGCCTTATTGTATAGGATTACCTCTCTCTTTTTCACTCTGGCCAAAATAAAGTGCCACGCGTAGTCGGTTTGTTTCCTTGTTAGAAATAAATTTTCATGAATTCAGAGTTTTTCTTCTGTTAGATCGGTTGCCCGATTTAGATTAAAGAGATCAGTCTGCCCTACTATTTAGCCATAGCTTTAGGAGGAATAGTTGTATTCATAACTTTCTCGATGGTATTTGCGTTTTGTAAAACGCCATTAGTTTCGTCCAGGGTTTGAACCTGGTTCGCTGTGTTTGTTCTCTACAATGATTATCATTATACCACAAATGCCATCAGTCTTATTCAGGATTTGAACCCGGTTTACTATGTCTGTTCTCTACTGCAAATGCCTCCAATAACATCTGACAATTACAAGAACGCGCACACAAAAAAAAAAAAAAAGAAAAGATAAATAAAACTTTCAAAAGGAAGGAAAGAAACCTCCCTGTTTTTATTCAACAATTGGCTGAACCTTTTCAGTCATCAAAAATGCTTCCGACCGCAGTAATTCAAAATTAAATGAAATCCAAGTATCATGTAGACAAATTTAAAGAGTTCAAAAGAAAATCCAGATCTGTCTCTCTCTTTTTGTCTCTCTGTCTCTCACACACTCACAGTTTCTTTGTAGACCCTTTTATATTTTCTTTCTACCTTCGTATTAAACGTATCATGCCCATATTAACAAAGCAATATAGACAAGACATCAAGACACGTGTTTGTACATAAAAGACTTAATTCAAAGTGAGTAAAACTGCTGCTATTCACTCGGCAGTGAGGTGATAGGAGGTTGCAGTCAGACAGAAGTAGTAGCGTGAATTAGGCAACAGGAAGAATTTGGATTTGTCGTGTGAATATCCAACTATGTGGGAAGGCATACACGTTGAAACACATAGTGATGGAATGTAAATATCTTGCATGTACCAGAAAACTTTCAGCGATGTCAAAAAGCATGAAAGATCTATACGAAACGACAGATCCTAATCGCATAATAAATTCCATGAAAAAAATCAGCCTCTAATCAAGAATAAAAGTCCATAAACGTCTTTTACGAAAAGATATTTACATTCACTCTTGAATAACAAAAGTAGTGATAGTAACACCAACTTGAGGAGATAACAACCAATCCTTTGATCTGACTGAAAATAACTCTAAAACCTTACCAACCATGAACCCACATTAAAAAAAAAATGTGCATAAGAATCGAATTAAAAAAAGTCTTTCACATAAATAAACAAAGGGTTGACTTGGTGAAAAACGAAACTAACACACTAACCAACCAGGAACCTATTTGAAAAACTGTAAAATAATTTGTTTTCTCTAAAAATAATAAAATAAGGTGACCTTGAGGGTATGATAATTTCAAATCAAAAATAAATAAATAAATGAACAGATAAATAAATAAATCAAAAAGAGATAAATAAATAAAAAAATAAAGTCGATAATTTTTTCCCGGTGAATTTAAATTGGTTTAAGAGTAGAACAAAACAGTAAAGCAACAAGAAAATATAAACACTTACAACCTTAAACCATCCCTATCCCTACAAAACAATCTTTATTGTGAAGAAAAGGGGTTCAGGGACAGGGTATAACTTTCTTTACAAAAAAAAACCCAGTTTGTCTATCCTCTGTGGCCATAGAAATATTTTGAGTGAAATTTTCTGTAATTGACTCCTCTTCTTTGACATCAATCAATTGTTAAGGAATAAATTGAAAAAATTCGAATCTAAATGAGAAAAAAGATCGGAATTATCTCCCTTGTTTTCTTTTGTGGTGAAAAACGTTATTATGTTGATGGCAAAGGAAAAGTAATTTTCCTTTCATTCAAGCAGAAAACAGCTGTTTTATTTAAAACATTTCATTTTTTTTAACTTTTATCTAACGTTCTACAACAAGACAGAAAAGAAATCAATCGAAAGAAAAGAGAAAGAAGTAAGTATACATTCGATTATGAATATAGTGTTGTTGTTGTTCTTCTTCAATTATTATTATTATTATTATTATTATTATTATTCCTCCCCTCCTCCTCCTCTTCCTCCTCCTCCTTAGAAATAGCAAACCTACGTAATTTACAGGAAAACTATTTTATACTGACGAAGAAGTGAAATATTTTAAAATTTGTGTCAATATTTTACCATCTATGAATGTAAAAATGTTTCTATTGATTTTCATGACAAATAGATACGTATTGACTGATGTTTTAATCGTCACGTGACCTAAGATCCTCCATGGAAATCTTAGATAAATATCAGCCGTTTAAATTTCCTTAATATCTGTTTGAAACTATTTTATGATAAACAATGATTTTATTAAGGAAATACAAAAAGAACCTTAACCCTAAGAAGAAAACACTTCTATATTCCTTAATCTTCGAGTTTAATTTGAAAGATCATTTACAGTAAAATTGAACTTAAATCCAAACATGAAAAGACCTATACATTCATTAAACAGTTAATTTGAAAAGAGTTTTTTTTTTTTTTTGGTTATGATTGGGACATTTTTTGAGTTAAATTTTAAAGATCGTTTACGACAATTTTGAAAGATTTTTAAAAGCAGAGATTAATTTTTTGTGACGAGGCTTATCAATCACATTAGAATTTAAGAAAATCATTGACTGAAAACTTAATATTTCAGACTATTTTGAGATTTTCCTACTCTTGAGCAGAAAGTGTTATTTTTCAGTTGCTTCTCTCTAACATAAATGAAAAACTAGCTCCGAGGGCATAATTAAAACAACGGGAGATGTCATATGGTAGCTGATATGTGAAAGTGATTTATATTACAATCAAAAATTTTTTTTAAAAATCCTTCATCAATTTTGAATATTCTTGTACAATTTTAGTACAAATACTTGTAAATTCTTACTCATATGCTTTATTGAGATTTATGTAATGAAAATGTGTAAATTTGCCTTTTTTAAAATAAAAAAAAGGTTATTTTCTCAATGTTCTGGTGCCGATGGCGAGCGATAATGAATAACACGTGAACACACAAGCTATCTCGTAATGGAGTATTTTTATTTACATCCAAGGGAGCTAAACCTAGAGAGCCGGGCTCACTTTCATGGCGCGGTTTCGTATCCGTGTTTTACGGAGCTATATACATCATAACATCCCTCTTATCAAGTGATGTTTATATTGAGTTCAATGTGATGTTAATTGTATATGTGTGATGCTGTGAAAGTCCATACATTGTAATAGTGTGTGAGTTCATTAAATGAAGCTAGTACAGTTCAGCGTAATCAAATTAAAGTCCCTATGTGCTTTTTTCCTTTCTTTTTTTCCTCCTTCTCCTTTGCAATTTTTTTTTTTTTGCTTTGTGCGTCTACTGTTCGATAGGTCGTGGTCCTTTAATCGTGCTGGCACTTGGACAGGACGACTAGATCTACGGAGTTGGATTTTATGTGTCTGTGATGTGCATGTTTGTATGGGAGTGTATTGGGGGTCAGCTGGTGTTTGGTCAAGTAATGTATCTAGTTGCCGGGGGCGGATATTCAGCGGCTCAGTGGATGCCCAGTCAGGAAATGTGGCCTGTTGGCGCAGGTGGATCCTGTTTCTCCTGTACTGTTGTCCATCTACCTGGACCATGTAGCTGCGTGGTGCTGCTTTGCTAGTGACTATACCAGGTGTCCAGTCACTGTTAGGGTTTTGTGGATGACGCTTCACCCTGATAGGTTGTCCTATGGTGAGGTCTGATAATTGTTTGGCATGCCGGTCATAATAGCTTTTGGTTGTCTGTCTTTTCTTTATGAGCGCCTGCTGTACGTCCATTTGTACTTGGGGGTGTAGTCCGTGGCTTTGCATGGTAGCATTGAGCGGTTGCGCCTTGATAGGAGTCGTTGTGCAGGTGAACTACGCATGTCTGGTGTGGTTGCATTGCGCCATTGCAGGATTGCTTTCCACATGTCAGTTCCTTCTTTTGTAGTTTTTTTTTATGATTCTCTTCATCAATTTCACAACTGCTTCCACTCATCCATTGGATTGATGATGGTGTGGGCTGGATGTTATGTGGTTGACATCCAATGATTTTAGGAATCTGCGAAACTCGCTGCAGATGAAATTGGTGCCGTTATCGGTGATCAGGGTTGCTGGTGCACCGTGTGTGACAAAGACAGGTTTGATTGCTTTGATGAGGAAGTTGCTACTGAGGTCAGGGAGCTGGCTTAGTTCTATAAAGTCTGAGTAGATATCCATCAGCACTACAAAGTGTCTGCCATTTATTTCAAAAGAGTCGCTGGCCACAAATTGCCATGGGTGAGCCGGAATTGGGTAGGACATCAGAAGTTGTCGTTGTTGAGGTTAGGTGAGCTTACAGGTTTCACAGCGCCGGACAGCTTCAGTGATTTCTGTATGCATCCATGGCCAAAGCATTATCTCATGGGCAGTATTTAGGGTGTACTGGATGCCTAAGTGGGACCTGTGTGCCCTGACGACCATCTCTGGCCTCAGTTTTGTCGGTATGATGAGGCGTGTGTCTCGATAAGCTAGGCCATTTTCTGTGGCTAGTTCATCACGGCATGGCCAGTGTTCCCTGATATTGAGTGGACTGTCGTTTTTGTCAGCTGGTCAACCTTTTTTTGTGATTTCTTTTAGTGCTAACAATGTCGTGTACTGACCAGTTTCCTCCTTGATCCGTGCGAGGCGGGGGTCAGAGACGAAGTTGTAACGTTACACCCTCTCGCCCCCACACACGTTAACTTTCTTCTAACCATGTCTCTTCTTACGCCGGCCGGTGATCAACTAGTGGTTCGAGGGGGTAACGCACATTTCTTTACCTACACAAGAATACGATCGAGGGAACGGAGAAAATAGAAGGACAAACGAACAAACACGAACAAAGCTTGGGGTTAACCAAGAGCAGAGAAAGGTATGCAACACTTTGCATTCCTGATAGCAGATATGGACTAACGCTAGCGTGGGTTACTAGCGAAAATTCCACAATGCTACTGGAATCAGACTCATCTTGACTCACTGTCGCTGGACCCTATCCCATGCTGCCTCGCCTCTCTGCTGTCCAGCCGCCAACTGCCCTCTCCTGGGTCGCATCGTCAACTGCCTCTCTCGCGTCCCCTTTCCACTTCCGGATATGGCGAGATTTCATGTCCAAGAATCCTTTGTCTGGTTTCGCGCCAAAACAGACAATTGAATCGTCTGCTTTGGCAGCCCAACCACATAGTGCTACAAAGTGGTGATCTTCCAGTTCAAACTTTTCTGTGAGCTCATGTATTTCGAATATGGTGGCTTTGTCCTCTCTGGCTGTCTCAGTGGCTGGCAATGAGGCTCGTGATAGTTTGTCACTGACATACATCTGGGGTCCTGGTTTGTACTCCACGTCCAGAGAGTATTTCTGAAGTCAAAGCCGCATTCGTTGCTGTCGCTTTGGGCTGGTGTGGATGGGTTTCGACAGTATAGTCTCCAATGGTTTGTGGTCGGAGAATACTTTCACCTTCTCCTTGCCAAGGATGTACTGCTCAAAACGTTCTGCAGCGAACACAATGGCGAGGCATTCCTTCTCAATTTGAACATAGTTTCGCTCCGTTTTAGTAAGTGCTCTGGACGCATGCGCGATGGGGTGTCCACCCTGTTTTATTACAGCTCCAAGACCAACCTCCAAACTATCGCATTCCAGTGAGACTTCCTTGTTAACATCATAATATTGGAGGACTAGAGCTTGGGTGATGAGTTCTTTAATCCGACTGAAAGCCGTTTCGTGTTGTGGCAACCAGTCAAATACAGAGTCCTTGTCCAGTAGGCGTCTCAGCGGTTCACATACAGTGCTTAGTTTGGGTGTAAACTTGGGAAGGTAGTTTGCACCCCCTAGGACTCTCTGAACACCTTGGACGTCTGTGGGGCATTGCATCTGCGAAACTGCCTTAAGTTTCTCCGGTTCTGCTGCTAAGCCCCGTGCACTAAAGATGTGTCCCATGTAACTGATAGAAGTTTGTTTTAAGTTTAACTTTTGGGGGTTGAGTTTTAAACCCTTTTCCCGGCATCTTTCGATAAGTGCTCTGAATGCTGTGTTGTGACTTCTGTCGGCCTCCGCATCATTCTCACCAGAACCATATATTATGGTGTCATCTGTGATAACTTGAGTGTTGTCCAGTCCCTCGAAACAGTGGTCGAGTCATCGTTGCCATTCCTCCGGGGCTGAGCTAATCCCAAATGGCATTCTAAGCCACCGTCTCCTGCCAAATGGAGTCCAACATGTTGTCAAGTATGAAGACGACTCATCCAGTGCAACCTGAAGAAACCCATCCTTAGCGTCTACGACCGAGAAGAGCCTAGCCTTGCTCATCTTTGTTGCTATTTCCTTGACTGTTGGAGTTTGGTAGTGGTTACGCTGGATTGCCTTATTCAAATGGTATGGGTCAATGCAGATCCTCAATTTGTGGGCTTTCCAAATGACAACTATGTTGCTGATCCAGGGTGTCGGTTCTGTGACCCATGCTATCACTCCTTGTTCAACCAATTCCTCCAGCTTTTGTTTCAGCTCCATTTTGAGTGGTAGGGGAACTCTGCGGGGGTTGTTCTGAACTGGTGTGATGTTTTTATCAATCTGTATTTTGTATTCTCCTGTTAGTCTTCCTAGCCTGGAAAATACATCTTTACAGTTGTCGAGAACACCCCCCTTGGTGAGTGATTTAACTTCATCCAGGTGTCTGACGCATTCAATGTTGAAGGCTATAAGCTGGAGTGCAGAGCTGGCCCGTCCAGATAATAATGATGGTTAATTATTGTCCACTACTTGAAAATGGACTTTTTTCTTGATGCTGTTAGCTTTGCACCACAGTGTTACAGCTCCCAGGGGTTGGAGAATGGAATTGTCGTACAGCTTCAGCTTAAAATGGGAGGGCTGTAAGGGTGCTGTGGTGAGGCGTTTGTAGTCCACAAGAGCAAGAGTGCTGCAGCTTGCCCAATGTCAATTTGGAACTTGAGGGTTAGAGCTTTCTGACTTCCTAAGAGGGATACGTGTATGTCTGCATAGTAGTGTTTGCGTTCTGACAAAGGGTCCAAGGCATATATGCTTTCATCACTGCTGGCAGGTTCATCGTTGACGTAACAGACCTTTGCATGTACTGGCAGTTTATTGTTTGACCGTGGTGGATGTGCTTTGGATCGGCTCATCCTTGCAACGTGGTTACGCTTTAAGCAGATTGCGCAGATTAATCTTTAGGCCTGAAATTTGCCTTTGTCATGGCTTGATCCGCAGAATTTGCAGTCCTTGATATGCTCCCGTCTCTGTTTTCTTTTTTCTGCTTTTTGGGCATAATGCACTGTTTCTGTTGTTTCTGCTGCCTATCACGTCAACTTGTATGTCCCTTTGTTCAGTGCTCCAACATATATCTATTGTCCGGTCTAGTGTTAGGTCTGGTTCACTGAGGAGTCTGGTCCGTATTTCTTATTTTATTTGTTCCCATCACTATCCGGTCGCGGAGTAATTCATCTTCCAGCGTGCTGTATCTGCACGTTTTTATCAGTTTTCTCAGCTTGTTCAAATATGCATCGAAATGTTCGCCTATTTCCTGGTCGCTTGAATTAAATACGTAGCGTTCGTATGTCGTATTTAATTTAGGTTCGAAATAGTCCAATAATTTTTTTTATGGTGGAGTTGATGTCCACACGTTCCTCCTCTGTCATGGGCAGATTTTTTTATAATTTTTTGGCATTCCTTGCCATAGATAGAGAGAAAGGTTTCTACCTGAACTTTAGCCGGTTTGGTATCAATGCGCATAGCGTCGGCGTAGTTCGTCCATGAGAGTTTAAATAGGGACCAGTTCTCTCTCAAATCGCCGTCCATGTCCATTTTTTCCGGTGGTGTGATGGGGTAAGCCATTATTCCGAAGTATTAGTCTTATCTCCGAGGTATTGTATCTGATTTGTGCCGTGTAATGATCCAGTACGACTTCCGTGTTTTGTGTGTTCACGTGGTGTCCAGAGAGTAGTTAAATTAGTTTGCCGGTGCGTATACGCTATTTCAGTTATTTTCCGATGTAATGTGTGTTTATCCGAGGTGTGGAGAGATGACTTCGCCAAATTTAGAAAAAAAATCCCTTTCTGATACCATGTTCTAATACCGATGGCAAGCGATAATGAATAACACGTGAACACACAAACTATCTAGTAATGGAGTAACTTTATTTACATCCAAGGGAGCTAAACCTACAGAACCGGCCTCACTTTCATGGGGCCGTTTCGTATCCGTGTTTTACGGAGCTATATACATCATAACACTAAAATTACTGTAAACATGTCAATGAATCTTAAGAATTTTGTAAGATTGAGATTGAGATTAAAAAATTACATGATTTTATGAGTGTTCGCCAATAGCCCTGGAGACTTGGGTTCAATCCCAGGTAGAGTCATACCAAAGGCTCAAAAAATGGTACTTGATGCCCCTTTGCTTAACACTCAACATTATAAGGTACAGATCAAGGGTAAAGCGGAGCATTCCAGGGAAAAGAGTAGCGTACTCTTCTATACCTTGGTGTAGTAGCTATCAAAAAGGGAGCTTTCTTTACCTTTTTACTTACTTGTTTAATGTGTTCGATTAAAAAACATCCTTCTTTGGGTTTGGGGAAGATGTTTTTATTATTCAGAAATATTAACCTGTAATCTTGTTCAAGTCTTTTTCACTTGAATGGCCTTTTTGCTACCATTAAGTGAATATTTTGTTTGGCTGAAGTAACTTGTTATAATTTTGGCAAGAAGAAAGATGAAGCTAAACCAACATGGAAGATCTTACTTATTGGTAATACTGTTGAGGGCTTTTTCTCTTCCTCATGGAATTAGAAGAGAGATAATGAAGCATTACTCATTGCTAAACTCTACAGTATTGAAACACTTTAAGCAAAAATATAAATATTTAGCTGTCAAATTATAAGAACAAGTCTTATAGTCATGCAACTTTATTTTTGGTCACAGAGGTATGAAAAGATTGTCAATTTCATTGCACTTTATTTGGCAACTGTAGTATTGTACTGATGAAATAGACCCTCATAAACAATTTCCCGTTAGACATGTTTGCATAAAAAATTTGTTTCATTTTGTTGTTTAATCTACTTGTTTGAAAAATATCCTTCTTTGGGTTTGGGGAAGAATTTATTATTATTATTCAGAAATATTAACCAGTAATCTTGTTCCAGTCTTTTTCACTTGATTAGCCTTTTTGCTACCATTAAGTGAATATTTTGTGTGGCTGAAGTAACTTGTAATAAATTGGGAAGAAGAATGACGAAACTAAACCAACATGGAAGATCTTACTTATAGGTCATACTGTTAAGGGCTTTTTCTCTTCCTCATGAGGTTTTGATATCATTAAGCTAATGTCTTTTGTGGTTAATGTAATTTGAAGATAGTGTTTTTTTTTAATCTGTTCTTATGTTCACTTGTTAAAAATTACTGCTCCCTAATGAGAAATTTGCTTCCTTTTGATCCATTCTTAATTTGCATGCATGCCTTTTACTATCTACGTCACACAGATTTTGCTTGCACATGCTCTTTTTTCAAATCTCATGAGGATGACCCAAAATGCCAAGCATTGTAATCACTTTTCTACTGGTTAGTGAGCCAAAATTTGTCATAGTTTAAAATGATAAAATATTTACCACAAATACACTTGTATGTGTGCTGAATGTTGGAGTGGAAAGAATTTTCTCATATTTTTATCATGATGACCTGCCCCTTTAGTTCTGATAAATCTCACACAAAATTAGAAAAATTACTGTATTTATATTACAGTTAATTGAATACACTTAATTATTTGCTGATCAGTAAACTGATTATCTTATTTATGACCTAACATGAAATATATATGATATATGATTGTTAATTGAATTATTAATTGATAGTTATATAGTTCTGTTTATTTATACCATACGTCTTAGTTGATGCTTCGGGATGGGTCGTCAGTGATGTTTCCTTTGGGTTCATGGGGAGTTTCGGGTCTTTCAACATCAGATCCTCTAACCCAAATGACCCAGTTGGCATTGATCTAACTCCAACTCCCATCCCGGCAGCTAACCTGCGCATCCACACAAGGAGAAAAAAAAATGACCACAGAAAAGGCTCTATACATAATTTTGCACCAGCCAATCAGAACTAAGCTCTACTAATCTTTCCTTTAAAAATCGGGAGGCCACTTTACTCTACTTCTTTGCCACAATGAGGTTGTTATTCGGTTATCTGTTCATTCGGGTATGTATTTCTTCCTTTTTTTCCCTTTTTTCCCTTTTTTAAAATTTTATACTTAAAGAAAAGAAAACTTAAAAATAAATAAAAATTAAAATTAAAAATTAAAAAAATCTGTACATAACTAAAAATTGTGATTAAAACAACAAACTACTATATAAAATGACATACGTTTAGTTTTGTTTAAAACTAATTTCCATTAAAAACTGTACATGAATATACAATTACGAAATAAATCAAACGCCACGCATTACTATATGTTAAAACTTCCTAATCGAACGGTTTTATTAGAAAACTTACTGTATTTATATTACAGTTGATTGAATACACTTAATTATTTGCTGATCAGTAAACTGATTATATTATTTATGACCTAACATGAATTATATATGATATATGACTGTTAATTGAATTATTAATTGATAGTTATATAATTCTGAAGAATATATGATTTTCCTGTTTTTATTTTTTTAATAATACTCTATTTTTCTTCATTCACAGATATCAACAGAATTTGGGAAGAATAATTTTGAAACATAAAAGACACATCCAAACGCTGAGGAAAGAGAAAGATATTTTTGCTAAGTAGTTTATTTTGTGTATGGATATTTTATAGGACACTTTGCATTTATTGAAAAATTCATTGCACAAGCACTTTCCGTACATGTTCCTCTGTGCAGATGAGTATTTTCTTTGTTAGGATTAAAATCAGATATGGAAACACTTGCTGGAAAGAAACCATAATCTAATGAAGTCTGTGGATCAGGAGTTTCTACAAAATACAAACTAAAAAGACACTTGGGAATACATACTAGATAGAAACCCTAATCTAGTGAAGTGTCCGAATGATTATTTTCAGACAAATCAACACTAAGGAAATACATAGAAACATACACTGTTAATTGCAATATAAATTGATTGTAATATAATAATTCTGAAGAACATATGATTTTCCTGTTTTGTGAAAGAGTGCTTTCTCTAAATTCTCCTCTGTGCATTTGAGAATCTTCATTGTTCAGGATTAAAAACTAAAATGGAAACACCCAGTGGAGAGAAACCATTATCTGATGAAGTCAGTGTATCAGGAATTTCTACAAAATACAAATCATTATCTTGTGAAGTCACTGAATCAGTATTTTCAGACAAATCAACTTTGAGAAAACACATAGAAACATACATCGATGGGAGATCATTTTCTTGTAAGGTCTGTGGATTAGCATTTCTTCAGAATGCCCGTTTGAAAAGCCATATGCAAGCACACAACAGAGAGAAACCATCCTCTTTGGATATTCGTGGATCACCAATTTCTGGGAAGGCAACGGTTAGAAAATACATGAGTACACACACTGGAGAGAAACCATTTTCTTGTAAAGCTTGTGGATTAGCATTTTCAAAGAATTCAGTGTTTAAAAAACACATGCAAACACACACTGGAAAGAAACCAGTTTCATGTAAAATCTGTGGATCTTCATTTTCTGGTAATTCAACCTTGAAAATGCACATGCGAACACACACTGGAGAGAAACCATTTTCTTGTAAAATCTGTGGATCAGCATTTTCTCAGTATTGTAATTTGAACAATCACATGCGAACACATACTGGAGAGAAACCATTTTCTTGTGAAGTTTGTGGATCAGCATTTTCAATGAATTCAAGTTTGAGAAACCACATGAGAACACACACTGGAGAGAAGCCATTTTCCTGTAAAATCTGTGGATCAGCATTTTCTCAGAATTGTAAATTGAACAGTCACATGCGAACACACACTGGTGAGAAACCATTTTCTTGTGAAGTTTGTGGATCAGCATTTTCAGAGAATTCAACTTTGAGAAAACACGTGAGAACACACACTGGAGAGAAACCATTTTCCTGTAAAGTCTGTGGATCAGCATTTTCTCAGAATTGTAATTTGAACAGTCACATGCGAACACACACTGGAGAGAAACCATTTTCTTGTGAAATTTGTGGATCAGCATTTTCAGAGAATTCAACTGTTAGAAGACACATGAGAACACACACTGGAGAGAAACCATTTTCCTGTGAATTCTGTGGATCATCATTTACTCGGAATTCCACCTTGGTAAGCCACATGCGAACACACACAAAAGAGAAACCATTTTCTGGTGAAGTGTGTGGTTTAGCCTTTTCTGTCAGTTTAATTTTGCAAAAATACATGCTCACACATACTGGAGAGGCACCATTTCTTTGTAAAATTTGTGAATCAGCATTTTCTCGGAAAAGTCATTTGAAAAGGCACATGCGAACACATACAAGAGAGAAACGTTTTTTTTGTGAAGTCTGTGGAACAGCATTTTCTGAGAATTCAACTTTGAAAACCCACAGGAGGACGCACACTGGAGAGAAGCCATTTTCTTGTGAAGTTTGTGGATCAGCTTTCTCACAGAAGTCAACTTTGAAAAGCCACATGCGAACACACACTGGAGAGAAACCATTTTCTTGTGAAATCTGTGGATCAGCATTTTCTGAGAATTCAAGTTTGAAAAGCCACATGAGAACGCACACGGGAGAGAAGCCATTTTCTTGTGAAGTTTGTGGATCAGCTTTCTCAGAGAATTCAACTTTGAAAAGCCACATGCGAACACACACTGGAGAGAAACCATTTATTTGTGAAGTTTGTAGATCAGCATTTTCTAATAATTTCTATTTAAAACGTCACATGCGATCCCACACAAGATAGAAACCATCTACATGTGAATAAATTTTTCTTTTGTTTTCCAGCATATTGTCAACCATTTTTTCCAGATGATCAGTGTCATTCAAATAGCTTTCCACCTTTCTCTACCAATAGAAGTTCTCATTATGTGAGAAAATATTTGTTCATTGTTTATTCATGGAAGGGATGTAGATGTCCTTTTAACCTCTAGCATAAAGCTCCTGCTTCGTTCCTGTGTCTGACCAATTTTTTGGTTTGACCATGTGGAATGGGCCCTTTCTGTTTCCTCTTTTTCTTCCTAGCAATCACAGAGAGCGGTTGCTTGCTACAAACATTCTTGCCCTGAATTGGACACTTTGAATGTTATAATTTAACTTGGAAATGTTGAATTCGCTTTTACTTCCCAGCATGTGCAACATTTGCCTGGGAGAAAGTGCTGTGAGAGCACACACACCTAATATGATGCCTATTGACCTGAAGTGGTTTCTCTTAGGACATTGTGATTCAACTTCGAAAAGTTGAATTCGCGTATACGCCCTCATCCCAGTTTATGAGAAATATACCTGGCAGAAATCATGTGCTCAAGTAGTCAGAAGAAAAGGGTATTTCAAACACGGAGCATTTTATACCTGTTTTCCAGCCAAGGTACCTGGTAAGAAACACTAGAATCCTAAGTGACAGAAAATGGCCTAAAAGAAGACATTACCACTTGCATTGCAGTCTACCCTTGAGAAAAGAAAATTATAGTTTCGAGTGAGAGAAACTAGACAAATGCTCGAAGAATTTACACGCCGTAAGGAATGGAAATTATTGTTTCTGGCAAGAAAACCACGACAAATGCTTGAAGCCTTTACACGAATGAGTGTGACTCAGGAAACTTTGCATGTGAACTGTTTATATTTGTCTCTGTTGAGGACTTGTAGAAAAGAAAGAGAAACAGGGCATTAAAGTTTCTGGTGAGAGAAACTTAACAAAGGCTTGAAGCTTTTAACATGGAAAAGTTGAATATTGTCCCTTACTTTGCATTGTTCTAAGTTTCTTCTGTGTTAATTTGTAAAAAAAGCCACGTTTAAGTATGTGTTTTCCTTCTTTCTTTCTCCATTGTGCAAACTTTTTTGGTGGGTTGTTTGTTTATAGAAACTGTTATAGTAAAACACATCAAAACTCTTCTGATTCACCCATTTACCCTTATTTACCAACCCCTTTGCTCAGGCAGGAAATGACACAAGGTCAGTTTTTAAGCGTAGTTGAACAGGTTTGAATTGAGAGTTTTTCTTCTCCTAGACAAGTTGCATCCCTAAGGCTGAAGAACCTAGTCTCTCCTACTATTGACGCACAGCTGGAGGGAGAATAATTGGATTCATACCTTTCCCAAGGGTATTAAAGTTATGTGATATGCAATCAGCCTCGTCCAAGTTTTGAACTCGTGTCGCCGTATCCATTTCCTACGACAATAACCATTCACCCACTTAACTCTTTACACATCTAACTACTAAAACACACACACCGACAGACATTGACATTGCTGAAGAAAATAACATCAACCGGATGTTGACCCACCAATGGCCAGTGACAAACTGAGAAAACCATTGATTCTGCGTATAGGCTCCGTGCATACTCTATTCAAAATCTCCAAAAAATTCTCAGATATAATAAAAAGTTCTATTTTATAACCAATCATTTTTTTCCACAAATAGTGCTTTCGGAGATGGTCTTTAAAGTAAGGAATATATAAATAGGCCAAGCTGAGGTCACACGGACAGTTGGATCCACAGGTGTTGCTGAGAGTGTCACCAGACAACACCGTCAGACCAGATAAAAGCAACCGCTTGCCACCGACCAGATATCTGCCTGTCAGCTGGCTAGATATTCTATTCGTTTGTTCATTTTATTTTTTCAGTAAACGAAATAAACTAAATCTTCTTGTCAGTGTTATTTTTCTTGCAAGCACACGCTTGTTTATAACAAAACCCATAGTTAAGTAACTGGTTTTCTTGTATTGTGCTAACTTCTGATTTGGCGCCTAGAATTTGAAATATTGTGACGCCTGCATATGGGGAAAGTACGCAACTTTGTGAAGAGTCACCTCGTGGGGTGGATCTTGCAAATAAATTCATTTGACTTATAACCAAATGTTCTATCAAGCGTATGATTACAAGGAAAGGACGAAACGCAATTGCAAATCAAACAAGAAGACAAATGAAAAATTCAACAACTGTATTAACAAAAGAAACAAAATGTTCAAATAATTGTGTTGATGTGTATGAAAATGTGTGTGAAATTGAGAAATAAAATGTTGGGGAGTTGTATTGATAGGAGTGAATTAATTTGATGAATTTGAACGTATATTGAAAGGAAGTAGAATAGAGAAATAAAACTGTTCCACTATTTGTGTTGGTAGGGGTGAATCACAAACTTATGTAGTCAACTAAAGTTTATGTTGACTGGGAAGGAGAATGCCAGCATTAAAGAAGTGAAGTGGAGGTGGGATGGTGCTTCTTCTATCGAAAGCCACAGTAGGTAGGTTAAGACGAGTGTTGTATGAGGTTGAATGTTACCTTCTCTCTCAGAGCTTTCAGGTTCCAGACGTCGGTGGTGGAGGTTTTAGTTCTGGTTCTGCCTTCTTAATCTGGTCATCGAAAGAATCTCGTCTTTTATAGTTGTCCCTTCGTCAAATCAGATTAACTTTAGTCATTCTTTACTTATTTTGTTTACCGCAAAGGTCATAATGCTGTGTTAAGCAAGGTAAAATCAAGTATCATTTTTTAATCTTTAGTATGACTCGACCTGGGATTGAACCCAAGTCTCCTGGTCCATTGGCGAACATTCTGACTATTAGGCCAATGTATGGTACGTAGAGTGTTCGCCAATGGTCCGAGAGACAGGGGTTCAATCCAAGGTCGTGTCATACCAAAGACTTTAAAAATCGTAGTTGATTCGTCCTTGCCTAACACTCAACAATATAAGGTACGTATCAAGGGCAAAGTGGAGCAATCCTGAAGAAGGAGTAGCGCCCTCCAGTACACCTCAGTGTAGTAACTATTGAAAAGGATGCCTTCTGGTTGCTCTCGACTACGGTCGCCAACAGAGCCAGGTAAAAGGTCGAATTTTTCTAAAAGTGGATAAATTTCCGACAAACTAGAGTTTGTGTTGTTTTTTTTTTGGGGGGGGGGTTAAGTCGTATCAAAGCTTGTAGGTTATTTAATGCTAAAACCATTTTTAGAAATGTTTTTTGACGATTGAACTTTGTAATTATGCTAAACTGAACTGTTTGAAATAAAACTGTTTATTAGTATAAACATAGATTTGGTTTTAAATAACCTACAGTTGTTGATATGCCATAAAACCCAAACAAACCAATTCCTATATATTTAATATATATGTATAAAGAGGATTTGACATTAAATAACCTACAATAGTTGATATGCCATAAAACCCTACCAAATCATATTTATTTAAAATATATGTATAAAGAGGATTTGGCATTTAATATTCTACAAAGGTTGATATGCAATAAAACACAAACAAACAAAATTTAACTTAACGTGTATAAGAGTATAAATTCTGCAAACTAATACCATATGAATGGAACATCAGCGACAGTCTATGCTCTGTGCGTGTCGCAATCGCAAGAGCCTTGCAAAAATACTGTTAACCATCAAAAATGTTGAGTCATCGACCTCTCTTCATTTGTCCCGCCTCCAACCCACTCGTCCCGTGTCCACAGGCTAACTGCCCTCATCACTGCTCCCGAACAAACTTGGCCCTTCTACTCTCACTCCCGTCTGGGGTCTTTACGCTAAAACTCCTTAGATTCGCGCAGGCACAATATTAGCCTATTTTCGAGCCAAGACCCCAAAACACACTGACGCCATCCAGAGATACCGAAGATAAAATTCTTTGATTCAGATATCTATCAACAAAAACACACTCACACCCAAAGAGACACATCTATCTATCTATCTATGTAAAAGTAAAGTTAGATACCATTGTCGAGGGCAAACGGAGGGCTCCCTTTTTAATAGCTACTACACAGAGATGTAGGAAAAAGCACTACTCTTTTCCCTTGATTGCTCTACTTTACGCTTGATCTGTACCTTATGCTGAGTTAAACAAAGAAGCATCAAGTACCATTTTTTAGTGTCTTTGGTATGACTCGATCTGGTATTGAACCCCGCTATCCCGAGTCATTGATGAACACTCTACCCATTAAACCAATATATATATATATATATATACACACACACACACACACACACACACATATATATATATATATATATATATATAGTGCAATTAAATGGAGACTCAAACTCGGTTAAGCCGTCATAATAAATTTTTTTCGGCGGAGAACATTGTTGGTATATTCTCCGTCTCGTCGGATGACTTTTTACATGCTCTGTATTGTCCCAGAGATATGATGCGAATGAGGAGTTACAGTTCGTATTCAGAAGATAAATAGGAAAATTAAAGAAATTAAAAATCAAAAAACAAGGATAGAGATAAGAATAAAACAAAAATAAAAAACATAAAAATTAAAAACAAAAACCATTCGTTCCTAGGCGTGAGCAGAGGGTGTGAACATATTATATGTTAGAACGATTAAGAAACAGGAGTGGAATTAATCTACTGGTCAGTCTCTTTGATTCTATGTTCTGCCTGTGTGTTCTACTACTTGGCAGGTGTGCTATTCTAAACAGACTCAGATCGTTTAACTAATGGCTATCTCATATATGATATATATTTATTTCTGATATGTCTGTTAATTAGCCCAGCTGTTGTCATCTTAGGTGTTTCTCTAGTTTCAATTAGGATCGAGATACATGAACCAGATAAGGTGGGGACATTCATTATAGTCGTCAAGTGTATTTTTTTAAAAAAATTACCCTAAAATTGGTCAAGAGGAATAAACCACTCTAGAATCCCAGGCCTTATTTTGGATTAATCTTCCTTGTTCATCTGGCCCTTATCTACCTTTGTCTTTCCTTGTCTCGGTGATATCTGCTGTTGTGTTGATCTCTACTATTTACTAATGTTTCTTTATTATTTAAGATAATTTAAATTTTCCTCTATGTCTACATTTAAACACAAGTTCATTTCTCTTGTTCAATAAAAGTTTTCTATTCTTGAAATTGATTATGCTAATTTTTTCATCTAAGCATAGGTTACATCTACCGTTGAAGCTGTTGGCGGCAGATGAGTGCCTTAATATTTTCCACTTAATTTGTGGAGATAGCCCCTGATCCTTCAGGCCCCAGAAGTATTTCGATACAGCAGTCTGGTACCTAAGTTTCGGGTTGGAAAATGAGTGTCTATGGCTGTACCATCTTTGCTTCCAGTTTCCCGCGGAGATCCCTATATAGATTCTTTCCCCGTCCCTTTGCTGTTCCATAGGAGAAATGCATGCTTGGTATACGACATTCCTCGTGGTGCAGCGTCCGCCCAAGGGGCATTCTTCCTTATTCCTACAGTTACAAGACTCCACGTTTGGGTTCCTATCTCTCGTGGTAAGCTCATTGAGTAGCCTCCTATTATGGTTGCTTAGTATATTGTACATGTTTTTTGTGCAGGAGTAGCTAATTTTCACTGTATTTCTGTTAAAAATCCTACTCAATGGGTTGCCTCTATTAAAATGTTTATCTAGTAGGTGTAGAAAGTGTCTACCTATGTTAATGTTTGTGAGCTTACAAAATGGCGGATTGAACCAGACTACTTTTTTATTTCTATTCTTTCCTCGTTTATTTCCGTGACTACTATTATTAACAGTCTCACCTACCTTGAGGGGTGTGTGGCCCCCACTATTATTCTTCCTAGCTCTCGAATTGAGGTCCACCGGGGTTAAGTATTCCAGTCTACCTTGGAATCCACTGTCCTTCAGGGCGTCATCATATCTACTTTTGTTTTCTTCGAACATTTTCTTACCTGAGGACAGCCTGTTAATTCTTTGGTTCACCGCATTGGGTATCTGTCTCAGTACCGATCTTGGGTGGTTTGAGGAGATATTTACGTATCTAGGGGCGGAATCGTTCTTACTAAAGGGATATATACATTATTGTATCACAAAACGTTGTTTGTTTCTTGCCATCAGATCACGGTCTGGACAATCGTATAGGAGCCCGAGCTCTGATCACCTATCTAGCTCAGTAAAGGCACAAACGAAATGTTGCAAGTCACATGAACACGTTGGTGGCCAGGTCATAGTCTGTTCAGACTCCAGGACCCCATTCTTAACTATAACAGGTTGCCACCAATTACCAGCTGGTGGCCTAATTGAGGATGGGGGGTCTTAATCCTTTATAGAGGTGCAGGCTGTGTTCTACAGTCCCAGCCGATATGACAGTTAACACATTTAGAACGGTAAGTATTTAAACAATTTCTAACATGTCAGCTGAAGGAGGAATAGTTGTATTCATACCTTTGCCGATGGTATTAGTGTTATGTAAAACACCATCCGCCTTGTCCAGGGTTTGAATCTGGTTCGCTGTGTTTGTTCTCTACAATGATCAGCCATCAGGTTTGTTCAGGATTTGACCCCAGTTTGCTGTGTCTGTGCTCTACAGCAAATGCCTCCAATAACATTTGATAATTACAAGAACACACACACACACAAAACGATAAATAAAACTTTCAAAAGGAAGGAAAGAAACCTCTCTGTTTTTATTCAACAATTGGCTGCACCATTTCAGTCGATCAAAAATGCTACTGACCGCAGTAATTCAAAATTAAATGAAATCCAAGTATCACGTAGACAAATTTAAAGAGTTCAAAAGAAAATCCAGATCTGTCTCACTCTTTTTGTCTCTCTGTCTCTCTCTCTGTCTCTCTCTCTGTCTCACACACACTCACATTTTCTTTGTAGACCCTTTTATATTTTCTTTCTACCTTCGTATTAAACGTATCATGCCCATATTAACAAAGCAATATAGACAAGACATCAAGACACGTGTTTGTACATAAAAGACTTAATTCAAAGTGAGTAAAACCGCTGCTATTCACCCGGTAGTGAGGTGGTAGCAGTCAGACAGAAGTAGTAGCGTGAATTAGGCAACAGGAAGAATTTGGATTTGTCGTGTGAATATCCAACTATGTGGGAAGCCATACATACACGTTGAAACACATATTGATGGAATGTAAACATCTTGCATGTACCAAGAAAGCTTTCAGCGATGTCAAAAAACATGAAAGATCTATACGAAACGACAGATCCTAATCGCATAATAAATTCCATGAAAAAAATCAGCCTCTAATCAAGAATAAAAGTCCATAAACGTCTTTTACGAAAAGATATTTACATTCACTCTTCAATAACAAATGTAGTGATATTAACACCAACTTGAAGAGATAACAACCAATCCCTTGATCTGACTGAAAATAACTCTAAAACCTTACCAACCATGAACCCACATTAAAAAAAATGTGCATAAGAATCGAATTAAAAAAAGTCTTTCATATAAATAAACAAAGGGTTGACTTGGTGAAAAACTAAACTAACACACCAACCAACCAGGAACCTATTTGAAAAACTGTAAAATAATTTGTTTTCTCTAAAAAGTAATAAAATGTGGTGACCTTGAGGGTATAATAAGTTCAAATCAAAAATAAATAAATAAACAGATAAATAAATAAATCATAAAGCGATAAATAAATAAAAAAATAAAGTCGATAATTTTTTCCCGATGAACTTGAATTGGTTTAAGAGTAGAATAAAACAGTAAAGCAACAAGAAAATATAAACACTTACAACCTTAAACCATCCCTATCCTAACAATACAATCTTCATTGTGAAGAAAAAGGGTTTCTTAGACAGGGAAGGACAATTCTTTACCACTGGACCCTCAACATCACTTTTCTCCTATTTAGATAAAGCTTAATTTTTCCCTAGTAAAATAGTGGAATCATCTCCGTTGTTTACCGAAAACTTTTCTGTTTTAATTACAGGTGTAAGACACGTTTTTATTTCATTTAAACAGAAAAAATAAGTTTCCTTTAAGATATTTAATTTTTTTCCCTCTCACGTTGTGTCGCCATTACGAATAGAATCATACAAAAGAAAAAAGAATGAAGTATAATTTTCTTTACAAATAAAAAAAAATAGTTTGTCGATTTTCTGTGGCTTTAGAAATATTTTGAGTGAAATTTTCAGTAATTGACTCCTTTCCTTTGACATAAGTCAATTTTTAAGGAATAAATTGAAAAAATTCGAATCTCAATGAGAAAAAAGATCGGAATTATCTCCCTTGCCTTCCTTTGTGGTGAAAAACGTTATCGTGTTGATTACAAAGGAAAAGTAATTTTTCATTTCATTCAAGCAGAAAACAGCTGTTTTATTTAAAACATTTCATTTTTTTAAAACTTTTATCTAACGTTCTACAACAAGATAGAAAAAAATCAAATGAAAGAAAAGAGAAAGAAGTAAGTATACATTCGATTATGAATATAGTGTTATAGTTCTATTATTATTATTATTATTATTATTATTCCTCCTCCTCCTTCTCTTTAGAAATCGCAAACCTACGTAATTTACAGGAAATCTATTTTCTACTGACGAAGAAGTGAAATATTTTAAAATTTTGTCAATATTTTTCCATCTATGAATGTAAAAATATTTCAGTGCAACATTCTATTGATTTTCATGACAAATAAATACGTATTGACTGATGTTTTAATCGTCACGTGACCTAAGATCGTTCATGGAAATCTTAGATAAATGTCAGCCGTTTAAATTTCCTTTATATCTGTTTGAAACTATTTTATGATAAACAATGATTTTATTAAGTAAATACAAAAAGAACCTTAACCCTAAGAAGAAAACACTTCTATATTCCTTAATCTTGGAGTTTAATTTGAAAGATCATTTACAGTAAAATTGAACTTAAATCCAAACATGAAAAGACCTATACATTCATTAAACAGTTAATTTGAAAAGAGTTTTTGTTTGTTTGTTTTTTTTTTGGTTATGATTGGGACATTTTTTGTGACGAGGCTTATCAATCACATTAGAATTTAAGAAAATCATCGACTGAAAACTTAATATTTCAGACTATTTTGAGATTTTCCTACTCTTGAGCAGAAAGTGTTATTTTTCAGTTGCTTCTCTCTAACATTAATAAAAAAACTAGCCCCGAGGGCATAATTAAAACAATTGGCGACGTCATATGGTAGCTGATATGTGTGTGTCATTATATGTACTTAGGATTCCAATGGATTAACCAAAACACAACAACAGATTTTCTTCTACATCGTTGCCTCTTTGTTTTTCCCGCGCACCGGTTTTTTCCCCCCCCCAAGGGTTATAACTCTAAACGGTGAAGACCTTGGTTCAGTTCCTCATGCAACATCCTTCCTTTTCTCAAGGACAAAAAACAGTCTGATAAGACTTAAAAGGCATTCATTGGGCTGACTACCCTCTTGCCTAACAGAGATTATTCTGCCCTTTTACTATTATCACGCAGGATCTCTTACTACTCTTCCCGACCGTATTGTCCGCACTCTTTTCAGGCTTAGTTTTGTTGGGGATGGCGTCGGGTTTAGTCTTTCTCTTATTACACTTTCATCTTGAGTTGGTTCCGTGTTACATGTCTCTTCTGTACCCCGACCTTCATTCTCTGGTACCTCACTCTGCATTTCATATGGCTGGTGAATCAATGATGTAAGTGGGGGTGCTTTCTTCCACTCTTTTTGACCATTTGTGTCTCTTTTCATCTGCACTACATCTCCAGGATGCAATGGTTGGAGTGGTTTTACTTTGTGGTTGAAAGAATGTTCTTGCCTTCTGCTGTCTCACTTTTTTAGATTTTTGGGCAATTCCGGCTTGAGTAAATCCTCTCTAGTTGGGAGAAGTGTTTTTGGTCTCTTTGAAATCAGCTTCTGAGCTGGTGATAAAAGACCTTTAGCTGGCATATTCTTGTGATCCAACATTGCTAGGTGTGGATCAGCCTTATCTTCCCTCTCTTTCCGGAAAAGGTTCTTTGCCATCTTTACTGCAGATTCCACTTTGCCATTCGCCCAGGGTCTGTCAGGAACTTCATGGATCATTAATCATTCTGCCGGATTAGCTACTTCATATTTTCTACATGTGGGGCATTTTGAAACATAATCTCTGATGTCACTGTTCATATTTGGCCAATACAAGCATTCTGTTGCTCTTCTCCAACATCCTTCTATTCCTAGGTGTGTTGAATGGAGCTTTTCTTTCAACACAGCCCACTGGTTCATCGGAACAACAACCCAGTTTCCGCTGAAAATTAACCCGTCTTGTACCGTCATTTCATTTCGCATGCTAAAGTATGGTCTCACCTCTGGGTCAAGATGTATTTTGTCTTCTGGACATCCTTCCACAATTACTTGCTGCAACTGCTGCATGCTTCTGTCTTCCTTTGTGACTGAGGACAGTTCAAGCAGCCTTCTCTCTATTGTTACAGCAATATATTCAGCTTCCTTGACATCATCTTCATCGTCCACCCATTCCTGGTTTACTCCATGGATGTATGCCCTTGATAGTGTGTCTGCAAGGAACATCTTCTTACTCGGATGGTATAGAACTGTAGCATCGTAAGCTTGTAGTCACATCAGCATGTTTTGCAATCGTTTTTGGCATTTCCCCAATTCTTTTTTCATGATCGCTTCCAATGGCCTATGATCGGTCAGTACTGTTATCTGTTGACCAAACGTATATTGATGAAACCTTTCACATGCATAGACTACTGCTAGCAGTTCTTTTTCAGTTTGTCCATACCAGATTTCTGTGTCAGTAAGTGCACGGCTGATATAGGCTAGGGGTTGACCTTCTTGCAGTAGTGCAGCCCCCATGTCCTTCTCACTTGCATCACATTGAATGACCAATGATTTGTTGGATTCATAGTACCTCAATACTGGTGCCTCACTCACTAACTTTTTCATTTTTCTAAAAGCTTCTTCATGAATTTGGGACCATCACGCCAGATATATGTGGCAGAAATTTTGCTAGGTAATTCACGAATCCACCCAATCGTTGCACTCCCTTCACGTCTATTGGGCACGGCATCTCATTTATGGCTTCTACCTTCTCAGGATCAGGGAGTAAGCCATCACTGGTTATCATGTGACCCAGGAAAGATATAGATGTTTGTCGTAGGTTCAATTTTCCAGCATCCCACTATCACGACATCTTTGCGGCAGTTTCCTGAGTTTTATGTCATGATCGACTGTTGCTTCTTCCATCGTCTTACCCTTGCCAATCACCAGAAGACCATCTCCTTCATTAATCACCCCCTCTAAATCAGACACATTGTTAAAAAGAGCCTTTTGGAATATCTCCGGAGCTGGAGCAATCCCAAATGGTAAGACTTTCCACTGAAACCGACCAAATGGCGTAGTAAATGTCATCAAGCGACTGCTGGCTTCATCTAATTTTACCTGCCAAAATCCATCTCGTAGATCCAGGATGGAAAATACCTTGCTGTCAACCTGTTCAGGCAGTAGATCGTCCAGTGTAGGTACATGAAAATGTTCCCGTTTTAGAGCTTCATTAAGTGATCTTGGGTCTATACATATCCATAGATTTCCATTTTTCTTAACTGCCAGTGCTAATGCGCTTACTTATTGTGTCGACTCACTTACTGGTTCGATAACTTTCTTTTTTTTATCAGTTTTTCTAACTCGACCTTTAGCTTGTCTTTAAGTGCCACTGGTATTCTCAGTGCTGCTGCAACATTTAGTGTTACTCCTGAATCTACCTCCAAATGCACCTCTCCTGGCAACCGACCCAATTCCTCCTTGAATACATCTTTGAATTCATTGATAATGCTGTCCGAGTTCAGGCTGATGAACTCATCCACCTGGGAAACTTTGGCAACCATTTTGAACTTTTCATCGTTGACTGTGATGAGTGCCATCTTCTGGATTGCATTTGCCCCCAGTAAAGGATGGAAATCCTCTTTCACAATGACAAACTTGACTGCAT